>JAABKJ010007545.1:157146241-157527589 GCA_011634705.1 Andricus grossulariae
CTACTACATTTTTCATAAAAAATTCATCTTTTTAGATTAAAAATTCAACTCCTAGGTTGAAAGTTGAACTACTTTCTTAAAATTTCTTTTTTTTTTGTTTGGTTAAATATTTATAATTTTAGTAGAAAGTTCGTTTTTTTTTTTTTTTAAATTATTTTTTTAAACAGAACATTATATTCTCGGGTTGAAAAAACAACTTTTGTATTAGAAAATCGTCTTTTTGATTTGAAAATTTCACTATTAGGTACAAAAATTAAACTGTTTTGTACAACATTCGTTTTTTTTTTAATTAAAAATTAATTCTCCTCAATAAAGATTACATCATTTTTGGTTAAAAATTGATCTTTTTTAGCTTAAAAATTCAACTATTTAGTTAAAAAAATGTTAGAAACGAAAAAAAATATAGACTAAAAATTAATCAAATAAAATGTGGACTAACATCATAACCATTGTTTAAAATATTCAGTTCAAAATTTATGTATTTTGTTGAAAATTCGTCTATCTGGTAGAAAAATCGACTATTTGGTTAAAAATTGAGGTATTTTATTATAAAATCATCTTTTCTGGCCGAAGATTAACTTTCTTAGTTGAAAATTGAACTATTTGGTAAAAAATATGTGTATTTGGTTTATAATTTATATTTTTTGGTTGATAATGCAACGTATGGTTAAAACTTAATTTGTTTTAGTTTTTTATTAAAATATTTTGTGGTTTAAATATCAACTATTACATTTTTTGTTGAAAATTAGTAATTCCAGGTTCAAATTGTCACTGTTTTATTGAGTATTCGCCTCTAGATTAAAAATTTAACTACCTGGTTGAAAGTTGCAAATTCTCCTTTTTTTGTTCTGAAATGAACAGTTTTAACTGAAAATTCAAATTTCACAATTTTTTGTTGAAAATTTATTAATTTTTTTAGTAGAAAATTCAACTATTTGGTTGAGAATTCATGTATTTTTTCGAAAATTCGTGTTTTTAGTAGAAAATTCCTTCTCTTGGCAAAATTAATTTTGTTGGTTAAAAATGTAACTGTATGGTTGAAAATTAATCAGTTTTAATTGAGGATTAAAATAGATTGTTGAAAATTCGTCTTTTTGGTTGTATTCAACTGTTTTTAATTTAAAATATTTTTTGGTTTAAATATAAACTATTACATTTTTTAATAAAAATCCAACTGTTTTATAGAGAATTCAACTGTTTTGTAGAAAATTTATTTAATTTGTTGAGAGTTCATCTTTTTGGCTTGAAAACTCATCATTTTAGACAGCCCCTACTCAGCTATTGAGACCATTTGTAGCCAATCAGCGAAGAAGTTAAAAAATATTTTTAAAGATAAAGTAAAGAAATAGAGGAACTAGCAGACAATTACAAGAAAATAATGTCTTTTGTATATTTTTTTCGAATTAGTAGTAAAATAGTATCATCGTTCAACCAAATTGTAAAATAGTATCGATAAGATGAATAATTTAGTTTAAAATGTGTCCTCAAATAAAATTTCTACGTAGGTTATCAATGTTTAAATCCACTCCAGACAAAATTAGATTATATGGCAAGTGGGTCAAATTTAATTATGTACTGTCAACCAGAGACTAAATGAAAATTTAAATACATAATGAAATAATTGCTTTATAACCAGTACAGCCTGCTCTAGTTTTCTTTCAATAATTGTACAAAAAACTGATAAATTTGACCTATTTTAATTAAAGCATATTACAGCTTTTCAATTATTGAGAAATTAAAAGGTCCGGCTCAACTTTTTATAAGAAATTTTATATTTTTAAATAATGTTAAATGATTTTTTAATGATTTCTACCCATTAAAGATTTTTTTCTTCAAAAATAGATATGTATACTCAGGTTGGAAATCCATTCACAGAGATGTAAAAAAGTTAAACACGACAAATATGTGAAATAAACATTTTTTATAGGTTTAAATCATTGTGATAATCAAGAATATTTTCTCTTTTAAAAAATATCATCATTAATAATAAAATCGAAAATTGAATTAAAAATTCATTAGATTTCAAAGATGAATCATAATTTTTTAACAATTTTAGGTTACGCTGGAATTTTACTTTAAAAATTCGCATTTTCAAACAAAAATCATTATTTTTTGGTAGAAAATTCGATTTTTTTTATTGTAAATTAAGTCTCTTATATAAAAATTAAATTAAAATAAAATTAAAATATAAATTAAAAATTAATCATATAAAAGTTGGACTAAAATCACATTCACTGTTCAAACTATTTAGTTGAAAAATTATGTAATTTATTGAAAATTCCTCTTTTTTGGTAAAAAAATTAATCTTGATGAAACTTTCAACTATTTGGTTAAAAATGTGTGTACTTTATTGAAAATTAATCTTCTGGATTGAAAATTCAACTATTTTTGTTAGAAAATATATGTTCATATATTGTTGACAATTCGTCTTTTTTTGATATAAAATCAATTATTTTGGTTATGGATTTAAAATAATTTTGTTTTCTTGCATAAATATCAAGTATTACATTTTTTGGTGAAAAGTAACCTGTTTTAGTTGAGAATTCAAATATTTTTATAAAAAATACGTTTTTGTTGATGAAATCCAACTGTTTTTTATTTTAAATTAAAATCTTTTTTTGTTAAAGTATCAACTATTACATTTTTTATTGGAAATTTATCTTTTTGGTTGAAGATTCACAATTTTAGTTGAAAATTCGTTTTTGATTTGCTAAAAATTAAGTTTTTAACTGAAAATATAATAATTAAAAATAATTCACATTCTCGGGTTCAAAATTTAACTGTTTTATAGAAAATTCTTTTTTTTTCATTGAAAATTAAGTCTCTTATATGAAAATTTAACCACTTCATTGACTTTTTTTAGTTCAAAAGTTCAACTATTAAGTTTAAAAAATTTAGAAACGAAAAAAATATAAACTAAAAATTAATAAAATAAATTTTGGACCAACATCACATCCACTGCTTAAACTATTTAGTTGAAAAATTATGTAATTTGTTGTAATTCCTCTTTTTTGGTAAAAAAAAATTAATCTTATTGGTTGAAAATTCGACTATTTAGCTAAAAATGTAGGTATTTTATTGAAAATTAGTATTTTCTGGTAGAAAAATAATCTTCTGGGTGGAAAATTCAACTATTTGGTTAAAAAAATTATGTATTTTGTTTTAAATTATTATTGAGATGAGTAACATATAATTTTTACCAATTAGCGAAGAAGTTCAACAATATTTTTCACAGAAAAATAAAGAAATAGTAGCATTAGCAGACAATTGTAAGGAAATAGTATCATTAGTCTCATTTTGTTCGAAATAGTTGCAAAATAGTGGCCTTCTATCGATTCCAAATTAATTATATTTTCTTCAGGATCCCACTATGCTACTTTTTCGCCTTGTAGCGATTTCGAATTCCAGAATTTGTTATTTTTTACCCACCCTACTTCACATTGAAAATTGTAGCAAAAAAGTAGCCTTGTATAAAAAAAAAAGAAAAAGAATCAAGAAATTAAAAAAGATTGGAATTTCGAAGCCTCTCTTCATTGAAATATATGATGTCTACTCAAAATATAAATTAAAAAGATACTTACCCCTGCCGTGGGACACTTTCCATCCTGAATCGGTCCACTGACATATCCCATGTTCCTGTACTTGATGCTTCCATTGAAGCACATGTGTATATTTTCGTTGAACTTGGTTTCAATGTCCTGCAGACTGTAAACGCAGAGGGCGGATTTGGGCATGGCTTCATTTGTGATTCCTTTGCTGGGCGAGAAGACAGCTACAAAAATCGGATCACCGACAGCGATTCCAAGTTGCATGGCCAGGTCGCTTCCCGCCGCAGCCACCTTGGCGTCCTGCACTAAATTATAAAGATCTGTCCTTCCATCGACGTTACACTGGAGCGTCACCTCGGTATAACTATCATAATTAGCATCACTGATGCAGCTCCGAGCCAATCTCGACACATATCCCAATTCCTCCTGCTCGGGCAGATACGACTGCTTCTGGACCAGGACGAAATAAGCGTAGTCGCTGGCATTGAAGCCGTAAACGTACTTAACCAGGAAGTGGTCTCGATACTTGACGTCAATGTGGAGGATTGACTGTTTGTTGAAGGTGTACTCTGCAAACTCGAGAGTGTAGAGATTTCGGCTGGAAATGGCAGGAACGTCGTGGCGATATTCCCCGTTGTTTGTGAAGGTCGTGCCGACGTAGAGGATGTTTGTTCGACCCCAGGGATTGTAGCGTTCGGGACCGATGAAGGCGTAGGTGGACGAATTCTCATCGTTCGCTGCAACGCTGTTTGGAATAAACTCGGGCTTTTGGGATATGTTCGACATTTTGTACTTTTCACAGGCACCTTGAAGCAGAGAGCCACAGACGATCAGGGTTTTTGATTCGAGGTCAGCCACGAGAAGTTTATTGACGTTGTTCATCAGGGAGGTGGTCATGTCTCTGGAGGGACAGCCAGTCGCATGGCACTGTGGATTATCTAGTCTAGGTCCTGCAAAGAAAATCATTTTTTCGTTTATTGTACGCTACTATGTAAGCATCGAAGGTGCAAATTCATTATTGCAAGGGACATTAGTTTTCTTTTTAGAAACCAAATCAAATTACAAGACTTTTCTCCTTTGTTACTGTTAAAAAAAATGTTTTTTTTTTTGTTTGCAAGAAATCTAATCATGGTTTTGCCATACTCCCATGCCAAATTGAAACATTTTCAATTTAAAATCATTCAGATTCGAAGGTCTAATGCCTAAATCGTTTCATTTTTAAGGCCTCAAAAAGTATTTATATGATTAATCGAATCCAAAACAAGACTGAAGCATTTTTAAATCTAGGTACAGGTTAATGTTATCCATTCCAATCACTTTTTCAACTTTTTGAAGAATTTGATTAGATTACATACATCAAAATGCAACAGTTTCAAAATCAAGCATTTATTTTTAAATTTCAAATTAAACTTTTAAAGCTAGAAAATACAAATTTGACATTTGAAATATTCATAATCAAACAAACTTATATTACTCAAACGTATAACGCTTCAAAGTGAAAATATTAATAGTTAAACAATAAATCAATATTATAATCTACTCAACTAAATTATACATTAAATCATTAAATATTATAAACAATTTTTGTGGCAGAGTATTTAAATTTGAGGTTTTTCAGATTTGGATTTCCTTTAACTTATGCTTAAAATATTCCTAAAAATAATATTGACTTGATATTATTTGATAAAATATAACAATTTAAATTGTTACAAACAATTTATCATAGTTATTAATTATAAAATTTTAGCATACAGTATTCTTATTCATCCATAACAAAGCCAGTCTCTGGCTATTTTGATTTAAAAGCCGATTTTTTCTACGTGAAACAGTCAAAATTTTTAATTTTTTTATCTTAACTGTTTATAAACATTTAAGTTGTTATATTTAAACAAATTTTATCGGAGGTATATCTTTTTTAGAAATATCTGTAGAAATTCAGGCAATTAAAGGAAATGAAAATCTGAAAAAACCTCGAATTTAAATATTTTGCCACAGATACTGTTTATAACAATGGTTATTGTTAACTTTTTAATTATTTTTGTGATTAAATATCTTTCCTATATTAATAGGAAGCAGTTTTAGAAAAAAAAGGAATTTTTTACCGATAATAACACTATTTGCCAATTTTTTTATCAAATTTGTTTATAAGAATTAAATGAATCCAGGTGAATTTGAATAAATTCATTGTAAATCCATAAAAATTCAAAACAATTTAATGTGAATTCAAAAGAACGCCAATGAATTGGAAACAATAAAAAAAATCCATTGATTTCAGTAAAATTGGAGCGAATTTCGAAGAATTTAAATGAAATGAGAAGAATTCGATGAAATTTACAAAAATTTAGAGTGAATTACAAAAAATCAAGTGAATTGAAAACGATTGAAAAATATTTTTAAAAATTCATTGAATTCAGTAAGTTTGAAATTAGTTTAATAAAATTTAAGGGAATTCAAGAGTTTGATGAAATGCCGAATTCCATATAGATTCAAATGAATTGCAAACAATATTTTTTTAAATATTTTCAAAACTTTGAAACCCTACGAAATCCCTCACTTCTTGTGAATAAATTCTTTGAAATCCATTAAAATATTATAAAATCCCGTGAAATTCTATGAAATCTGATGATATTTCCTGAAATTGTTGACAATTTATTAGAATACCTTAAGAGCTTTTAAAATACCTTAAAGTCGCTGAAATCATCAGAAATCTTATAAAATGTTTTGGATTCTTTGAAAATATCCTAAAACCTTATAGAATCTATAAAATCGTTCTATATCTTCCGAAATTCTAGTAAACATTCTAAACTCCCATGACAACGTTCTCAAATCCCTTAAAATCATTCGAACCCTTAAAAATTCCTTGAAAACTTTTTAATCTTTTGAAATACCTTAAAATATTTCAAATCCTTTGGAATATTTTTAAATTCGTTTAAAATATTTTCATATCTTAAAATTATTGAAATCTACTTCGAAAAATTTCAAGTCACCCTAAAATATTTCAAATCCTTTGAAAACTTTTGAAATACCTTGAAAGTTTTTAAAGGGCTTAAGATTCCCCTGAATTTTTAAAAATACCCTAAAATCTTTCAAATTCTTTGGAGTCCTTTTAAATTACTTATATGCATTCAAAACTTTTTGGAATTTTTAAAAATGCCCTAAAATCTTTAAAATCTTTTAAAATCTATTGAAACCTTTTTGAAGGTCTTCAAAATTATTAGGAATTTCTAAAAGTACTCTAAAATCTTTAAAATTCTTTGAAATATTTTTAAAAAACTTTAAATTATTGAAATCTGTTAAAAAATTGAGGAATCTTTTAAAATAAAGCCTAAAATATTTCAAAAGGATTTTAAAAAAATTTATAAAAGTATAGTAACTACAATGACTATATCTCTAAAAAGTGACTAAGTGATTTGAGAAAAAAAAGTGACTAAAAGTGACTGTCAAATATTTTCGGGTATTTTAATATATTCCAAAGATTTTTCATTAGATTTTAATAATTTAAAAAGGATAAAAAATATTTTAAAGAATTTGAAATATTTTAGGGTATTTTAAAAGATTTAAAAATGTTTAAGGAATTTCTAAGGGTTCGAATGATTTTAAGGGACATACAAAAATTGTCTTGGTGTTTTAGAGAATTTACTAGAATTTCGAAAGATATGGAACAATTTTACAGATTCTAGAAGGTTTTAGGATATTTGAAAAGAATCCATGAGATTTTATTAGATTTCTGAGGATTTCAGCGATTTTAAGGGATTTTAAAAGCTCTCAAATTCTAATAAATTTTCCAGAATTTCAGGAAATATCAGATTTTATAGAATTTCACGGGATTTTATAATATTTTTATGGATTACAAAGAATTTATTTACAAGAAGTGAATGCCTTGGAATCTTTTAAAATATCCTAAAATATTTCAAATTCTTTGAAATCCCTTCAAAGTATTGAAATAAATAAAAAATTTGTGAAAATCGTTTAAAATGTCCTAAAATATTTTATATGCTTTGACATCATTTGAAATCCCTTAAAACTTTTTAAAGATCTTGAAAATGCCAAAGAATTTGAAAAATACCTTAAATTATTTCAAATCCTTTGATCATTTTATCAATTAATCTTAATGACCAATTAAATCAAAACTTTTAAAAATTCTAAAAAATTCATTGAATTAAGTAAAATTGAGGAAATTTAGAAGAATTCAAGTGAATTAAAAAATTAAAAATAATTTCAAAGAATTTAAAATAATTCAGGATAAATTAAAATAAGAATTCAGGGTGAATTCCAAAAAATGATTTCAAATCCCGTGAAATTTCATAAATTCAGTTGATATTTCCTAAAATCCTGGAAAATTGAATAAATACCTTGATATTTAAAAAACAACCCTTAAAATCATTGAAATCCTCGGAAACCTTATAAAATCCCATGCAATTTTTTTAAATATCTTAAAACCGTATACGTCCTATAAAATCGTTCCATACCTTCCGAAATTCTAGGAAATTCTTTACCCTAAAATATTTCAAGCTCTTTGAAGTATCTTCAAATTATTGAAATAAATTTAAAATTCCTTGGCATCTTTTAAGATTCCCTAAAATATTGAAAACCCTTTAAAATCCTACAAAATACCTTACTTCTCGTGAATGAATTTTTTATCCACTAAAATATTAAAAGATCCCTCAATAATATATTACTAATATATTAATAATATATATTTAATATACTTTAAAATCCCTTAAAATCATTGAAATCCTCGGAAACCTTATAAAATAAGGCGAAATATTTTAAAATATCTTAAAACTTTACAGGTTCTGTAAAATCGTTCCATATTTTCCGAAATTATACAAAATTCTTTATCCAAAAATATTGTAAAGGCTTTGAAATCCTTTCAAATTAATTAAAAATTCCTTGGATTCTTTTAAAATTTCCTAAAATATTTAAAATTCTTTGATATCTTTTGAAGTCTCTTGAAATTTGTTAAAGCACTTGAAAATGCCGATTAATAAAAAAATTCCTTGGAATCCTTTAAAATTACATAAAATATTTCATATTAAAAGCTCTTGAAAATGCCTCAGAAGTTTTAAAAATACTCTAAAATCTTTTTTAAAAAAACCTTCAAATTATTGAAATCTATTACAAATTTTTCGGAATCTTTAAAAATAATCTGAAATATTTCAAAACAATTCAAGACAATTCAGAAATGGGTATAGACCTGAATTGAATAGTGTTTAATAACCCATGAGTTAATTTATTGAAAGAAAAGTGCCTAATGTGATCTTTTCATTTTAAAAAGTGATTTGCGAACAAAGTGACCAATGGTGACTGTGTGGCAGCCCTGATTATTTTTTTACAATTACTTCTTACAGGAATTCCCTGATTTTTGCTATTTTTTTCAAAATGCTCTTGGAAGCTTTGATCTTACTATAAAATTTTTTTAAACTTACATCATGGGCTACAAATAGGGTATCACAGGGACCCAATCTTGAAAATAGGGTACTCAGGGACCTTAACTGAATATAGGGTACAATAGGGGATATAGGGACCGGCCTATATGAGACCTGTGCTTATTACAGAAATTCTGTGACTAGTGTGTTTTAAAAAAGCGAAATTTACCAGTCGCGACGAATTCTTCCAGCCTTAGACTCGAGTCGAGTTGGACTAATCTGTTGATTGCTCCTGCATAGAGGCGTCCGGTGCCAGGGTCTATCGTGAGATGATTGAAGGTGAGAGAATTATCTCTGGTGGCATTGAGATGTGCCGGGAAAAGACCCTGATGGTGTTGATCGCCCGCTGAGGGGAATTGTGCTACGATGTGGGGCGATCGGGTCTCTTGTGTGGGGAATGCCGGGGCGTCTGCGTCTATGGCCACTGTCGCCAGGACCAGGAGGAACCAGATGGCGATGCATGTGTAGGACGACGAGGGATCCAATGACGGAAATGACAATCGGGGTGGCGGCGGCACGAGAGGACGAACGGGAAAGGACGCTAGTCCTGAGGTTCTCATGATGCGTAGACGATGATAGCAAGGATGAGAGACGCACTCGCGAACGGGCGAGCGCACAGGATCGGGCAGGAGAGTTGAAAGGTTTGACTGGAGGAGCACGTGCCCAGCTGGTAGTTGGCCAGCTTCAAGATGGCACTACCAGCAACATGTACGTCCAGGTACTTGCATGACGTTCACTCAGCCACACCTCTGGAACAGAAAAAAACAACAACAGATTTTCATTAATTAAAGACCTCAACAGAGAACAAAAATAGTCAGGGACGATTTCAAATTCCCAGTCATTTCCCGGTCAAGTTTTTCCATTTATCCGGTCAACTAAAAGTAACATTCATATTTGCCACAAAACACAAGCATTTATTTTAATTCATGACGTTCATTCTAAACATCTTTTAACATAACAGAGTAAAACATTGCAAAATAAATTAATATTGAAAATAATACTTCAATTTTCCACTATAAAATATCAATTTTGTACAAAAAATGGAATAGTTAAACTTTCAGGTGAAAAAATTAATTTTCAACAAAGAAAAACGGATTTTCAGCAAAATAGTTTAATTTTCAACCAAAGTGATGAATTTTAAAATAAAATGATAAATCTTCAACTGGAATACATAGTTAAATTTTAAACCAAAAAGATGAATATTTAACTGGAACCCTTGAATTCTCAAACAAAAAGGTGAATTCTTAAACAAGAAGATTAATTTAAAAAAAAAAATAATTATTTACCAAAAAATACAATTTTTTCACAAAGTACATGAATTTTCAACAAAATAGTTGAATTTTAAACTAAAAAAATAATAATTTACAACCGAAAATGGAATGGTAACATTTTTAGTTAAAAAATTAATTTTAAACCTAAGAGCTTTCAACTGAAACAATGAATCTTCAACTGAAATAGTTGAGTTTTTAAACAAAAAATTATTCTTTACCAAAAAAGATAAATTGTCAACCAAAAATTCAATAATTAAATTTCAAATTATAAAAATTTATGTTTAACCAAAAAGATGAATTTTCAGCTAAAAAAAATTACATTAAAAAAAATCCATAAAATAGTTACATTTTTTAACAAAGTGATGAATTTTCAAATAAAATGATAAATCTTCAACTGGAATAAATAGTTAAATTTTAAATCAAAAAGATGAATTTTCGAATAAAATGATGAATATTTAACTGGAACACTTGAATTTTCAACCAAAAAGATGAATTCTTAAAAAAGAAGAGTCCATCAGTGTTTTCCCGCACATTATGCGCAGAGGTTTCATGCCAATCGCGTTAATTTTACTCTTGTCCTTTTCTTCACATGTCCATGTCTCGCTGCCGTATAGTACAGCCGGCACAAATAAAGTATGCTGTGAATTCTGTAAATCCCTTTATTCCGTGAATTTCTTGGATTCCATGAGTTCTTTGAATTCTGTAAATTCCTCGAATTCCGTGAGTTCCGTGAAACCAATGAATTCCTTAAATTCAATGAATTCCTGGCATTCCATGAATTCCTTGAATTCCATGAATTCCTGGCATTCCATGAATTCCTTGAATCCTGTGAATTCCGTGAATCCCTTGTATTCCGTAAATTTCTTGAATTTCGTGAATTCTTTGAACTCCGTTAATTACGTCAATCTCTTGAATTCCGTGAATGCCGTAAATTCTGTGAATTTCGTGAATTCTGTGAGTTGCTTGAATTCTGTGAATTCCGCGAATTCCTTGAATTTCATGAATTAATTGTATTCCATGAATTCATTGAATTCCTTGAATTCCATGAATTCCTTGAATTCCTTGAATTCCATTAATTCTTTGAATTCCATAAATTCCTTGAATTTCATGAATTCCTTGAACTCCGTGCATTTCATGAATTTCTTGACTTACGCGAATTACTTGAATTTTGTGAATTACATGAATTCCTTCAATTCCGTGAATTCTCTGAATTCCGTGAATTCCTTGAATGTGCTAGAATTCCCTGAATCCAGATAATTCAGGGAATTCCAAGGACTTCAATATAGTGCAAGGAATTCAGGGAATTTAAATGCATTTTGGATTCTCGTGAATTTCGATGACCAGAAATTATTTGGGAACTCAAAGATTTCGAGAAACTGAAGTAATTCGAGAACTCGAAACCTTCGATAAGTTGAAACCTATCTCGGGTTCTCGAAACCAACCGGGTACTCGATATTTTCGCGTTCTCGACATTTCGAGTATTCTCAAGCCTGGCCTAGCCCGACCCGAAAAAGTCGGGCCTGACTCGGCCCGAGCTTTCGAGTCGTGTAAAATATTTTAAAAGTTATTTTAACATCCCTTTAACATTCACACAAGAAAATCGACGTTTCCAAAACCCTCAAACCACAGAAGTTTTTTCATTATACCATTGGGCTTGGAAATGAATTCACAATAAATATGAGAAACATACCCTAGCAAGGAAAATCGTTGAAATTATCTTAAGGGTTGTTTTAAACTTCCCTGAATAATCAATGAAGGAAATCAACATTTACTAACAAAAAAAATCGTATGAGACTTCAGATTCTACTATTGGGATCGGAAACTAATTCAGAATGAACGCGGAAAGCATATTCCACCATGGGAAGTTGTTGAAATTATTTTGAAGCTTATTTTAACATCCCCTTCTCATTCTTACAAGAAAATCGACAAATGCTAGAGCGACGAATGATAGAGCATACATTAAATTATGATTTCCCATCAAAGGCCCAAAATTGACAATTTCGACTTTCACGGATACGCTAATACCGCCCAAAATAAATGCGATAATCTAGTGTCTTTTCAGATAGACGTGCACAAGTAGTCTTCAGTTAGATTAAAAAATCGATCAATAAACAAAAACTATTGCGAATAACGTCAGTGAAAAATACTATCACAAAAATATCATGTTTCTTATCCATTTGTTTTTAGTTCCACCTAAATCTGACCCATGCCATCCATCACCTTGCGGACCAAACACCATCTGCGATAGTATTGGAGGAAATGCACTTTGTCGATGCTTACCAGGATTGAAGGGCGTACCTACAGATCCTTCTGGCTGTCATCCAGAATGTATTCTGAGTTCCGATTGTCCAGGAGATTTGGCATGCATAAACAACAAGTGTGCAAATCCTTGTGCTCAAAACGTTTGTGGCGTTAAAGCCAATTGCAGAGTCATCAACCACAGTCCACTTTGCACTTGTCCATCAACCTTAGTCGGAAATCCTCTAGAAGAATGTTACGAAGAAAAAGGTAATCCTCTCTCCCGAGACATGAAGACTTTTGATAATAAGTCTAGCGAATTGTGTCGCCCATTTACTCGTTCTGAAATTTATTATATTAACGATTATCATCTCTCGTATTTCAGCTCTCAATCCCTGCAACCCGAGTCCATGTAACAGCAATGGTGAATGTAGAGTGAGGAACGGTCTGCCAATTTGCATCTATCCGGAGTGTGTCATCAACACAGATTGTCCGCGTGACAGAGCTTGCTTCTCTCAGAAATGTGGAGATCCTTGTGTCGGCGCTTGCGGTATTAATTCTCTCTGCCAGACAATAAATCACAGAGCGATTTGCTCATGTCCCAAAGGTTTCACAGGAAGTCCTTATGTTCAGTGTGCAATACCTCAAGAAGGTATGCCTTTCAATCAAAATTATTTTTCTAACTCAGAATATTACTCGTGTTGCTCGAATGATGTACATTATTCTATTAAATTTTTAGAACCACCTCGACCAGAGTGTACAGACAATTCAGAGTGTCCAAATAATAAGGCTTGCATTAACCTCATATGTACCAATCCCTGCGAACTCGATTCTTGTGGTTTCAACAGCAACTGCTTTGTTCAAAACCACAGAGCTGTTTGCACATGCAAGGATGGCTTTATTGGAAATCCTCAACATCAATGTATCGAAAGTAAGTATAAGTACGGACATTTGAAAAATTTGCCACGTACGAACAGAGAGATGTAAATATTTTGTTTTTATCATTTAATAGTTGGATGCCGCAGTGACGAACAATGTTCACCTTCCCAATCTTGCGTTAACAACGAATGTATCGACTCCTGCTTGATAACTCAGTGTGGAATCAGCGCCCAATGTAAATCAGATGGATATCACAGAGCCAACTGCTATTGTCCAGAAGGATACCTAGGAAACCCGTACGACCGATGCCAGAGACCAGAATGCAGCGCAGATAACGATTGTGCCTCTTTCCTGGCATGCCGTAACAACAGATGTGTCGACCCATGTAATTGTCCACCATCAGCTCAATGTTCCGTTGCAAACCATCGACCTAGTTGCCGATGTGCACCTGGATTTATGGGTGATCCTTATGTATTCTGTGCAATGGGTAAATATTCTCCAAATACAGACTCTCACTAAGCGCTAAATCCAGAAAGCTACTTCTACTTTTTCTTCTTGTTTGTCGCTTATTGCTGTACAGCAGACAGCCGGTAATTACCGCATTTTTTCTGCTTTTATCAATATAACCTTTTCAGAAAGCACTTTTTTCGCTAAGTGCCTCCCTTTTCCACTAGCTCTATATTTGGGTAAGTCCTTAGCCATAGGGGCTTGGCTTAACCAAGTGGGCATTATTTTAAGAACGCGATCCTGAACACCGAGCGCTCTGTGAGAGTCTACTCTAATAATTAAAATCCAAATATGAAGTAAAAAATCAGCAAAAAAAATACCTTACGAACAAATAAATTACTGTTACAGAGCCAGCTACAATTCCTCCTGAGTGTAAAATTGATGCAGACTGTCCAAGCAAGTTCGCTTGTTTCGACGGGGTTTGCAAGGATCCTTGCAGAGAATCTAAACCCTGCATTGCTAATGCTAAATGTACTGTTGTGGACACTCTTCCAATGAGATTGTTGATCTGCGAGTGTGCACCAAACTTTATTGGAGATGCCACAGTCGCTTGTATCCCTGTGGACAAAAAAATAGAACATATTTGCCAATCAGACTCAGAATGCACGCCTAATACGGCATGTATTAATCAACGTTGTATAAATCCATGTGGAGTCAGTCCGTGTGCTCATTCTGCTGAATGTCATGTTGAAAACCATCGTCATCGCTGTCTCTGTCATGAAGGATTCATTGGAGATCCGTTTATAAATTGCCACAAAGACGCGCTTCCTGAGTGCACAATAAATTCCGATTGTATTTCAGACCTAGCATGTATAAACCGGGTCTGTCAAAACCCATGTTTAACTACACGCTGCGGATCAAACTCTGAATGTGTCGTTCACAATCACCACCCAACCTGCAGATGTCCTACTAATCTTGCTGGAGACCCTCAAGTTCAATGTTTCAATCGTACGTAATATTTTTTCTAATTTTTTATTCTCTTACCAATATTATAAGCAAAAGCAGTATCAAAACCGTTATGAATATGAATTTTGGTATTTTAGCTGAGTGTGAGGCAGATAGTGACTGCCCATATGATAAAACTTGTGTCAACCGAAATTGTGTATCTCCTTGTCTTAACGCACTTGTTACCTGTGGACGAGGAGCGGAATGTACAGCAGCCGCTCACCGAGCTCAGTGCTCTTGTCCTCCTGGTACTCAAGGAGATCCACGTGTTGCTTGCATTCAAGGCATTTGCCATTACAACGAGGATTGTGCCGATGACGAAACTTGTGATAGGTTGAATAGAGTATGTCGCAAGGTTTGCTCCGACGACAGCTGTGCTGATGATGCTATTTGTCAAGCGCAGAACCACGAGCTGAAATGTTCTTGTTCCCCGGGAACTAAAGGAAATCCATACGTCGAATGTCTGGGAGAACCATTTGAACCAGACTGCACAGAAGATCGACAATGTCCATCGCATTTCGCTTGCATCAATGCTAGATGTCAAGATCCTTGCTTGGTTGCTAACATGTGTAGCAGTGACCGAATTTGCAGAGTCTTTCCCACGGAAAATATTCGAACTATCATTTGCGAGTGCGCAAAAGATGCGTATACTGATGAAAACGGCAATTGTAGAAAGCATGGTAAGAAAATTCAAATAATGTTGCTAAGTATAACTCAATATTTCCCTAAAAATATGGATGAACTATATTATTTTTTTTTCTCTTAATGAAATAGGTGCCGATCAATGTCGCTTGGACGACGAGTGCGACAATCACGAATTATGCCAGAGTGGATCTTGCGTTGAAGCTTGTCTCACCATCCAATGTGGATTCAATGCTCAATGTAAATCTAAGTCTCACTCCGGAATCTGTACCTGTGCTGCCGGTTTTTCGGGTAACCCTTACATTGAATGCTCCAGAGGTACGAATTGACTTCTTTGTAAAATTGTTCAATATGACAAGATTAGAACCTGCGTGTTTATTTTTGTATTTATGATCATTTCAGTTACAATCCAGCCACCTATATATCTTCCTGACTGCGTTTCCAACGATGATTGCTCCTCGGATAAGCAGTGTATTAACTCTCGCTGCACTAATCCTTGCATTGAGGCTAGTCCTTGCGGAAGAAATTCGTTCTGCCACGTTTACGATCATAATGCAGAGTGCAAATGCCCCGAAACGTACTTGGGCAATCCTATCGTAGAGTGTATACCACGTAAGTTGTTCCAGCTAATAAATATTTAATATGTTGATGTTTCATGGACTTTTGTGCATAACAACTTTTCGCAATGTTACAGCTTTAAAAATACCAATATGCGAGTCGAACAGTCAGTGCGCTGGTACTGAATCTTGTGTCAATGGCAACTGTGTTAGTCCGTGCGATTGTGGCTTGAATACCAAATGTCTTGTCGCAAACCACTATCCAACTTGCGGTTGCTTACCAGGGTACTCCGGAAATCCACATTTAGGATGTACCAAGTGTAAGTAGTATGAATAAGCTCTCTTGTTGCTCAACTTCCTCTAAATAAAGTAGGTATCAATCGTCTCATATCCTAATAATAAATCAACTTTCTTTTAACAGTGGAATGTGAAATAGATAGTGACTGTAGATACACAGACATATGTCACAATGGACAGTGTATAAACCCTTGCATCTTGGAAGATAAATGCGCTGTTAATGCCGAATGCTATGGAGCTAATCATCGAGCAGCATGTAAATGTGGTCCAGGATATTACGGAAACGCAGACGTGCACTGTGAGAGAGCAGAGTGCACCAGTAGTTACGACTGTCCGTTCAACCTGGAATGTTATAACAACAGATGTATTAATCCTTGCACATACGATAATCCATGTGCTCAAAACGCCGAATGTTTCGTTCAAAATCACGTCGCGTCCTGCCGCTGTCCGGAAACTTTACCTAGTGGAAATCCATATTCGTACTGCGAACGTCGTCCACCACAAAATGAACCCGAATGTGTGAAGGATGTGGACTGTCCAAGTAAACTGGCTTGCATTAAGAAGACTTGTGTGGATCCCTGCACTGAAATTCGACCTTGTCTCGAGAATGCTCGTTGCAGCGTATTTGATAATGTGCCAGTACGAACTATGGTGTGCACCTGTCCGGATGGATGGATTACGAACAAAGATGGATTTTGTACACGAAGTATGTTGGAATATTAATTTTTTCTACTAGTGTAGCTGCTATATAAGCTCGATTTCCTAATTATAATAATTCCTTTTCAGTTCAAATCGCCAATGGATGCGACTCAAATGACCAATGTTCAGATCACGAGTCTTGTATTAACCGCCAATGTCGAGACCCTTGCAGTTGTGGAAGCAACGCCGTTTGCTACGTCAAGAACCACAAACCGATTTGTTCTTGCCAGAAGGGATATCAAGGTCATCCTGATGTCGCTTGCTTCCCGGCCGAATGTCAACGTGACTCAGAATGTATGCCCGACAAGGCATGTGAAAATGGAAACTGTATAAATCCTTGTCTGCTGACTTCATGCGGTACAAATGCAGAATGCTTCGTTCGAAACCATAAGGCAAATTGTCGCTGTCAATCAGGTTTCCGAGGGAACGCTCAAGATATGTGTCGTATAATCGGATGCTATAGAAACAGCGACTGTCCCAGTGACCATGCCTGTGTCAACGGCCAGTGTACCAATCCATGCTTAACTGATACTTCTTGTTCTTCCCGAGCTAGCTGCATAGTACAAAATCACCTTCCATTCTGCAAATGCCAGAATCAGTTCACCGGCGATCCTTACGTTGGCTGTGAGCGTCGTCCAGAACCACAATGTAGGGACGATGATGACTGCCCTCACTTAAGAGCTTGCATAAATGAAAAATGTCAAGATCCTTGTACGGCGCTCGAACCTTGCGTTGAACCAGCTGAGTGTAGAGTTATGCCCAACCATTCAGTGAAGTCCCTGGTTTGCGTTTGTCCAAGCGGATATATCAGTAGTGGAAGCAGAACTTGCGAACGAATCATTATCAATCCTGGCTGTATACGAGATAGCGATTGTCCATCAGACGAAGCTTGTATCAATGCACTCTGTAAAGATCCATGTGCTTGCGGTTCGAATGCGGATTGTACTGTCAGAGACCATAAGCCAATATGTTCGTGTCTTGCAGGACACGATGGAAACCCTCAAGTGCACTGTAGTAAAGGTAAGATATATTTCCTCATTCATAATGATTTATATATTCCTGGCAGAAACCTTCTCAATCTGATGATTTTTTTGTCTTGCAGTTATTGGTTGTCGATCAGATAGCGAATGTAGCGGAACTCACACTTGCGTCAACCACAATTGCGTACCGGCGTGTGCGCCTTCATCGTGTGGAAGAGGAGCAGAGTGTCTTGCTATAAATCACAAAGCCATCTGTGAATGTCCACTTGGTTATGGCGGTAATCCGAGAGTTGCTTGCGTTCTCATTGGATGTAGAAGTAACTCTGAATGTCCTACGGACAAGGCTTGCATTAATAAACTATGTGAAAGTCCTTGCACACAAAACCCATGCACAGGACAAACGGAATGTCGTGTCCACAATCATGCTGTTCAGTGCCTCTGTCCCGAAGGATACGTCGGAGATGTAAGGACAGGCTGCGCTAAAGGTAATTTAGTGTAATTTCATATTTAAATGCACTAGAATAATTAGAGTGTCATAAATTTTTGAAGACTGTTGTTTATATTCTTTCAAATTTACAACTATTATCATATTTTACAGTTGATGTGAAATGCAAGTCTGACTCGGATTGTCCATCTCAAAAAGCATGCTTCAATGGCCAGTGCAGTAATCCTTGTGAAATGGTCAGGCCTTGTGGAATTAATGCAAATTGTAGAATTTCTGACGTACTGCCAATAAGATTAATGATATGTGAATGCTTGCCTGGATATCGAGGATATGCAATTGAACGTTGTGAAAAAGGTACTTACTAGTGAATTCATATGGTAAAAAAAAGTTAGTTTTTATTTTTTTCTCATGAATTTTCATATTTTTTGTAGTTAAAGATTGTCCTCTAGAGAAGGGTCAAGTTCGAGACGAGAATGGAAACTGCGTGTGTCCGCCTGGTAAGGGTAAGGATAGAAATGGCGTTTGTACAACTTGTCGCCCGGAAATTGGAATGAGAATTGATCTAGATGGCAATTGCGTCTGTGCTCTTGAAAAAGGTTGGAGCTATGACGAATACGGAAACTGCGTATGCCCAACACAACATGGTTACACAGTAGAAAAAGACGAGTGCAAACGTAATTATTCTTATTTAACTTCTTCTATTCTGTTATTAAACATCTTCAATATACTAAAATAAGATCAATCAAATAATCTACATAAATGACAAACTTTTATTGTATAAAATTATTAATCATGTACGCTTAAACGCATGCCAGCGCAATCTTCCCTTCATCTTCACATTAATTATTAACATAACTAACCCATTTTAATACCACAAAATTACAGTGAAAGCTTGCTTCAATGACGATGACTGTCCAGACGATAAAACGTGTTCATCAATGACATCCACGTGCGAAAAATGTCCTAAAGGCTATCATGGTCTACATTGCACTAAGGTCATGTTTCCTAATTTAGCTGGACGTACGGACTTCCCTAAATCAGAAGTTCAGGCTCATTGTCTCTCTGATGGTATAGAGGTAGACATAAACTTCAGCAACAGCACAGAAGCAGATGGTTTTGATGGGGTGCTATACGTGAAGGGTCATAGCAAAGAGGAAGAGTGTAGAAGAATTATTTCTCTAGATCGTGGTGTTACCAATCACCACCTGACATTCAAAGTTAGGTTTGGTAGTTGCGGATTGATACACGTAAATGTAAGTCCGAATAAACTTAAGAGTGCAAAGTTAACAAGTGGCAAAAAGACATCGCCATCCTTAGGACGTCCATGTCTGTTCAATTTATGTCTCAAAGACGTTCTTAAGACATGAGACGTATTTGGGACGTCATCAGGATGACAATGTCTTTATACCAAGAGTCAGGATCTTGAATATGATCAATTAAATATTGACTTACTTTTAGGGAGAAGCCGCTTTCAAACTCATCATACAAAAGCATCCTAAGCTCATGACGTTTAATGCACAAGCATATGTTATTCGGTGCTTGTATCAAATTGGAGAACAAAATGTAACGCTAGGATTCAATGTTTCAATGCTCACGACCGCTGGAACAATTGCAAACACCGGCCCTCCACCAACTTGTGCAATGAGAATTGTCACTCAAAATGGCGCTGATGCTATGGACGCGGAAATAGGAGATAATCTCATGTTACAAGTCAATGTAACTCCTTCTTGTAAGTACTAAGTGTTACTATTGTTTGATCAAAGTTTCTTGCTCAATCTCATAATAGGAATGTGAAAACTGATTTAAACTTGTAATTCTCTAAAGCGATTTACGGAGGCTTCGCACGCAATTGTGTTGCCAAGACAATGGACGATAAGAAAGAAAATGAATACATCGTCACGGACGAGAACGGATGTGCTACTGACCCAACGATATTTGGAGAATGGGAACAAGACCCTGAAACGCAAGTCTTGACAGCGAGTTTCAACGCATTCAAGTTCCCGAATAGCGATAATATACGCTTCCAGTGCAATATTCGTGTCTGCTTCGGTAGATGTCAGCCAGTGAGTATTTTAGTGATTACTCGAACTACAGTAGATTCAAGGTCATTATGTATCAAGTACCTACATTTTTGTACTTTTTACTCGATAGGTTAATTGTAGAGGATATAACGCTTTTGGACGTCGACGAAGAGACGTTGAGTCCGAACCTAACGACACTGCCTTAAGTGTAAGAGACGGTAACGAAGGACAACTTCGTGAAGAAATTACAGTAAATTCAAACACAATACGCACCATGGAGAGGACAGAACCCCGATATCTATCAGATCCTACTGGATGTGAGTATAGTTTACGAACGATGCCAATTGTTGAATTATTCCATCGTTGCCGTTCTTTTAAAGGGAGTGGTTGTAACGGATTTAATTAAGTTCGTGTAATTTTAATTTCAGCTCCTGCAGCTCAACGAGTAGAAGACATATGTGTTTCAATGGTCGGCTTCGTAATATCACTAGTTATTACAGCACTTCTGGCCCTAGTCGCCGTAGCAATAGCTGTTTCTTGTTGGCTCTTGGCCTATCGACGCCAGCCAAAGACAGCCGGACCACTGCCACATCCACCAGAATTCCCAAACCCCTTGTTCACCACCGAATCGGTAGCTGAACCATCGCCCGATTATCATCTGTCATAAATCTCATAGCGTAATTATTTTATAATTAACATAATTTGATAGATAAATGAGAAATACATCTCGGGCCATTCGCGTCCTACTGACCAGTTTTGTATTTCTACGGCATCTCCTCCATTGACTTATTCTTCCTTAATCTCAGGGTACGTTTGATCATGATGGAAAGTGTATTTGATATCGTTGAGCATTGTAGCACTTACTATTTATGGTGATGGTATTTTCCATTATCTAGGTATGCGTGAAAAGACTTTGTACTTTTACATTCTTTTATTTCTTATAAGTATCGATTCTAGTCCCTGGAGGATTTGTTTAATATATAATCATTCGCAAACTTAATTGCTGTGTAAAGTCAAACAAATTAGTCTAATATAGCTTTCTTACTTTTAGACAATTGTACATTTTTTATCTAATAAAAGGCTAATGATTTATTTCTATAAAGTCCATCCGTCCTCTCTAAGGATAATTGTAAATAAACTTAACTATCGCTACTTATGTAAACGTATAATAAATAAAATAATTTCAAAAATAATCAAATGGATTTAGTTATTTGTAAAAATCCCTTATTGGTCAAGCTTACAAAATCCGAAAATGAGAACGTCACCGCCGGAAAAAGTAGGTTCGTAAGGCATGGTGACCCAGTAAAAAGAAACTAATTGAGGGGAATTGAGATGAATTCGCTAGAGCCTCCATGAATCTCGCTTTGCCACAATCTCGAATTGGAGCAGGCCATGAATTCTTTTAAATTCGGAAATAAGTAATTCAATCTTCAAATCTGCTATTCACCCGAATTCAGTGAACAATTTTTAGGGAACCTAATTCATTTGAATGTGTCAGCCCGAATTAACCTTAGTGTCAGCCAATTCATTTTAAATTCGAGCTCCAATTCGCCTGAATTCATCAGCACGAATACAGTTGAAGGCTGTCCTATTCAATAGAATTCGTAAGCTATAACCAACGCGCACGGCATAAAGGATCCTTTGTAAATAAATGTCAATGAGTCCCGTAACTCAGTGGTCGCCCTCTGGACTTATACACTTAGGATCGCTGGTTCGAGTCTCAAGGCATGCAATTTTTATTGATTTCTTTTCGAAATGACCTTGACCACGAATTAAAATAAATTGAAACTCATTCAATTCGCGCTGGCTCAATTCGTTTAAACGAATCAGAAAGCGGAATTCGGGCGAATTCCAAAATTTGCATTCGCCGCAAGTCGCCTCAATTAGTTTCTTTTTACTGAGGAGTAGAATAATAGGAAAGAAGAAAACAGAGCTTAGGCTAAAGGTTTGATAGAAAAGAAATTTTTTTTAAAAATGCGCTAAATGATTATAGTAATGGAGATGAATGAAAAAAGGTAGGAGGAAAGGGAAGAGCTACTAATAAAAGAAATGAAGCGGGAAATTACCGAACTTAGGAAACAAATGAGATGGGAATAAATCTGGAAAGATTTGTAAAAAAGGATGCAAAATGTGGAAAAACGATTAGAAAAGCAGGAAGAGCCTCATAAAAAGTGAGAGGAGTTGGAAAGTAGGATCGAGAAGGTAGAAAGCTCTAACCGGGAGTTTGGAGCAGGGAAGATCAGGAATTAGGATAAGGAAAGGTTGAGAAGAATAGAAAATAGAAAGGAAAGGATACAGTAATAAAGTTTCTCAGATTAGAGGGGGAAAATTGAAAAGAAGTATAGAAAAAGTGCTAAAGAGGATAGATGCGAAGGTAGAAAGTAAGTAAGAAGTTTTAAGAAGTATAGGAAAGGAGCATAAGATGGAAGTGGTGCCAAAAAGGACGTATGGAAAGATTATAATGAGGAGAGGGAAGAGATAATAAAATCTGGGAGGATAGAGAAATAGGCGAAAAGGGAAAGAAAGGAAGAAATTGAAGAGGTAGTTGGAGAAAAAGGAGATGAAGATTTGCTACTGGAGTGTCACCGAGAAAAGAGAGACAATTCTTTACAACTTAAAAACTAAACATCTATTTTGCTTTCGCTTCTTTTTACTGAAAATAAGGATCTAAATGACCATCTAAAGTTGAGGAAAGATGCGCCTCGATATAAAGAAAATATGAAAAAAGCACCGAGAAAAGAAGGGCTAGGAAGTTTATTAAAAAGTTGGGAAAATGGGAAGTCGTTATGATGAATGGTCGGCTTTACACCGACGAGCGGAATGTTAGTTTCACGCGCGTAGGACGCTTGGGGGGAGAGAAACTTTCGCCTCGGAAAGCGCGTGAAAGAAGGGTAGCCAACTTATAAAATTCAGATATTCCAGCTGATCCAAACTGCCGGTAACTGTGCATCATTACCTTTGATGACTTACGTTACCGACAGTTTCTGTCAGCCAGAGTACATGAATTTTATAAGTTGGCAATCCTTCTTTCACGCGCTCTCGGATGCGAAAGTTTCTCTCCCACGAACAATTCTACGCGCGTGAAACTGACCTTCCGCACGTCGGTGTAAAGCCGGCCATTGAGATGTGGCTTGATGAAATGGGGTGTGAAATAGGAAAGGAGAAACTTTAGAGGGGATACAAGTGGGAGTAATAAGAGGCAAAGAGAAAAAATAAAAAGGGAGCTCAATGGGAGGAATGGTGATGGGTATAGGCAAAGATCTGAGAGAGAAGAAAAAATATGGAGATGGGTTTATTTGAAGGAAGAAGTATTAATGAAAAAAGAGGTAAGGATAGGAGAGGAGAGGTGAAAGATAGTAGGGCTGTGTGTAAATGAAGATACGGAGGGGTAAATCTGATCATAGGGGGAGACTTCTATTCAAGGACAAGATAAATAGGAGGAAAAGAATAGGGAGGGAAAGGATGGGAATGTAGCGGTAGAGATTGGGATGAGAGATAAACAGAATACGGCCAAAGAAAATGAGAAAGACAAATTTAGGGAAAAGAAAGTCTATGTTTGGTGGTTGTATACAGGCAAAGAATGTCACCAATTTCAGGGAGCTAGACTCACCGTGAAAAAAGTAGGGGAAGCGTGAAAAAAAACGAAGATTCATGGAAATGAGAGACTTCCTTACCTTCAATTCAATGCTCCGAAATTGACTAAAGTGAATTTAGGTTGGCTGCAGTGATTTAGCCTGAGCGTGCTATCTAGCGGTAGAAACAGGTAGTGCCGAGCAATGGCAGTTCACGTCCATTCACGTCTTGCAATCTTTTTCCAGTTTTGAGTCTTTTTTTAATTTTCAATTAGTTAGTGTTTTGCATCGAACTTTTTCGCGAAGAGGATGTAATAAAAATATTCAAGAAAATTCAACTACTAGAAATTGTAGAAAGTTCAAAATGCAGTGCTCTTTATTTCTCAACAGTTTAACCCTTTGATGCATACGTTTTTCTATTGAAATAATTTTCCGGATATATGCACCTTAGGGGGTTCTCGGGGTCGCTGATTACGAATTATTAGCCCGATTTAAAAAATTCAAAATGGCGGATCCAATATGGCGGACAAGTTGTCAAAAAATTTGTGGATTTTCATGAAACTTGGTATCTGAGGGTTTTTGGGGCCTCGGATAATGAATCTGGACTCAAATTTGAAAAATTCAGAATGGCGGATCCAATATAGCGGACAAGTTTTCAAAAAATTTATGGATTTTCATGAAACTTAGTATCTGGGGGTTTTTAGGGTCTCCGAATACGAATCTGAAGTCAGTTTTTGAAAATTCAGAATGGCGAATCCAATATGGCACACGAGTTTTCAAAAAATCAATGGATTTACATGAAACTTGGAATTTGGAGGGTTTTCGGATCTCTGATAACAAATCTGAAGTCAGATTTTTAAGATTCAAAATGACGGATTCGACATGATGGACAAATATCGCAAAAATTGTTGGATTTTTCTCAAACTTGTCATTCAGGGGTTTTTGGGGTCGCTGAATGCAAATCCAGAACCAAAATTTTGAAAATTCAAAATAGCGAATCCAATATGGCGGACGAGTTTTCAAAACATCAATGGATTATCGTGAAACTTGGCATCTGGAGGGTTTTCGGGTCTCTGATAACGAATCTGCAGTCAGAGTTAAAAAATTCAAAATGGCGGATTCAACATGGTGGACAAATGTTGCAAAAATGGTTGGATTTTCATCAAACTTGTCATTCAGAGGTTTTGAGGTCGCTGACTGCGAATCCGGAGCCAAACTTTAAAAAATTCAAAATGGCGGATTGAATATGGCGGACGAGTTTTCTAAAAATTAATGGATTTTCATGAAAATTGTTATCTGAGCATTTTCAGGATCTCTAATTACGAATCTGTAGTCAGTTTTTGAAAATTCAAAATGGCCAATCCAATATGGCACACGAGTTTTCAAAAAATCAAAGGATTATCATGAAATTTTGCACCTGGAAGGTTTTCGGGTCTCTCTCTGATAACGAATCTGAAGTCAGATTTTAAAAATTCAAAATGGCGGATTCAAGATGGTTGACAAATGTTGCAAAAATTATTGGATTTTTATCAACCTTGTCATTCAGGGGTTTTCAGGTCACTGACTGCGAATCCAGAACCAAAATTTTGAAAATTCAAAATAGCGAATCCAATATGGCGGACAAGTTTTCTAAAAATTAATGGATTTCCATGAAACTTGGCACCTGGGGGTTTTTGGGGCATCTGATAACGAATCTGAAGTCAGTTTTTGACAATTGAAAATGGCGAATCCAATATGGCACGCGAGTTTTCAAAAAATCAATGGATTATCATGAAACTTGGAATATGAAGGGTTTTCGGATCTCTGATAACGAATCTGAAGTCAGATTTTCAAAATTCAAAATGTCGGATTCGACATGGTGGACAAATGTGGCAAAAATGGTTGGATTTTTATCAAACTTGTCATTCAGGGGGTTTTAGGGTCGCTCACTGCGAATCCGGAGCCAAAAATTTACAAATTCAAAATGGCGGATCCAATATGGCAGCCGAGTTTTCTACAAATTAATGGATTTTCATGAAAATTGGTATCTGAGCATTTTCAGGATCTCTAATTACGAATCTGTAGTCAGTTTTTGAAAATTCAAAATGGCCAATCCAATATGGGGCCTAAAATTCTTACGGATCTAGTCTCCATTATATTACGCTGGCGTTGTCATCGTTTTGTCTTCGTAGCAGATGTAGGAAAAATGTTCAGACAGATTTTGATCGACCCTCGTGATAGGAAATATCAACGCATATTTTGGTATTCTACTAAAAAAAAAGCTTCAAGCTTGGGATTTAAACACGGTCACATACGGCACAGCTTGCGCTCCTTAAATCGCTAATCGAGTTATCAAAAAGTTAGCAACTGATGAGGGTTCTAATTTTCCTCTAGCCAAATCAGTTCTTCAAAATAATGTTTATGTAAATGAAGTACTTTTTGGCGCTAATGAAATAGACGAAGCTCAAGAATTAAGAACACAAGTTATTCAAATATTCAAGTAGGGGTGTTTCCATCTAAGAAAATGGGCAAGTGATAATGAGTCACTATTATCAGACTGTCCATCAGGAACTCATGAGAGAGCGTTTGATTTTCATATAGATGAGGAGGTTAGATTAAAAGTTTTAGGTTTGCAATGGGATCCTACATTAGATGTTTTTCAATTCGAAGTAGAGTCCCGACCTATGGAATCTCCAACTAAGCGCCTAATTCTATATGTTATAGCAAAGCTTTATGATCCACTCGGTTGGCTATCTCCGGTAGTACCAGTCGCTAAGCGCCTAATGCAACAGCTATGGTTTCAAAAACTTCAGTGGGATGAGCCGTTACCCACAGACTTAGAGGACCATTGGTCCAAATATTATAGAAGTCTTACTGAACTCAAAGCTATTCAGATACCGCGATGGACTGGTCAAAGCGCTGACATTTCGGGTTGCGAACTGTATGGCTTTTCTGACGCTTCGAGCAGAGCTTATGCAGCAGCCGTGTACCTCCGCGTTATTCAGGAAGACGGAACTGCACAAATTACCTTATCGACTGCCAAGTCTAGGGTGGCTCCTATTCTTCCGGTAACCATACCTAGACTCGAATTCTGCGGAGCTCAATTATTAGCTAAGACTTTGCATTTTATTATTACAATGATGGGTCTTGAAAATATCCCACTTTACTGCCACACAGATGCTTCAGTGGGTTTAGCTTGGCTTACGAAGCATCCATCTACCTGGCGTACCTTTGTATCCAATCGAGTAGCTCACATTCATGAGCTCATTCCAAATGCCAAGTGGAGACATGTTCCCACCAAGGACAATCCCGCTGATTGTGCTTCCAGGGGTCTTTTCCCAGAAGAGTTAAAGGATCATCCTTTATGGTGGCATGGCCCACACTGGCTAAGCAAACATTCTACAAGTTGGCCAGAATCAAGGCCTGATTTGTCTCCGGATGTTGACCTTGAGAGGAGTAAAATATGTACTTACCATGCAACAAAGCAAGCTGAGCGACCCGTCAATTTGGCTGATGGGTTATCATCTTGGCCGACATTATTGAGAGTGACTGCTTACTGTACTCGATTTGTCACGGCCTTCCTAATCAAGGTTGGTAGGTTACCGAAGTCTGCCTTCCAGCATGAAACTTTAGCTCTTACGGCAGATGAGATTCATCAAGCTTCCTTATACTGGGTCTGGCGAATTCAAAAGGAAGACTTCGAACCTGAGCAACTCCATCTTGAATGTGACGATCCAATAAAATTAAGTTCGTCGCTAAAAACACTGTACCCGTTTCTGGATGCGTCTAGTGTAATGCGTTTCGGAGGACGTTTACATAATGCTCCAATTAATTACAATGAGAAGCATCCTATTATTTTACCACGCCATTGAATAAGTGAGCTCTTAGGTCAACATGCTCACTCTAGGTCACTCCATGGCGGTACACAGCTTACCTTACGTACGCTAAGCCAAAAATTTTGGGTTTTAGGAGCTCGCACGCTCTTCAAAAAATTGATAACCGCCTGTGTTCCATGCGTGCGTCGCGAGCTACTGTTTCACAACAGCCTATGGGTAGCCTTCCAAACTTTCGGACCACTCCGAATCGCCCCTTCACACATACTGGAGTCGACTACACAGGTCCTTTCAACGTACGCGTATCTCCGGGTAGAGGGCCAAAAAGGTACAAGGGTTACGTTGCCTTATTCGTTTGCTGCGTAACTCGAGCCATACATTCGGAGCTTGTTTCAGATTATACTATTGATGTTTTTTTAGACACTTGCCATAGTTTTACAAATCGCCGTAGATTACCAGCTCACGTTTACAGCGACAATGGTTCCACATTTCAGGGAGCTGAAAAGGAGCTACGTAATTGTTTTTAAACTTACGTAATGATACGGATTTGCAGAATCAGCTTTCCACTCAAGGAACTGCTTGGCACTTTATTCCGCCTACTGCACCTCATTTCGGGGGTCTTTGGGAGACTGGGGTCAAAAGCTTAAAGCATCTCACTTTTGCCGAATAATGGGTTCTAGAACTCTCACTTTCGAATAGTTCTATGCCACTCTTACGAGAATCGAGGCAACTCTTAATCCACGTTCAATAGGGCCGTTATCAGATGATACTGAGGATTTCACGTATTTACCACCAGGGCATTTTTTGATTGGGGCACCACTATCAAGTCCCCCTGAAAAATCAATTGAATCTGTACCGAAGAATCGACTATATCGTTGGCAGGTCATTCAACATATAGCGGAGATTTTTCGGCGACGCTGGGCTGTGGAATATTTGCATTCTTTACAGCGCCGATACAAGTGGACACGTTAACAATCTAACTTCAAAATCGGTGACCACAGTACCCCGACTCACATGTATTTTTCTGGCTACATATTTGGTGCGCTAACAGAGCCATCTTCAGTTGTCCTGGAGAATGAGATTAGGCTATGACGTCTCATACTAACCTCAAAATTATTTTCAATGATTGTTTTGTATTATTGTTGATGATTTACATATTGTTCAATATGTTTCGCTTTTTTTAAACGTGTGTCGGTGTAAAGTTCTTGAAAGGAATTAAGTGATACAAATATATCAAGTGACGCAATTTGAATGTAAGTATAAAATAATTTTATAACATTGCTGTAGGTCATTTTTAAATTGTAATTTTGAATGAAAAACTTTGTAGGTTATTCTGCCAGCTTGCTTTGCATGTTTACTAAGTTTACTAATATATAACTCATAATTTTTATAATAAGGTTTTATTTGGCTTTCATTTAACTGAAAGCAGGGTGTCTACTAACCGGGAAAACCGGGATATTACCTGGAATTAAAATGAAACCGGGAACACAAATTCTAACCAGGAATCACATTTAAAGTTTTCTAGAATGTATTCTTCATTAATCGTGATAAAAAGACTCTGAACAAATGGTTAATCTTCAAGAGATATAGTAATTTTTTATTTTTATATTTTATTTTTTTATATTTTATAGTTAATTTAGAATCTTTGAAAAACATTTTTTTTTATTTCTTTAAAATGTTTGAAATTTTCTGAAATTTTTGTAAAATTATTCAAATCTTTTGAAATCTTTAAAATCTTTCTGAAGTATTTCAAAATCTTTGATTAGTCTTGAAAATCTTCTGAAATTATTTGAAATCTTTGTGAAATCATTAAAATTTTTGTGAATCTTTGTAATTTTTTTTTTGCGATAAAATCTTTGAAATATTTTGAAATCTTTGTCAATTCAGAACTAACAACTGTTACTATCGTTAAAAATAATTATTCTTGTGAGAACATGATGTGAAAATTTGAAACAATGCTTCGAGTTTTTTTCCCTTCTTTTAAACAATTCTTGGATCCGGTATATCAAACTTATGAAGATTTATCCATAAACGTGAGGGTCCCTTTTCACGGAGTAGAATTTAAAAGTTAAAAAAATTATTTACGACTAATTAAAACTCCCATCGACTTTTTTCGAAAAAAATTATTATAACCTTTTTCTCCCCATTTCTTGTTGGCAAAATTATGAGAAATGCAAAAAATTTTATCGATAGCACTCGTAATTGGTGAGAAATCATTTTTTCAACTCCGAAATTTTACTTCGTGAATAGCGACCCTTATTTTATTAATAAATCTGTATAACTTTTATATGAGAGTTCGGAAAATTATTTAGAAGAAGGAAAACAATTCGAATCAGTTTCAAATTTTCGCGGGCAGGGCTGCGGGTCGAGAGGGGGCGAATGTTTTTGTGGGACAACTGAAGATGGCTCTGTTAGCGTACCTAATATGTGGCCAGAAAAATACATGTGAGTCGAGGTACTGTGCAGTTGGCTTTCATTGATCGGTCCGTAGAGAGCTCTCGCGCGTCTGTCGTCATTTTCCGCCGTTCGTGCGTTCTTTTTCCACTTTCCATGAATGAAAGCTGAAATCCAATCGACTCAGTGCGATTGGAGGTTCCGTACGCGAACCGACAAATAATTGATCCTCTTTCCATTTGTGAGAGCGGGATTTCGATCGACTTAGTACTATCGGAGACGCCCTAGCGAGTCAAATCTAAGCGACCACGTATGCGACGCCAACGCCGGGTTTCTCGGGTTTCTTTTTGTTCTATAGCATAATTCAGATCTCTCCTTGTCGCGATTATCTCAATGGATTTTTTCTTCGTTATTTGAATGAATGGGGTTTTTATGCCACCCAAGGCTTTTACCCAAAACAGGTGTTGTTCCTTGACCCTTAGACCGTTTTTAAATATTTCTAAGCGGTTTATTTTCAGATCAACGTAAGGAAATTAAAATTTTAAGTAAATTGTCAAGCCACCGAAGGCAAGGCAATTACGAAACAAAACAAATGTATTTTTGTGTTTTTCAACTTTCTTATATGACAAAGCATATCCGCATTTGTTCACAGTTTAAACCATGATTCCAGAAAAGCAGATTTTCATTTATCTAATATTAGGTTTGCCAAGACAAGAAATCATGACAATTTCTTTATTCTCCCCACTTTTCTCTTGAAAATTTCTCCATGTGTGATAAGTATTCAATATAAAAAGGCATCTTCACATATCCGAGTTAAATACATCTGGTTCATCTTTGGTAAGAAGTATATCTTGAACGACTTATTCAATCATGACGTGTGCGATCTTCTGCTCATGAGCTTTATGTGCTTTTCAAGTGAGTAACCCAACCATTTTTTTTGTTTTCAATTATCAAACTGAAAACTTCATTCACATATATTTAATATTGAGTATCACCAATTTAAATGCACAAAATACAAAAACCCACCGAATCGACTCTGTTTGAACTTACACACCTCATTACTTACATCTACACATTAGGGATCATCTATAAATTACGTAACACATTTTATGCAATTTTTTACTCCTCGTCTCCCGATGTAAAAATTTCTAACACAGCAGTTTCGACCCTCGCCCCCTATGCTACGTAATTTTTCGAAATATTTGTTGTAGAAAAATATTCATCAAAAACTTAATTTTTTACCATTCTAGTTACGGTCGGGTGTCCGTCCGTCCGTCGTACTTTAACACAGCATGAGAAGTTAGGGGAAACGAGAAGAAGGAAAGTAGGCAAAGTGAGGGGAAGTGATGGGAGCGAAATAAGGGATAGGAAGAGGTGATGAGCGTCGGGAAAAATAGAAAATGAGGGAAAGGGAAGTTGTGGGATTTGGTGGAAAATTACGGGAGGGGTGGGACGGGTAATGAGGTGTGTAGATTTAGGGGAAGTGAAGAAAAATTAGAGCGGGGAAGTAGGAGAAATTATTGCAAGTACAGATGGGAAGCGAGGGGAACTGAAGAGCGAGGGAAGTAGTGGAAGAAGAAGTTGGGGAAGTTGGTAAATGGATTGGAACAGAGGGTTAGTAGGAGTAGGAAAGTATGGAATGGGAAAGTTTTAATAACTTAATAAGCGTCCTAATAGGCTACGAAAGTCTTTTTTGTAGGCGCGCGGCGGTTAGTTTAACTAATTTTCTTTAAGTGACTAGTACGTTTCTTCATTTATTGAATACCAATAACGCATTTTTCCAGATTTTTTCGAGAAGCTAAACGTGACTTTAAATAAACTAAACATTTTGAAAAACGATTTTCCATCATAATGAACGCTAATAAAATTTAATATGAAACTTTCTTATGAATAAATTCTTTGAAGTTTTCTTAAAATATTATAAAATCTCTTGAAATATCGTGAATCCTATAAATCCCCTGAGTCCCACTAAATCCTTTGAAATCCTTGAAAATTTACTAGAAAACCTTTTTGACAGCCTCTCACAATCATTCAAAATTAGTGAAATCCACAGAAATCAGATCAAATTCTGTGAAATCCGTTGAAATTGCTTAAAACTCCTTTAAAATATTTAGAAATCTTTCCAATCTTCTGAAATTCCTTGAAAACTTTTCAAATATTCTAAAGTCTTTAAAATTCTTTGATATCCTTAAAATTTCTCAAAATCTTTAGAAATACCTTGAAATATTTCGAAATCCTCCTAAATTGCCTGGAATTTTTTCTAGTATCTTAGCTTCGCCCGATAATCTTAAAAATGTTGAAAAATTTTACGAGGAGCAGTCATTTCAAAAATTTTGACAAACGTAATTTATGGATGGCCCCTTAAGAGAAATTGAAATGCCATTTTTTATATTTTGGAAATACTTTATCCCTATATTTGTGAAGCATTGGAAGAAAGAATCTGACTCAAATTCGAATCTCTCAAAAATATCTAAGCTGATACAAAGGAATTTTCTGTAAGTTGAAATAAAGAGACGATGAGATTAAATTTTGCTTTTTGTGAGTTTAGCGTGGAGCTCTACTCTTGATTTTCTATAACTAAATATATATACAAATTAAATTCATCAACACTTGAATAGTGAAAGTTAAAATATAATGTTTTCATGCAATTTTATCATCACTTTTTATCTTTACAGATATTCTTCGCAGACAAATTAGCCGACGATATTGCTATTTCATTTGACACATCCACAGTTCCAATTATTGATGCCGATGTACAAGCATACAATGATATTTCGGTCAGTATACAACAACAATTTTTAATTCCTATATATCTATTATATTGAAAAATTGAAATTATTTTATAGTTTTGTTTTCATTTCTCATTAGGTTTTAGCTGGCACTGTAAAGTGTAAAGAAATAACGTCTGACCAAATATATAACAAAATGTGCGATGTCAACTGATGCTTATAAAAACTTCGGCAAAATATATGAAACGAAAAGGGTCAAATGTCGACAGTGTTATCACAAAGCCAAAAATACCAAGGATTATTCAGGTACTTAAAAAATATTATTTATAATTTTTTTCACACACAATATGTGCTATTTTTCAATCCAGTTTGATGCATTTATTGATTTAATGGTATACCTTAAAAGTTACGAAACAAGTTTCACATTAAATATTGCAATATTAATAGTGTTGTTCTTCTATTTGACTTATAAAACTCAATCTGATTGAGTTAGAAAAGTATATAATATGATGAAAAATATTTTTATTTTTTGTATATTTGTATCCATTTTCGATATTTCTGAAAAAAGATTATTGACATTCAAGTGCTTGAGAACAAAATTCTGAGATAAATAGCAATGTCGAGAATACAAGCAATATTGAAAAGATCAGTATTGGGGTAAATTGATACATGAAAGTTTAATATAAATATAAAAAATTATTGTTTTTTTGTTTAAAGAATGCTGAAAACTGATGTAAAAAAATATCTAAGGAATTCAAAAACGATACTATGACTGAGGCTAAGACATGCATTGCAGACTTAGCTGAGAAATGCGCTAAATCTGCAACTGACTGCTGTAAAGAAGCAAAAAATGTAGACAAAGCCTACGATAAGTGGATGAAGGAGTTCAATAAGATGGAAGCCCAAAAATATAGAAACTGACAAAAGTAACAAGACCAAAAAGGTATAAAGTACAACTGTACAAATGGTATTGAAATCAATAAAAAATTTAAACCACTTCCAGGTGTTGAAAAATTACCCCTGCTGCATCCAGTATGTCTACTGCAGCTTTTTACGTATTTGTAAAATATTGAGCGATATTTATTTATCATATTATATTATTTAGCAATACATTCATAACAATGTACATTTCTTTTCTGTTTAATGTGGAAATCCCGCATAATATGCTGTGTTTATTTATTTATCGATGTTCGTAATTTAAACTGTAAAGTGCCTACAAAAATAATTAAACACGTTCGAAAGTGAAAATACATTCCAACATTGCAGAGCTTCTTCAGTATTTTTCTGAGTTTTGACACCTAGAAATTTTTATGTTATGGAAGACGTAACAGTGCCGGATCTAGCCCAGACTAGACTGTCAGAAGGATAAGAAAAAAAATTAGGCTTGGATTGTCGACAGTTTGAATGACATATTTTTCTTTTTCGATAGATAAAGCTTCGTTGAAAATTCATCTTTTTGGTAGAAAATTAGTCTTTTTGATTGAAAAGTCTCCTTTTTCTTCTTTAAATTTATCTCTCTTGCTACAAATTTCATATTTTATTGTTTAAATCGTAACTATTGCATTTTTTGTTGAGAATTTATCTAAGTAGGTTGCAAATTTAACTATTTTCTCATTATCGCTCGAAATCGTTCGAAATTTTACAAATTTTTCGAACCGAGATTTTTTAACCTTTTTTGGTTTTGTTTGTATCGTATCGTCTAAAACCCGATCAGTGTGCTTATTTAACGTCAGTTTTCAAGGTATCAATAGAAAATGTAAACACAGCAAAACGTAAAAAATCCGCCGAAGAAAACGAGGAATCAGATGACGAACTGATATAGGAAGGATTAACAAATAAAATATTTTTTATGGAAAATAAATTATATAAAACTATTATATGCCATTTGTTTTGAAGTTTTTCAACCTATATGTTTTTAATTGATCCAAAAATAGTTGTTGACATTATTTTTAAATATTTATGACATTATGTATTATATAGTAGAATTTTCGGTCAGTCTAATATCCCTCATTTATTAAAATTTAGTTTGGATATTCTTATTAAGGGTACCTATATAATGTATAAATGTTGTAATTCAATCTAATAAAAAAGCAATATATTGAACTATGAACTAGCCTCAAAACTCGAACTATTAGGTTATATATTATTACAATTTTATTGAATTTAAAAAAAATTGTGCATCATATTCAATCCACTATTTTTATTTTTTGTAAGCCTTCTCTACGAAGTTTCGAAACATGACATAGCGAAACAATTCAAGATCAGAATGAAATTCCGTGGAATGCCTTAAAATTTAATTTTTATTTTCCTGAAATCCTACGAAATCCTTGCAAATTTGTTGAAACATTTGGAATCAATTATATCAATATTTACGTCAATTCACGTTGGTTATTCTTTGTTGAAATGATGTGATGATTAAAATTGAAAAAAAAGAAGAAGACAATTGAGGTGAATTTTAAAAAATGAAATGAAAGTGAGAAAGTTATATAATCACTCCCCAGCAAGTTTTAAAAAAATTACATTAAAAAAATAACTGTTCCGCTGACTTGAAGAAAGATCATTGCTGTTCCTCCATTTTTTAGGATGAATTTGAAAATCATCTATTAAATATAATTAATAAATATCAAAATCGTCCTCAGATAGAATTGATGCGTGATGATATGAAAAGTTTTATTCTCATCTTCTGAAAATTTATATAAGTTACGAAATGTTTGGTCGCCTTTCATGATCAAAACAACTAAAGGAGAATAAATAGTAATTCCGCAAGTAACGCCACTAAATATTTGCAGAAGTCGACTTACACAAGCAATTTAATTCTTTTCTAGGTTTCAATAACATTTTTGCATGTGTTGAAATTTGATTTAAATGTTTAATTTAGGCACGTCAACCACCAAGTTTTTTCATATTTCACAGTGCAAATAATGTACATAGATATCATCCAGACGCAGAAAAATATCCTTGTTTTTCTAATAATTTTCAATTATATACAAATTGTTTGAATAATTATTATGCATAAAACATTGTATTTTTCCTGTCAATCCTGAAAATCTTTTCTGGGTTTAATTACAGTATTAATAGTTTTTGTTTTAGACATTTTAAACTTTTTAAGCAATTTTCATTCTCGAAATAAAATTATGATTTCGAGTTCGAACATCAGATAATTTTTGCTCATAAAAACTACAATTCTAATATGGAACAGAGAATTTTACAAACAAATTATAATTCATGATTTGGACAGAGACTTCTTTTTCCACTTCTTTCAAATCGGAATTAAAATTATTTTTCAAAATTTCCTGTTCTATCTAAAAAAAATACCTGTTACAAGTCAAAGCTATCATTCTTTACGTTATTCTTTATGTGTTAGTTATTTATTTCCTGTCCAAACTCAAAATTATAATTCTTATAGAAAATTCCGTATATCCAGTCACACTTAAATTCTTTTCGAAACTTCCCTATTTTATGTCAAAATTATATTTATATTTACAAAATTTGATATTTTAATTCATAAATATAGTCAATTTCTGATTAACTTTTTTTCCAAAATTTCCCTTCCATGTAAAAAACTTCCTGTCGCGAAGCAAATTATAATTGGCACCTTTTTATTTAAACGAAATAAAAGATGTTTAAACTCAAGCAAATTTTAATTTGGGGCAAGGACATTTCGAAATGTATCTAATTTTAACGTGGAAGAGGGACTTTTAAAAACTCCTTCCTTCTAAATCGTGGTTCAGATTTTTTTACAAAATTACCGTTCCATGTCGGAAATTCCCTGTTGTAAGTTAAATTATAATTAATTACAAGAACTTCGTGTCCTGAAGTAAAAAGCATAATTCTTAACAAAAATTCCTGTTGCAAATTTTTTAATTCAAGTTACATATTTAATTTTTTTATTAATTTAATTTTTTTATTTTGTAACTAATTGAAATCTATAAAAAAAATTATGGATTATGCCAATAATATTAATCTTATTTGGTACACGTCCTTCACCTTAAAAACTTCATATCATCTTATGACATTAGTACAAAGATGTTTCAGACAAAATTTTTTATCCATAAGTGATTTTTTTCAACGATTGTTATTTTTAATTCAAACAATAATTTTTAAAAATATCAAACCTTGAAAAAAAATTCTGTGATCAAAATATTTTATGATTGTATTTTTAATACATAAATAATAATATTGATTAAAAAAGAATTTTTTTATGGTGTAAATTGGAGAATTTTGCAGTTCCAGGAATTTTAAAGTGTACTTATTTCCTTGTTCTCAAATCTCAGAATCTAATTTTAGCTTGAATTTCAGTGTTCCAAAAATTAAAGCAAATAAATATTTATTTGAATTTGAAATTGAAATTTTGTCGTAAAAATTATTTGTCCACTCCACTACAGAGATCAAATTTATAAATAATTGTTGATTTTCCATTTAAAACCTTGTAAAGTTTTGTAAATACGTCATGATTTTGGGGGCGATGTGGCCTATTTTCATATAGTCATGTAGTGTTGATTTAAAAAATAATACCAATTGAAGGCTAAAAAAGAATGTTTTTCTATAGAAAGTGTAGCTTAATTATTGAGAAATAAGTTATGTTTGAAGTTTAAGGAGTGCATGAAGCTTGCAGAGTAAGTATGTGTTTGTACTAGTTGAATATACCTGGCTCATGAAATATAAAAATTTTGCACATAATAACCTACAATATTTTCTTCACTAAAATTAACTTTATCCCTTACTTACGTAATCCATAAATTATTATAATAATGTTATTGTAGTACTTACACTTTCTAGATCCTTTTCGTATTTTTGATGCCCTTTTCCTTCTCGTTTTTAATTCAGGAACGTGATATACACCCAAAAAAATAAAAACACAAACGAACATAACCTACGTATGCATCGAGATGTCAAAATATAACATAGGGGAGTGGGTATAACACGTGACTGCGAAAACAGCTCTGCGCATGTGCACGATACTGAGACCAAGTTTTCATTCGTGGTAAACATTAACGAATTTTTGGACGTCGCTCGTCCCACCTCTGCTCACCAAATACATAGGGTGATACCACTCCTTACTATTCCTTCGTGCCTGCACAAAATCTTAACTTTTAATACTTTAAAGTTAGTGTATACACTTCATACATTATCACCTACAATTCAAGCAGGTCCACCTTTGCAAAAATGAAACTAAAATCTCTCCTTAAAAGTTAATATACTTTCTAGCATCAGTCTTGGAAATCTATGTATCGTGCCTCAGTTGTCGTTAGAATGACACCCTGATCAAACATTTTGTAGTATTCTATGTCGGAAACTCGACTGAGTTTGCAGAAGTCCAGTAAGCATTCCTTAATAACGCTGAATAACGCTTAAAAACTTAATAATGCTCAGGCAGCACTAAAGCGAAGTTTGTCGTGCATGATACCATAAGGACGTTTAGTGCCTCAAACTGCATTGGATTACTGCATTGGAAACCCGGATTCAATTCTTCGCCACTACGGTTTTTCATCTGACTCGACTTTATCTGCTTCAGCAAATAAATCTTTATAATTTAATGTTTAAAACTCAGTGTAAGTATGCATATATATTATATATAGGTTAATTTAAGTACAGAAAAAAAGTGACTTTGTCGAGTTGTTAACACCCGCCACTCTGTGTCCTTGTAAATTCTCTTTGACCGATCATTCTTTACTGTTGCGAGCATAGGACTGATTCCTGTTCTGGACTGGACTTCGTACAGTGCGCTAGTGGAGTTAGACCGCTGGCGAACTATAATCTCTTTAGTGGCTTAAAGAAGTTATTACCGCGATTACATTTGAGTCAATAACCTAATTTCAATCCTAATTTTTTTTACAACGCCAGTGCAGAAATGAATATCTCGACTACCAGCACTAAAGTTTTAATTTTTAAATTCCATTTATCTCCGTGAATCAATTCGTATAGTTTAAAGATGTAGTTGAAATTATTCACACATCGAAAAAATTCATTTAAAAAAGTGTTTTTGCAAAAAAGAAAATGTTTTCAATTTTTTATATTTCTGGCTAAAATTTCTTCCTTAAAGATATTTCCGAAAAAATGGATTTAAGGGTGAAATGTGTGGTGTGTCGTAGTAGGAGAGAGTGCGGTATGGTTCCGGTGCGGGGCACGGTGACAATTATAAAATAACGCCTGTATTTTTTTATTTTCATATTAGTTTTTTACATAAAATAGCTTCCTCTGTTTAGAAAAATAGTGATCTGATGTCATTTCTGCTTTAGAATACGCTTCAGACGAGTAATTATGAAGAAACAGTTTTGGCGGAAACCGATGAAAAAAGTCCTTAGCTTAAATTAAACACTTACAACATATTTTGAAATACTTAGGGCATGAAAGAGTTAGATTCTAATAGGTGAAGTATTTTTTTTAACTTCTGGTATCATGATTTGTTTCTATAAACGTTTTACATGTATTAAAATAGATTAAATATTGCGTCGTCACATATGGGGCATGACGCCGCGCTGCGCCCATGTATTTCTACAGGGAGTAGAGGTTATTACTGCTTTGGCCACATACTTTATTTTAATCAATGAAAAAACATTAAATCAGTGTTGAAAATGTCTGGAGTAATTTTTTTTCGTCAGATTACATTTTCCAGAATTATTATAAATTATCATTCTTATTTTACAATGTTCATATTCTTTAAATAAACGGCAGTAATATGACGGTCACTGTACCTAGGGTATGGGATACGCTGGCTGAAATACAACATCCATCAGTTAATTAAATGTGAAATAATGTCGTAATTAAAAAGCGTTTTTGGAGTAATAACATATGTTCCTTGACAATGTAAGCTTCACCTTAAAATCAAACACATCAAGAACTCATTTCGATCATAATTTATAGGGCATTTAAGTTAAAGCGTGTGACCATACCCCACTCTCCCTTACCCCATATTATAAACAGATGTAAAAAACTTAGGACTGAAAATTCTGATGCATTTATATTTTGTCAGTCTTACTAACTTTGCTCCACATTTATTCGATAGTGGAACAACCCCCTTGCGGTACAAAAAAATCCTTAAATTAAAAAAGTAAAATCCTGCTAAAATCCTGCCACCTGTTGCTATTGGAACAAATTGTTAAGAGTCACGTACGATACTTCTTCCATTTTTTTTAATTTTTTGTTGTTAATATAAAGATTCATTTATAAGGGAATAAGTTTATCATAAGAGTTATAAGCTTCATCATAATATTTTATCTACAATGCTGTAAAAATTTATCGTCGACACATTTTTAATTTCATTAAAAGTTTTTAGAGCTATTTCATTTAATAAAGAACTAAACTCGCAGTTTCAAGCATTCTTTACCTTTTCACGATAAATGCGATCGGCCGCTATTGAACTTCGAGCTAGGATGGACAGGTCTTGAAAACTGGAATGAACTCCGGTGCTTGAAATTCTCCAAAAAAGTTGAAAAAAAGGGGTTTTTGATTAAAGTGAAAAATACAGAGTCGTATTTTGGTAAATGAATAATTGCTATTTGTTTTAGTTGTTTCATTTATAGGCAAAGAACAGTTTTTGCTTATTTACTTAACTACTTATAATGTAATATCGATATCGTATGTATATTATGCTTTAACTACAAGATATTAATCTGGCAGTAGAAGTCCAGAAAGTACTAAACAAATATTGGTTATTATTGATTAAATATTTCTGGCGGAAAATTATTTCCTGTGACCAATTACCGTTACACTTGCTTTATCTGGCTTCTGCATGTATAAAAGTTTAAAAAGAGCATACTGATGAGGTAAAAGCGCGTCATACTAATGAACTGCGATAATACGAGAAAGGGTTTTAGCAACGTCGTATACTGTTAAAAACGGCGCGAGCTCTACTTAGTGAGTAGTTTTGGAATTCATGCCGCAAGCGCAGTAACAAAAACTGAAAACAGTAAAAGCGAATATACGTTAATTTGCAAACCGTAAACTTATAAAATCTGAATGATAAACTAATATGAGTAATTTTCAAATTAATTTTACTGTCAACTCCCTGGAAGTTTAATCAATGTTCCTAGATCTAGATTTATAACTTTTTAGACGGGCATAATTATAACAGTGGGGTGATTTAGTATCGTTCTCGAAAATGATAGTTCAATGAATTATAGTTGGATACACGATTTTTGTCAAAATTCCTTCGTCATTCTTGGCCTTGGGCGCTTTAAAAAATATATCTATAATATTAGAGTACGTTGCAGCTTCACTCTGACAGTCTGTCTGGCCGTTCACATCACTGAAGTTGGTGTGCTTCCATTCCTTCGAAATTCTTTTGTTTGGAGATTTTTTAATATCGGGCCAATAATAATTGGACGGCCCATTATATTTAGAATTTAAATTAAGTGTTTTCGAGCATTGTATTTCTAACTAAAATTTTTGAAATTATATAATATTTTTAAGGCCATGTGACGAGTGGGTCACGTGACCAAGCTAGTCCTCAATTTTTCATTTTAAACTTACGTCCAAATGAAATAAGATATCGCGCTTAAAGTTTGGGAAATGAAAGAGGAGACACTAATGTTCACGGCTTTACCGCGGTCCTACTGGGAGCCGATGTCATTTTTTTTAGATGACAGTTACTCCCAGTGGGACCCTGCGGTGGTTGATAACCTTTAGTTTTTATATATATAAACTATAAATAATTTCTCGTAGGCATAAAAATATTCCAAAGAATAGTTAAAAATAGAAGAAATAAATATAAATATTTCATACTCCCAAAAAGTACGAAAAAAAAAGAAATCAGGGCACAAGTTTGATAGTTGTTTTTGGCGCCGACTTTAAAAGTAATTATAGTTTTCCAAGTGTACGTTGTTCTTATTCTTGATTCAAATTCGATGTTAGTCTGTTTTTTATTCATTTTTCCATTATTAAATTATTATATCTCTATCGTTCTATTGACATTATTCATTCTGATCCAGATATTCAATTGAAATCTTTTTTTAGAAACGTTTCAAACGTCTTCGAAAAATAGAAGATGAAGAGTCGGAAGAAGAACAGGAGCATGAGGTTGAAGAAGAAAGGGACGCCATCGCAAATGAATTATTTGAAGGTTCAGGAGACGTAAGTATAATTTTTCTGTTTAAATATTATTCTGTATATTAATTTCGCTTATTTTCATGTTCATGAAAATCAGGAACGGGATTTAGTGGTAGGTATTAATTCAACTTTTCAAAATCCAGCCAGTTTTTACACATGAAGCCTGTTTATCTCGTTTAAAGATTAAACGGAATAGAGGTGTAAATTTGAAGAAGTCATCTAACTATAATTTATTTTTCCAGGAGGACGAAAGAAGGAGTGAAAGGAGTCACAGACCCGAGGCTGAGAATTTCGACGAGGAGGGAAGTGAAGGAGATTCAGAAGATGATTTTATCGTAGATGATGATGGTCGGCCCATTGCTGAAAAAAGGAAGAAGAAGAAGCCTATTTTCTCCGATGCGTACGAGTCCCTTTTTTTAATTAGAAACTTTTTAACTAATTTTATCCATTAAAAATGAATAATTTTGGACACGTTCCAATAACATACGAAAGGATGATAGGATAGAAAGTACAACCAAAAATTTTAAAATGACTAGAAAAATATACACGCGTACTACGCGTGCGATTATTATTTATTCGTCTAACGCAATTTCTAAATTTCTATTAATAAGAAAAAATTTTACTTCAGGATATCTATTATCTAAAATAATAGAAAAGAAAAGCAAGGACAATATTTTTGATAATTGATGAAAACTGATATCTTAACTTCTGATGTTTTTTTATTAACAATATAAATTTTAGACGAAAAACATAATATAACAAAAAATTGTTTAAGATTATACATCTTCATTTAAGCTTAATGTTGTTTATAATCGATTTCCGGTAAAAAAATGTTAACGTAACCTAAAATTGTTCAAAAAACTTTCATCTTTAAATATAATTTTTTTTAGTCAAAGTACCGATTTCTGGTATAAAACGCCAACAAATACTACTATGTTAAATTTCATTTGAACGCTATAAATTATTAACATTTTAAGGAAAAATATTTCATTTCAAACAACATAGATGCATTTTTAACAAAATAGATGCATTCTTAACCAAATAGTTGATTTTTCAACCAGATAGATGAATTTTTAACCACATATGTAAGTGTTCAACCAAACAGATAATTTTTTAACCAAATATCCCGTTTCCAGTGTAAACATCTAACTCAACCTTAAATTGTTCAAAATTGGGAATCTTGATTATAATTTTTATTTAAAATTGTTAATTTTCGATAAAAAAACTAACACAACCTAAAATTTTAAGTCTTCTTCGAAACACGATGATTTGATATTAAAATTTTTTTTTTAATACTATTTTCCAGCGAAAAGCACTAACATAATATGTGTATAGAATTTTAAATAATTAATTAGATAATTCGAAAGTTTTAATTTAACCGCGCAAGAGTAGTAGAAGGGACAAACGTTCCTCAATTCGCATAAGGTTTTCTATTATTTTTCTTATTAAAAGAGATTATTTGTAAAATAAATGTTCAAAAAATCAAATTTAAAAATAATAACAAACTTAACTATTTGTGCAATTTTGTAAATTATTTTATATCCAATTTTTTTTGACAGTGCTTTACAAGAGGCTCAAGACATTTTTGGTGTGGATTTCGACTATGACGAGTTTGATAAATATGAAGACGAGTACGAAGAGGATGAGGACGAAGAAGAAGAAGAAGAGGAAGACGATTACGTAGACGTTGATGTAGAGGAAAGACCCCGGAGACAGAAAAAACAACCCAAGAAGAAATCGACCAAGAAGAGCATTTTCGAAATCTACGAACCGAGCGAACTTAAGCGCGGGCATTTTACGGATCTCGATAATGAAGTGCGTTCTTTTTTACCAATTCGTTTTAACAAATTCACTTTTGCTCACTCTAATTTAATAAAATTTTTATTTTAGATTCGAACAACCGACATACCAGAACGAATGCAACTTCGTTCAGTGCCAGTAACTCCCGTAGCAGAAGGTTCCGACGAGTTGGACCTCGAAGCTAAATGGATATACGAACAGGCCTTCCACCGACCAACAATTTCTGTCCAGGACTCTCACTTGAACGCCGAGGCAAAAGAGAGAGCAAAAAAGCCACCACAAACGATCGACAAAATCAAAAAGGCTCTGGACTTTATTCGAAACCAACACTTTGAAGTTCCTTTCATCTCCTTTTACAGAAAAGAATACGTCCTCCCCGAATTAAACATCAACGACCTCTGGAAGGTCTATAAATTTGACGCCAAGTGGTGTCAGCTTTGTCAGCGAAAGGAAAATTTACTAAAACTTTTTGAAAAGATGAAAAACTACCAGCTTGACGAAATTATGAAAAATCCCGATGCACCGCTGCCTGACAGTCTCAGGGTGATAAAAGACAAGGACATTGAACGTTTGAAAAACGCACAAACTACTGAAGAATTGAACGACATTTATCATCATTTTATTTTATACTACAGTCACGATATTCCGGCTATGCAGGAAACTGTGAGGCAGAAGGAACGCGAGGCGCGAAAAGAAGCACGGCGACAAAAAAGAAAGCAATTAATTTTAGAAGCTGAAGAAAATGGAGAGGATCCTCCTCCTGAAGAAGAAGTGGAAGAAGAAGAGCAAGATGATGAGGAGATTCTAAAGAAAGCTGCGAGAACCGGGCCTTATGAAATTTGCAAAAAAGCCGGACTGGATACTTTGGCCAAGAAATTTGGACTCTCACCTGAAAATTTTGCAGAAAATTTGAGGGATAATTATCAGAGACATGAAGTGGATCAGGAGCCGACGGAACCGTTGACTGTTGCAAAAGAATTCTGCGGGCAGAAATTTAAATCTCCAGAGGAGGTTTTGAAAGCTGTACAGTTGATGGTTGCTATTCAGTTGGCCAGAGAGCCTCTTGTGCGGAAATGTGTAAGGGATATGTATATGGAAAGAGCCAAAATGTCGATCCGTCCGACGAAGAAGGGTTTGAAGGAGATTGACGAGAATCATCCGGCTTTTAGTTTGAAATACTTGAAGAATAAACCAGTGAGGGATCTTATTGGAGATCAGTTTCTAAAACTGTTGATTGCAGAGCAAGACAAACTTATCGTTATTTCGTTTAGCGACGTGATCGATGGAAATACGAGTAGTAATTATATTGAAGAATTGAAGCAGCTTTACTATAGAGATGAATTTAGTAAGAATGTTCAAGAGTGGAACGAGCTGAGAGTCGGAAGTGTAGAAATGGCTCTTAATAAATTGGTAATTTTTTATTTTAAACATACAAGTTGGAAACTAGTTGTTGACTTGTAAAATTATAAAACTCGTAACTTGGATTGAGAAATGTTGTTATGTGACTGCTTATTTTGAGTATGTACTTTTTTGCAATAATCAAGTAGCTACCCTGTTTTGTGTTCTTTTTTTTTATTCCTAGAATAATTGTTTGCTGTTTGTCTTTGACTTGCATTAAATTATCAATTTTGTACATTTTTAATTTATTTGTGTTTTATCGTCTTTTTGCGAGGGGTTTATTACTCTTGAAATCTGGTGTACAAGTATTTGCGAAATCTTTGAAATCTAATTAAAATTTAAAAACAAAATACAATTTTCCAGGTGATACCAGATCTAAAGAAAGAACTGAAAACAAACCTCATCGCCGAGGCAAAGGAATGCGTGATGCGTGCCTGCTGTCGAAAAATGTACAATTGGATAAAAGTAGCCCCTTTTTCCTGTGAATTTCCCGAAGAAGAGGACGACGAATGGGATACAACGAAAGGTCTCAGAATCATGGGTCTCTCCTACGTCCCCGATTACTCTCAATCCGCCTTCACCTGCATCGTTTCCCCAGATGGCGAGTGCACCGACCATCTGCGACTTCCGCACCTTTTAAAACGTAAAAACAGCTTCCGCAAGGATGAGAAAATAATGAAAGAAGCAGACCTCTTGGCCATCCGAAATTTCATCGCCACGAAAAAGCCTCACCTAGTTGTCATTGGCGGCGAATCTCGCGATGCGACCATGATTCAGGCAGACATTAAAGAGATTGTCACGAACCTCGTTGACGAGGAACAGTTCCCCTCGATCCAGGTAGAAATATGTGAAAACGAGCTCTCAAAAATTTACTCCAACAGCAACAAAGGAATCTCTGAATTTCGAGACTATCCAGAATTGCTGCGTCAGGCAATTTCCCTCGCAAGAAGAATGCAGGATCCTCTCGTAGAGTTTTCCCAACTTTGTACCGCAGACGAGGAAATTCTCTGCCTCAAGTTTCACCCTCTTCAGGACCAACTTCCACCGGAGGAACTCTTAGAAAACGTTTACCTCGAATTTGTGAATCGCGTAAACGAGGTTGGTGTTGACGTCAACAAAGCAGTCCAGCAGGCTTATTCTGGAAATTTGGTGCAATTTGTCTGCGGTCTGGGTGCGAGGAAAGGTCAGGCTTTGATTAAATTATTAAAGCAGACAAACCAGAGATTGGAAAACAGAACTCAACTTGTTACTGCGTGTCACATGGGGCCAAAGGTTTTTATCAATTGTGCCGGATTTATCAAGATTGACACCAATAGTCTTGGAGACAGTACAGAGGCGTATGTCGAGGTTTTGGATGGTTCGAGGGTTCATCCCGAGACATACGAATGGGCTAGAAAAATGGCAGTCGATGCTCTTGAATATGATGATGAAGATGCAAATCCTGCTGGAGCTTTAGAGGAAATTTTAGAATCGCCAGAAAAGCTGAAAGATCTGGATCTTGATGCTTTTGCAGAGGAACTAGAGAGGCAAGGATTTGGAAACAAGCGAGTGACACTATATGACATCAGGGCTGAATTGAATAGCAGGTACAAGGATCTCAGGGCGCCTTATCAAACACCGAATCCCGAGAGGCTTTTTGACATGTTGACCAAAGAGACGCTAGAGACTTTCTACGAAGGGAAACTGGTTTTGGCAACTGTTGTGGGTATAAGTCACAGGAAACCTCAAGGGGATCAACTGGATCAGGCAAATCCGGTGAGGAATGATGAAACTGGACTCTGGCAGTGTCCTTTTTGTTTAAAGAATGACTTCCCGGAGCTCTCGGAAGTCTGGAACCATTTTGATGCTGGGTCGTGTCCAGGAAAAGCGACAGGGATTAGACTGAGGTTGGACAATGGAGTCTCGGGGTATATTCACATCAAGAATTTGTCGGACAAGCATGTCGCGAATCCAGAGGAACGAGTTGGGATTGGACAGATTATCCATTGTCGGATAACCAAGATTGAAGTGGAAAAATTTTCAGTAGAGTGTACGAGTAAGAGCAGTGATCTGGCCGATAAGAAGAATGAATGGAGGTGAGTCACTTGATGAATTTTGAATATTATTACAGTTGTACAAATTATACTCATTATATTTATTCATGCAGACCACAAAAGGATCCTTTCTACGACAACGAGTCAGAGGACAAGGATCGCCAAGCGGAAGAGGATTCCAAAAAAGTGAAGCAACGTCAAACTTACGTTAAGCGTGTCATTGTTCATCCATCCTTTCACAATATTGGCTTCTCGGATGCAGAAAAACTCTTGAAAAACATGAAACAAGGAGATGCGATAGTCAGACCAAGTAGCAAGGGCGCTGATCACCTCACAGTAACGTGGAAGGTCACTGAAGATGTTCACCAGCATATCGACGTCAGAGAAGAAGGAAAAGAAAACGCCTTTTCTCTCGGTCAGCGATTGTGGATCGGCAACGAAGAATTTGAAGATCTGGACGAAATAATAGCCAGGCACATTAATCCAATGGCTTCGTATGCTTCAGAGTTATTAGACTTTAAATACTACAAGCCAAATGTTGTAGGACTTAAAGACAAGGCTGAGGAATTGCTCAAGGCACAGAAAAAGGAAAACCCCGGTGGAATTCCTTACATTCTGTCTGCTGCAAAGGTCAGCAAACATTCCCAGAATGTAATTTTTTTTCCAATTTTAGATACACAATACACATCTATATTAGGGAGCACAGTCTGTACCCTTTTTTACCTAATCCCCTTTTATCTCCCTTAAATTGGCAAAATCCCCTGAAATACCTAAAATTAAGAATTTTGACCCATTTTACAAAGTTCTGATTCATTTTTAAAGAATCATAAATAAAAATTCGAAACATTAGAAAAGTAGACAATTTGAAAGAAATATATTTCTTAAACGATTTATTTGCTAATTCTGTAGATTAAAAGGGAATTGTTGACAGCGAAGAAATCGCCAACGATTTAGTCAAGAAATTAAATCCGACAGATAAATCAATTTTGTAGTTGCAAATCAAAAACATCTTTACAGATGTCACAGAATTTACAGACCAAGATGTTATACAAACAGGGGAAATGGGGAGAATGGAAAATAGGGAAATAAATTCTTTTAAATCAAATTGATGTAGGCACTAGTTTTAAATTTAAATTGAAACGCTTCAAATTCCTAATGTTTTCAAGTCGAAATATAATGCATTTGTGCAATTTCATGTCAAATCATCTGAAGAATTTCAGCTGTTCATAGTCATTTTTATGAAAATTCAAGTATCCGTTCTCTTAGGTGTTGAAAGAAAAACCCTAAAATGATTTTGGAAAAATTCAACAAACTTGGGAGATATTCAAAATGCAAAATCTTGGTCCTTTCTTTTTGAAGTTTCATAACTTTGGTAACTTTAATGCTATTAAGATGTATTTTTTTAAATATTCGCAATAAGATGCAGTTTCGAAGAAATATTTTTTGTTCCAAAAAATGTCAAAAACTGGTTAGATTTTTCAGAAACAAATGTTTAAACTTAATTTCTGAAAACAATCCCCTTTTTATTTTCTATAATTTTTTTGTATAGATAGCTTACAATGTCCTCTAAAGTCCTTTAAATATTAAAATAGGATCTCTCTTAGTTTTCGAGAAATAATTAACAAAGTACGCCGTAGCATGGTGTACCCAGCGTCCAAGAGCCTCTATGAAGTTCGTGCATACGATTATAATATTAATCTATTGCTCGTCTATTGTTTACATGGTTTTTTAAATGGTGTAGAGATTGCAGAGGACATTGTTAGCTATCTATAAAAAAAAATTAAAGTAAATAAAAAGTGGACTGTTTCAGAAATTAGGTTTAAAAATTTGTTTTTGAAAAATTCAAGAAGTGTTTTAAAAAAATGTGTCCAAAGAATATGTTTTTCAAAACTGCGTCTTGTTAGGAATAATTTTAAAAAAATACACCTTAATATCATTAAAATCACCAAAGTTAAGAAAGTTCAAAGAAAAAGGACTCAAATTTTTAATTTTTAATATCTCCTAAGTTTTTTGAATTTTTCAAAAATTATTTTAGGATTTTTCTTTTAACACCTAAGAGAACGTATACTAGAATTTTCATGGAAATTATTAACAATAGCTCAAATTCTTAGATGATTTTACATGGAATTGCTCATTTTCAACAAAAATAATGAATCTTCAAACAAAACAAAAATTACTTTTTAACACTTAGTTGAATTTTTCTCTAAAAATATGAATTCTTAACGAAAATATGAATTTTCAACAAAAAAGTTCAGTTTCATATAGTGAATTTTCAACCCAAAAAGGCGAATTCTCAAACAAAGAGATGAATTTTTTAATAAAAAAATGTAATATTTGATATTCCAATCAAAAAGTATTTTTATTTTAAATCAGAAACAGTTGAATTCTTCTAAAAAATATGACTTTTCCGCAAAATAGTTGATTTTTCAACCAAAAAGTATTTTTCAGTCATGAAAGAAAAAAAAACTGCTATCAAATATTTTAAAGTTTAAATCCAAAAAGAAGATTAATCTACAAAACAGTTAAATTCGCAATCTATCTATATGAATTTAAAAAAAAAAAGTTTATTTTCAACTAAATAATTTAATTTCCAATTAATGTTGAGCAAAGTGTGTCAACTTTTAGCCAAGTAGTTGAATTTTCAAACAAAAAGTATGAATTCCTAACGAAAAATGTTTTAAAAAAATGTTATTTTTAACCAAAAACATTAATTTTATACCAAAACAGACGAATTTTCCACCAAAGAAATGATTTTTTAGCTCAAATGTAGTCTTGGAACAAAAAATTCTATTTTTAACAAAGTAGTTCAACTTTTAACAATATGTTAATTTATATAGATGTTCTAGTGTTGACCAGATTTATACAATTATAATTATATTTGATGATTAATATTTAAATATTGATGCAAGATCAGTAGACAAAAAAGAACACACATTAAATATAATTTTTTTGCCAAGTAGTTTAGTTTTCAACCAAAAAAATATTTTAATTTTAAATAAAAAAGATTTGAATCCATAAAAAAAACGACTTTTCAACAAAGTAGTTGATTTTTCAACCAAAAAATATTTTTCAGACAAGAAAGAAAAAAAATGGCGACCAAATTGTTGACCAAAAAAGAATAATTCTCAACCAAAACTATAATACTAGACTTTTCAACCAAAAAGAATAAACTTCACAAAGAAAGTATGTTGGTTGAGGTTTTAGAAAAAAAGTTTTGGAAAATGAAAATCGTATGCAAAAAAAAAGCGTAATTGTTACCCTTCATTAAAGTGTAATTAATTTACAGTTGATTGTTTTTGGCGTGGTTTTACATTTTTCAACTGATGAAAATACATTAGAAAAAATGTAAGTTTAAGAAAACAAAAACTGAAAAATTATGTTTTTCAAATAGAAATTTTTGTGGTTTTCAAATTATATCTTTCTAGCTTACTTAAAACGATACTTGCAACAACTCGGGATACTATACTGAAAAGAATACACAAGAACAAAATTGATGAGAATAAGGAATCAGAATCTATCTACTGGTAAAAATACATTTTAAAAAAATCAAACATGAGCATTTTTGAATTTTCTAGTTTATCTATTTTTCAATATTTTGTATTTTCGAATTTTTTTCTAATGTATTTTCATCAGTATAAAATAGCATTTTATACTGATGAAAATACATTAGAAAAAAATTCGAAAATATAAAATATTGAAAAATAGATAAACTAGAAAATTCAAAAATGCTCATGTTTGATGAAAATCCGCTACTGTGTTAAGAGGACACTTTCGTCCAATATTCACGAGATAGCCATATGATTAAGAGTTTTTAATAATGAATCAAATCCAATTTTAATGCCTTCTTCTCTGAAAATTCCCTATATTTGATCAATCTTTTTTGTTGCAGAATATTCCAGGGAAATTTCTTCTCTCTTATTTACCCCGAGTTCAATGTCGTCACGAGTACGTCACAGTTTCGCCAGATGGTTTTCGATTCAGGGGACAAATGTTTGGACGAGTGGTAGATCTGGTTCGGTGGTTCAAGGAACATTTCAGAGATCCACTTCCAGGCCAGGCGACTCCGAGTACCCCAAGAGGAATGATGTCAACGAGGACTCCGTATCAAACACCAGGAGGTGTTAGCGGTAAATTTCAAAAATAAAAACTAGATCTCTCATTATTTAATATCCAATATTTATGCTTTTTTTCTTATAGGAATGAACCAAGAAGCCATTCAGAGAGTTGCTCAAAGTATGCCTCACCATATTCTGAATTCGCTCTCACAAGTGGCGAATCAGAAATTACATTATCAGCCCCATACTCCAGGAGCTGCAGCTAGTTACAGTGGAGTTCACACCTATCCAAATACGCCTTATACTCCCTCGGGACAAACTCCCTTCCAGGCGATGACGCCTTATCGAACTCCACAGACTCCATTCTTGCATCCCGCACCCGTAGTAATTCCACCTGTTCATCACAGCAGTCCTAGTCTTTCTCACAGACCCACACCTCCCATGAATACTCCTACCGGAAATAACATGGACTGGAAAAAAGCTGCGATGGCCTGGGCTCGACAAACTGGTCCAAATAAACCATCGTAAGTATTAAAATAATAACAGGGTGGTCGCAAAACTTGATTTTTAAAATTCCCTGATTTTTCCCTGACTAATTTTTCAATTTTTCCTTGACCGTAAATATTTAAAGGCCAAAATGTGCATTAATAATGTGACTAATGTTCTTTTGAATTTAAAAAAAAATCAAAAGAATTGGAAAAAATCCACAAAATTCCACTGATTTCAGTAAAATTTGAGTGAATTCAAGGAAAATGAGAAGAATTCTATGAAATTCATAAAGATCCAAGGTGAATTAATAAAAAGTATCAAGTTCAATCAATTGAAAACTATGAAAAAATTCATTGAATTCAGTAAGTTTGAAATGAGTTTAAAAAAATTCAAGAGAATTGAAAAGGATTTGATGAAATGCCTAAGAATTCAAGGTGAGTTTATAAGACTTCAAGATGAATTAAACAAAAACTAAAAAAAAATCAAATGAATTGAGTAGAATAAGTGAATTTCGAAGAATTCAAGTGAATTAGAATAATTCGAGAGAACTCCAAAGAATTTAAAAGAATTCAGGTAAATCAATAAGAAGACAGGGTGAATTCCAAATGAATTAAAATTAATTGCAAAAAATATTTTAAAATCTCTTAAAACCTTTGTAACCCTACAAAATCCCTCACTTCTTGTGAATAAATTGTTTAAAATCCGTCGAACTGTTACAAAATCTCCAGAAATTCTATGAAAGATGATATTTCCTGAAATCTTGGAAAGTTTATTAAAATACCTTGAGAGCTTTTAAAATCCCCTGAAATCATCGCAATCTTTGGAAATGCCTTTATTTTTTTTTAATCTCCTGAAAATACCTTGAAATATCTTTAATTATTCTAAAATATTAAAAATCCTTTAAAATATCTTCAAATTATTGAAATCAATTGAAAATTCCATGAAATCTTTTAAAATTCCCTAAAATATTTCAAACCCTTCGAAATCTTTTGAAATTCCTCAAAACTTTTTTAAGCTATAGAAAATGCCTGGGAATTTTAAAAAATACCCCAAAATTCTTTAATATTCTTTGGAATCACTTCAAGTTATTGTAATCTATTAACAATGATCTGAAATATTTCAAATCCTTTAAAATCTTTCGAATTCTTTTAAAACTATGGTAACTATGGTAACCCTCAATTCTTATGAATAAATTCTTTTAAATCCATTAAAATATTATAAAATCTCGTGTAATTACATGAAATTTGATATTTCCGGAAATCCTGGAAAATTGATTAAAATCCTCGAAAATCGTATAAAACCCCTTGGAATCTTCTAAAATACCCTACTATATTTCAAATCTTTTGAAATCGCTTCTAATTATTTAAATCAATAAAAAATTTCTTGGAATCTTTTAAAATACCCTAAAACATTTCAAATCCTTAAATTTTTTTAAGCTTTTGAAAATTCCTTGGCATTTTTAAAAATACCATAAAATCTTTAAAATCCTTTGGAATCACTTCAAATTATTGAAATCTATTGAAAATACCCTGAGTTATTTAAAATTCTTTCAAATCTTTTGAAATACATTGCAATTGTTTGAAGCTATTCAAAATTACGTGGAATTTTTTTAAATACCGTGCCATTTTTAAAATTCTTTGAAATTTATTGAAATCAGTTGAAAATTCTTTGAAGTCTTTTAGAATGTCCTAAAATCTTTAAATCTTTTTTTTTTCTTTGGGATACCTTAAAATTATTTAATTTTATTAAGAATTCCTTGGAAACTTTTAAAGTACCCTAAAATATTTCTAATCCTTTCAAATCTTTCGAAATCCTTTGACACTTTTTCAAGTTCTTGAAAACTGCGTGAAATTTTTAAAAATACACTAAAATCTTTAAAATGTTTTGGAATCCCTTTAAATGATTCAAATCTATTAAAACTTCCTTAGAATCTTTTAAAATACCCTAAAATACTTTGAAATCCCTTCAAATTATTCAAATATATTAAACATTTCTTATAATATTCTGAAATACACTAAAAGATTTCAAAAGAATTCAAGGAGATTCAGAAATAGATATAGACCTGAATTCAATATTGGTTAACCCATGGGTTAACTCATTGAAAGAAAAACGACTAAAGTGATATTTTTATTTTAAAAAGTGAATATAATGAGTTTATCTTAATAATGTGACTAAAATGTGATTTGAGAAAAAAAATTGACTAAAAGTGACTATGTGGCAGCCCTGATTATTCATGACAATCACTTAAAGTGCTTCTTACCGAAACTCCCTGCCTTTTGTGCAATTTTTTTTTCAAAATCCCTGACTTTTCCTTGATTTTGAGGTTTTCCCTCACCTGCGGCCACCCTGAATAACAAGTTGTAAAAATTCTTGCAAGCTCACCGGATAGAAGAAATGAATATAATCAAATTATTTGTTACAGTGGCAATACTCCAAGGTTTGATGAAGTCAGGAAAACACCACGTCGATACGAGAGTGATGAGAGCCGCCACTTTAACCCGGACGACAATCCTTTCACAATAGGATCCTCTCGAGACAACACGCCGAAGCAATCCTTTGATGACAATCCGTTTACAATCGGTTCTTCTCGAGAAAAGACACCAACATATCCAACGACTCCTCGAGGAAAATCGCCTTTTTATTCGCCGGGTCAATCACGAGGAAAGTCGCCCTCATATTCGATGGGCCTCTCTCGAGGAAGGTCTCCTTCATATCCCTTGAATCGCGGGAAATCGCCCAAGTACAACCAAAGTCCACGAGGGAGAAGTGGCAAGTTTAGCGCTGGTCCCCCTAGGGAAAAAAGTCCTCCACCCTTTGATGACAATCCCTTTACAATTGGTTCCTCAAGGGACAGACAACAACGAGCCGATGAACCCGAGGACGACAATCCTTTCACGATTGGCTCCTCTCGTGAGAAGCTCCGGATTCTGTCGTATAAATCGCCCCGGAGCACTACTCCCTTGACAAGTTCTAGTCCAAGGAGTATGTCGCCAGGTGGAGACGGAACGCCGCTTTACGACGAAAGCTAACAACAAGGCGACGCCGTCTCCAATGGTTTTTTGTCGTAGATTCAAGATTCCCAAGAGTATTTACGAGATCAAGCCAAGTTTTCAACATCGATTTGTCCAATTGGCGGGATTCTTTCTCGGAACAGTTCCAAAATAGAACCTTATTATTTGGACACTTTAATATATTCTATGGTTCAGAATAAGAAAACATATTCTCCAGAATATTATGATTCTCCTGGAAACTCATTAGGACTCTTATTTTGTAGTCTGCAAGTTGTGTAATCAAACATGTAGATGAGAATTTGTTTCAAAATACTTGTGCTATTGGAGAATTGAATTTAAAAAGCAAGGCGAAGAGGAATTTTCAAATATCCCAAACTTTGTGGCAGCAGCGTTTCCGTGTGTTGGAATTGGAGAACTGTTTTTGGCCCTTCCGGACTTTTTGGTGATTATTTCTAGTCGTATTTATTTAGGAACTGTCAGAAGCAAAACTGCTAGTTTCGAAAATTTGGTAGCGTATCATCATTCAATATTTGATTTTACTTTCTCTTGCTTATTAAATATAACAATTCTCATTACTTTAAGTATCGACGGAAGTCGATAACTCTTGGTGCAGAACGACTGTAAAATGATTTTGAGACGCATGTAACAACACGGAAATTTAGAAATCAGAATCACCATATGCAATATCTAATAGCCAAAGCGGGGATTAAATATTGAAATTACAAGTCGCCGCAACTGTAAATTTATCAATGCCCAGCTTTGCTAAAGCCAATGGAGATATAACCGATTGTATATATAATTATATGTATCTTCTTCGTACAAGCGGACAAATTCAGATTTGCTTCAACTTGTTACGGTATACGAATTTTAAATTTGTATTTTATATTTGTTTAGACTGGCTCTTTGAAGACTAGGCTATCACATTTCTTGGATATTTTATTGGCTCTTTTACATCACGTAATTTTTAAATCACAAAACCAGGTTTTACGCCTGGAAGTCTGGTTAAATTTCAGTCGCAAAACTGAACGTCTTTTTATTTATTTGCTCGCAAAAAGAATATAATGTTGGGCACAATTTGTGTTTTTTATGTATTTGAAATACACTCTTCGCATATATTTTTTACAATGGCTATACGGTGATATTATATAATAATAAATATACACGGAATCCTTTATTAAAGTATTTTTTATTAAACGAAACCCTTCAGCGTTTTACTACAAAATTATATATTTTTATATTTTCATCATAATGAGAAGGTAATATTGATTTTATGTGAAAAATGACTTTCGTGGATTCCATCAAATGTCGACGTTTTGAGGCACCCTGAGGTAGAAAAAATAGTTTTTACGTCGGTGTCTGTCTGTCTGTCGTCGTTGTCGTCGTCGTCTATATACCGGATAACTTTTGAAAGACTATCAAAACAACCTTTTGAATTTTCTTGAAAAATCGAAAATTCAAATTTTGCTCGCACGAAAAATATTAAACAATCAAAAATTCCATTTTGCGGCCAAACTATGCAAGGTACAGAAAAAAATAAATTAACAAAAATTGTTACCCCAAAAAGGAACTACAAATTTTTTTATGTATCATTTTTTTATAAGATGCGTAGTTTCTGTTTTATTCGTAAAAAAAACAACATTAAAAATTAAAAAATTAAATTTTTGGACAAACGACGCATGCTATGAAAAAATTGAAAACTCATCCAAATTCATCATCAATAATATTTTGATGTGACGCGCAGTTTTAGTTTTAATCGTAAAAGATAACATTCAAAGTAAAGTTATTAGTAATTTTTAGATAGGATGAGTAGACTTTCTTTTAGTCGCAAAAAATAAGATTAAAAATATAACAATTAAATTTTTGGAAAAACGACACGAAACGAAAAAAATGACAACGAAATTTGGTCTACCAAAAAAACGCTTCAAATATGTTATAAACACTTGTTATAAAAATATATTAAAAATAAAAAAATTAACTTTTTGGAAAAAGGACACAAGCTACAGTAACATTTTATTTAACAAAATTTTTCGCCTAAATTATATCTACAAATTTGCTTAGAACCACCTTACGCTATGATGCGCTTTGTGACATTTTTGAAAATCTTTAAAAATATTCAGAACTTCGAAACCTGGTGTACAACGCTTTTGTGAAATCATAGAAATCTTCGTAATATCTTTGAAATCTTTGTCAAATTTTTCAAATCCTCGAAATCCTTTGAAATCTTTCTGAGATCGTTTAAAATCTTTAAAATCCTCAAAATCTTTGTGAAATGTCTCGAAATCTTTCGAAATCTTTCTAAGGTCGTTTAAAGTCTTTAAAATCCTTGTAAAATTTCTTGAAATCTTTAAAAATCTTCAAAAAGCTTCAAAAAATTTTAGAATTTTTTAAAACCTGATGTACAACGCCTTTGTGGCATCTTTGAAATCTCCGTAAGATCTTTGAAATCTTTGTTGAATTTTTCAAATCTTTGAAATCTTTTGAAATATTTCTGAGATCGTTTAAAATCTTTAAAATCCTTGAAATCTTTGTAAAATTTCTTGAGATCTTTCAAAATCTTCAGAAATCTTTAGAACTTTAAAACCTGATGTACAACGCCTTCGTGAAATCTGAAATCTTCGGAAGGTCTTTAAAATCTTTGTTAAATTTTTCAAATCCTCGAAATTTTTTGAAATCTTTCTGAGATCGTTTGAAGTCTTTAAAATCCTTGTAAAATTTCTTGAAATCTTCAAAAATCTTCAAAAATGTTTAGAATTTCTAAAACCTGATGTACAACGCCTTTTTGAAATCTTTGAAATGTTTGTGAGATCTTTGACATTCTTGTAAAATCTTTAAAATCCTTGAAAGCTTTGTGACATTTTTAAAAATCTTAAAAAATTTTAGAACTTTTAACCTGACGTACAACGCCTTTGTTAAATCCTTGAAATCTTCGTAATATCTTTGAAATCTTTGTCAAATTTTTCAAATCCTCGAAATCCTTTGAAATCTTTCTGAGAACGTTTGAAATCTTTAAAATCCTTCAAATTTTGTGCAATCTCACAAAAATTTTGGAATCTTTAAAATCTGATGTTAAATCGGATCTGAAATCTTTTGGATCTTTGTGAAAACTTTCTGAAATCGTTTGAAATCTTTATGAAATCTTCTGTAATCTTCTAAAGCTTTGTGAAATCCTTAAAATAATGGACGTTCCCTCAACCACAGACGAGTTTGGATGTACATATAGAAATTTGATATCATAGAGTGCCTACATTCATTGAGTGCCCAAATCCAGTTTTTAAATGTTATCTAAATTTGTCACGTTACTTCCCCCTCCCCTCGCCCTTCTAGCCCTGTTATCAACTTCTTAGCAGCCAATTATGATAAAATAGTGGCATAGAGACATTTTTTCTCAAAATACTAGCATCGCTAAAAAAAAGTATCAAATAGTGTCATTAGTGGCGTGAATCCAGGCCCTGCAATTAGAGACACGCAGACGGCTGGAACATCTGAAGCATCAAGTATGAAACCACAACTTTCAAGTGTCAAATTCGAAATTAATTTGATGTGTGAAAGTATGATTGTTTGTTTGTTTTTTTCGGAATGAGGGTCAAATTTTAATGTCAAGAACAAATTTAATTTGCTTGGCTTGGGACGTTGATTGCTCATGCCCTTTTTTATATCCCCGTCTTCTAACAAGTACATTATGCTTGAAACATCTTTTAATGAAGGGAATTGAAGTAGGACAGCAGTCAGTGCTAATATTCCAATCCACAATTTGTGACACAGGGTCAAATGTGAAAGCATCGAACGACATATGTTATTACCCCAATTCAATATTATATTGTTGTCAAGTGCAAGCAACTTGTTAAAGCACGATCTTCAATTTTGATAAGCTAATTACATGCTCGAATGTACCCATTACTATATGTATATGACTATATATATATATATTATATATATATATTATATATAGGTCATTCTCAACCAAGAAAGAAGAATTTCAAACAAAGTTCATTTTCAACCAAGTAAGATGAATTTCAATCCAAATTTACGATTTTTTTAATAAAAAAAGACGAATATTCGACTTTTTAACAAAATAGTTGAAGTTTCAACAAAATAATTAAATTTTCAACCGAATAGTAGAATTATTAACCAAAAGAGATTAATTCTAAAGCAAAAATATAGTAGTAGACTTTTCAACCAGAGAATAAGACTAAGAGTACAATGACACTATTTGAAAAAATTTGTAGCCAAAAAGACGAATTTTTCAGAAGACATTTAAATTTTCAACTCGAAAAGTGAAATTCTGTCAAAAAAAGACGACTCTTCAACAAAATTCTTGAATTTTCGACCAAAAAAGATGCCTTTAACAAAATAGTTCAATTTTCTACAAAACAATTAAATTTTGAACACAATAGTTGAATTTTCAAGCAAGCTTTTCATCCAGAAACAATTAACTTTTAACCAAAAATAGTTTGACTTTGTTTATGTGTTCTACTAATTTAGTTCGCATTTAAGCGAAAAAACCAAAAAAAGGGGAAGTTTTTTGAAAACAGGAGGAAAAAAAAGGAATTCTCCCAGAAAAAGGGGGAAAAGGGGTAATAGGGGAAAAAGTGTCAAGTCCGGCTTTCTTATCGTATATCTTTCCTTGCTTTATTTGAAAATGCTTCTCGACTTCATTTTCACGCCCTGAGCAACTTTGACACAATCGACAATTTTCAGTCTTCCTTGGTCTCGTTCTCGTATCGACATGCTAACATCAAAGGCTGAGCATAAATCAATTATCGACGACAAAGCGACGACAAGCGAGTAGAGCCACTAACGCAAATTCTATTAAGGATACCTTTCGTGTCGTTCCCAAGGCTTTGTTGGTGAGATAGCAACTTTGTACAAACACGAATCACGAATAAATTCCATTTAGTTGTTTCATTTGTTGTTTAGTGGCTTACTCAGGCTTCTGATACATTTCCATCGAAAGGAGATTGAAACGTATACCTTTTGTTTGTACACAAGTTTCGAGAGGGAGAATGTTTTTCGAGATATGTATCGATAAGGTCTATTAAAATATGGAAGAGGGCTACCTCAAATTAAGTATATCATATTATAGCTTTAAGTACTTTCTTGCTGACAATTTTTCGTTTCAAATTTAAATATTTTCACATATAATAACTTTGTGAAGCTCTTCATCTGGTATGATTGCTAGAGAGATTGATCAGCGACCTGTGCCGTGTGACACTGAAGCTGAACCCCCTCCTATTTTTAAATACGAAATATAAATGTAATTTTATATAACCGTCAATCGAACAATGAATAATCAGTTAAAACTATTCGATACTACTATGATAATACTTTAAATTAAAATTCTTTAGACATTTTTTCTTTTTGTAGAACATTGACATAATTTAAAAATTAATTTGGACAGCAGATTAACTTAACAGATTACAGGCCGTCCATAAACTCTTTCCCCCTTTCTTAAAAAGAATTCTCATTCTCCCCTGTTTTCTTCCCCTTTTTCTCATTTTTTCACTTATATTATATTTTTATTTCTGAATTCATCGCGTTTAGTAAAAAATTTTACTATTTGATTGAAAATTTAATTATTTGGTTGAAACGCAACTATTTCGTTAAAAAGTCATGGTTCGTGGTAAAAAAATCAACCATTTTCTAAAAAGTTGAACTAGTTTGTTAAAAAATCATTAACTATTCCAGTTTTTGATAAAAATTGATCTTTTTTAGTCAAATAAACTTTTTTTTTATGATTCATCTATTTGGTAGAAATTTTAACTATTTTGCTAAAAAATTTACTATTTGATTGAAAATTGAATTATTTGGTTAGAACGCAACTATTTCGTTAAAAACTCATCATTTTTAGTAAAAAAAATTAAACATTTGCTAAAAAGTTGAACTAGTTTGTTAAAAAATCATTTTTTGGTTGAAGATTCTCTTTGGTTGAAAATTCAACTATTTTGTTGAAAAATCGTTTCCTTTTTTGTTGAATTTTTTTTTTTTTAATTCAAAATTTAGCTATTCCATTTTTTGATAAAAATTGATCTTTCTTAGTTAAATAAACTTTTTGTTTGAAAATTCAACTTTTTGGTAGAATGTTGAACTCTTTTCTTGAAAATGTCTTTTTTAAAGATTCATCTATTTGGCAGAAATTGTAAGTATTTTGCTAAAAATTTCAACTAGTTTGCCAAAAATTAGTTTATTTTTGGTTGCGAATTAATTTTATTAATTGAAAATATAAATATTCCATTTCTGATTGAAAATTGATCTTTTACGGTCGAAAATTCGTCTTTTTTGGTAGAAAATTTATCTTCTTGGTTGAAAATTCATCTTGTTTTAGTAAAAATGAAACTGCTTGGTTGTAAATTAATACGATTTTGATGAAAATTCGTATTTTTTGGTTGAAAAATAAACTACTTGTTTCAAAGTTGGACAATTTTAAGAAAAAATCCTTTTTTCGTTGAAGTTTCATCATTTTACTTGAAGATTGAACTATTTGGTCGTAAAGTAAGTTTTTTGTGAAAATTAATATTTTAGGGTTGAAAATTCACCTGTTCTGAAGTAAATTCGTCTTTAAGGTTTAAATATTCAATAATTTGGTTAAAATTTAACTTTTTTGTTGAAAATTAATTTTGTTGTTAAAAATTAATTTTTTATCTAAAAATATAGCTATTCCATTTTTAACTGGAAATTTTTCCTTTATAACATGAACATTCAACTATTAAGTAGAAAATTCATCCATTTTATTTAAAATCCTTCTATTTGGATAGAAAATTCATCTTGATTGTTTAAAATTCATCACTTCTGTTGAGGATTCAACTATTTTGTTCAAAATTCGTATTTTTAAGTTGAATTCAACTGGTTGAAAATTCATTTTTGTTGTTGAAAATTCACCTTTCTTGATTGAAAATTAACTTTCTTGTTGAAGATTCTTCTTTTCTGGTTGAAAAGTCAACTATTTTCTAGAACATTCAAACTTTAAGGCTGAAAAGTTAACTATTTTGTTAAAAATTCTTCTTTTGTTAAAAAATTAATCTTCTGATTGAAAATTTTTCTTTCCAGATTAAAAATTTCTTTATTTTTTAAAAATCAGAATTAAAACTTTTGGAAAATTCTCTATATCAAGTTATAATAAAAATAATTTCTAAAACTCCTGGTCCAGATAAAATAATTATATTTATTTATAAAGTTGTCTATTATATTAGAATTAAATTTGAATTAAAATTCTGTTACAAAACTTCTGTACATTTTTATTCTTCTTTTTTGGTTGCAAATTCATTTTTTTTTTCTTTTTTTTTGAACATTCATCATTTTAATTGAAAATTCATACCTTTGGTTGAAAATATAACTATTTTGCTGAATGTTCGTCTTTTTGGCTTAAAAATACAACAATTTGGTTGATATTTTTTCTTTTGTGTCGAAAGAAATTTTTTCGGTAGAACATTCAACTATTTTCTTGAATGTGTTGCCTTTTTTGGTTAAAATATCAACTAAAATATTACATTTTTCATTGGAAATTCATCTTTCACGGTTGAAAATGTTATAAAATGGTTGGAAATATTTAATTATTTTGTTGAAAAATCAACAATTTCGTTAAAAATTCATCCTTTCTTGGTCGAAATTCGTCTTTTTGGCTTGAAAATTAATCTTTTTGCTTGAATAATCATTGTTTTAATTCAAAATTCACATCTTTCGTTGAAAAGGTAACTATTTTGTTAAAAATTCGTCTTTCTGGGTTTAAAATTCAACTATTTCGGTAGAAAGTATTTAGTTAAAAATTAACTTTTTGTTGACGATTTTGTTCCCGGCTTCAAATTCTATATTCATTCACTTATGAATTTGAATTGCACTTTGCAAATGTGACTTCTTAATCTGATTTCAATTGAACTGAACCTCTCCGAATTCGGTTTCGAAAGTACTGCCTTGGAAGAGAATAATTTTTACTGGGATAAATTTCTAATTGAAGAGCTTTAGAATGTATGCATATTCTCCTTTGATTAAGAATTGCAGCCACATTTAATCGAATCTGCCGAGCAGGACCTGCTAATAATTTTCTCGATAAACTATTTGGAAATGACCCGCGAATATGGAATCAAATTTGCAATCTATCACACACAACTGATGCTGTGATGAACCCGTATCAAAGTACTTGTTTAATGAAGCACGTTCTCAGTAATTCGAGTCTTGATTGCGCGCATCCAAAGAGCATTAGTTTCATGAAATTCGATTTAAAGCGACTCGCTTTGATACCAGCTTCCATGCAAAGCTTTGAAATTACGGTGCTTAGCACATTAAACGGTTCAAGTTGCCTTTTCTCAAACCTGAATTTTAATTAGTCACCTAATTTTCACCAAACTTGGCAAAGCTAAAGTTGCCTTGAACTTCCGGATTCTTCTATTAAGCACTTCAGTGGCTAATTACCTTTTCAAAGTATTTTCTAGTGGCTAAATTAAATTATGGAAAGTCAGTTATATGGTATAAAGTTAAAATTGAAAAGTTTTATTGCAATTAACGTTCCTTTGATTTAGTTTTTTAGTTTAATTTGGAATCCAGACCAACAAAATTAAAAAGTGCAATGTGTGGTTGGGACACTTTTTGCTATAAAATATTTCCAGATGCGATTATGAAAACTGAAAATCAAATAGAATCAAATATAAATCACTTAGATGATAGCTTTTTTTAAGTAGAGTTGGAAATTATTATAGTTTCAATATTTGAAAAATTTCCCACTTCTAACCAAAAGAACAAACTTTAAAAGTTGATCCTTTTACGAATTTAAACCATTCAAACATTATAAATGTTTAATTTCCACTGAAAAGAATTCAATTTTGAAGATACAAAATTTTATGAACCTTTAAAACTTTTGAGTTCGAAAGCTTTGAATATCAACATTTGAAAGTTATAGACGTTCAGAATTTTCGGCGTTTTTAAATAGCGTTTTTGCGCACCTAAAAAATGTCGGAAAAATGAGAAATACTGGAGAATTCTAAAAAATATTTCTTATTATTTTAGAAACATTGTCAGGTTTCGCGTAAAATTAGTTTTAGTTTTTTAATTAAGTCAATTTTTTATGGTTTCTTGATAACACATTTACTGTAAAATTAAACGAAGGACGAGAATATTAAATCATTGAAATATTTTACGGTTTTCCCAAATTCTTAAAAAAAAAACAGACCTAAAATTTATTAACTTTGCGACAACATTCTTTCCCGGTGACTGAATACAAAAATTTGAATTCTTAAAAAAAACATTTTTTCAATTCAAATAATCAAAATTGAACTGCAAATTAAAGCACTTAAAGTGGAACTATTTTGAAATTTAAACATTTAATATTAAATTTAAAAAAAAATTTATTTATTAAATTTTTAATTCACATGATCGATAATTTACAGGTATAAAACGAAAGCTATTAATACTTCAATTGATTTAAAAAAAAATTAAATTGCCGTGAAACTGCAAAGTTTTCAGTTAAAAAATTTCTGGTTAAAAAATATAAATCCGCAAATTTGTAAAATTTCAAAATCTTTAAAAAGCTTCAAAATTTTATTTCAAAATCTTCAAATTTGTTCAATCTTCAAATTATTTTTGAATATTTTTCCCAACTTTGAAATATTTAAAAAAATGATTTGAATTTTTCCTAATATTTTTTTTAAATCATGAAAATTAAGAAAATTACATTAAGATCTTCCAGATTCTTTTTTGATAATTTTGGAAATGTTTTGAAATCTTTTTAGATATTCTCTTAAAATTAATTTTTCAAAATAAAAATTCATTATCAATTTTCCTATGAATCTTAAGGAAATTTTTTTTATTCTTTTGAAAACCTTTGAAATTCTTAAGAACATTCTACATTTTTTGCATGGAATGTTAAAAAATGTTGCAAATTTTTTAAATTCTTTTTTCGTTATTTTTGAAAAATTTTAAAAACTTTCAAATATCTTTTTAATAATTTAATTAATATTTTTTTATTGTTATGAATATTTGATTTATAATTGCTCATTTTAAATGAACAGTCCAATATTGCTAATATTATAAAATTGTTTTTTTTTTTAAATTAAAAAATTGCAAATCGAATGGGTTCAAAATGGAATATTTTACAGCAAAACAATATTTGACTCGACTAGCGGAAAATTGTGAAAAATAGTGTCGTTAGTGTCATTTTTTTCGAAATAGTGCCATCGTTCAGAAAAAATGTAAAATAATGACAATAATGTGGTAAGTCCGAGGCCAGCAAATTTTTATGTTATAAATTTTAACAAATTTTTGTCTTCGTTTCTTAATAAATTCCTTGTTTCAACTCAGAATTAGAGTAATAAAATATATGAACTCAATTTTAATTTGCATATTAGTACATTCGAGAGAAAAATCCCGGTCACTGAATCCAATTCCAGTCACTTCACGGTTTTTTCGATTTCCCAGTAGGATGACACCCTGTAAACATTTTAAATAAAACTTTAAATAAACTGTCTCTGTGAAAAAAAGAAGCGCTTTTTAAGTCTTCTGAGATTCGAGCCCAGGACCTTCAGTTTGGCGAAGCACTCCCAGCTCAGTGTGAGAGCAGTCCTCCGACAAACGAAACAGCCTAGGCTCGAATCCCAGCGGAGTTGAAAGATGTTCCTTTTTTCACAAAGAATTGTATGTAAATAGAATATTTCCTCAAGTGATTTTAACGTGAATCAGCATTTAACTTCATTTTAAAGTACAGTCGAACCTAGATTTAGCGCCGGTTTTGGGACTGACCTTGGCGTTATATCCAGAGACTCGGAACTATTTTGTCTCTCTCCTATTTTATCTCTCTCCTGTTTCTGTCCCTGTTTTGTCGCGCCTGAGTGCACACCGCACATCACCCCGCAAACGCCTCTCACGTATCCCCACGAAGCGGCGTTAATTCTCGGAAGGGCAAAATCCAGGGGAGCTAAATTCAGGTTTCACTGTATTCATATTTGAAAACATTTCAACGTCAACCAACTTTAGACTCAAAAGTTTAAAATTTGGAAAGCACTCTAGAATTCAAACTTGATGAAATCAAATGCCTTATAAATGTAGACTAGAAGGAGATATAAATCGTATTATTCCAAAACATAAAAATCTCTTTTCCAATTTATTTTCAGCCTTTGATATCCAAAGCGAGCACGTAATAGAGTCTAGAATCGCAGAAAATACCTCTTGAATTCTTTGAACAAAGCAATCGAAGGGATTTCGACTATTATCTCAAATATGAGAATATAATGCACCATTATCGATTCTTTTTCAGGTTTCTACAAAGGGGAAAAGACGGGAAAAAGGGAAAAAATCGAACCGAGGTTGGACTGATTGCAAAGGGAAAACGAGAACGGCTGGCTAGACGGTGGCAGAAGAGCCATGGAAAAGGGAGGAAAAGCGAAGAGATTACAACTAGGGAATGAGAATCGAGGGAGAAAGATAGAGATAGCGATGAAGCGGATTGGCTATGAGCCCTTGTCTTCCGCTTGAGGATCGCGATATTAATCGAGTCCCGCAGAAGTAATTATCCCTCGGTTATCTGGCACAGACAGTTCATTTGGCCAGGTTTAGCTCATTTCATCCTCGACTTGCCCCGACTTGCCCCAGTCGTATTTCCCTATTTATTGTTCCCGCCGTCTCTCTGACAATGGAATCCTTCGGGATTTCGAAGACAACGTGATACTTCTCTGATTGATTCACCCTTCGAGCCCTCCGACGGAAAATGCAAATCGGGAATCGCATTCTTAGAATACTCAATCATTCGTCAAGTAATCTGTTTTCTGATTCGCACTGCAAATTATGAATATGGAAATTTTTTGTTTTTCGCAACTTGCGAATATTGGCTGTGAAACGTACTTTGAAATTGGATTTTCTTATCTGATTTCTTTTTTTTTTTTTTTTTAGAAAAGCAGGAATGAGTTGAAATTAGGGTTTGATTTCCGAAGAGAAAAAATATATTTTTCTTAAAAAGCTGTAGTCACGAGATCTCGCATACATTGTCGAAAACCTGATTGATAAGTAATTTTATTTCTTGATAAAATTGGTTTCTAAATGTTTCTAAACATTGTTGATAAAAGAGAAGATTTTTATTGTGAATTATTTTTTAAACTCACTATAATTTGTAAACTTTTTCACATTTTCCAAGAGAGAGACTGTCCTTATCGGTAAAAAATTATCGGTAATGATAACAAAAAAATTACTGGTGCCTACAATAAGATTTATGGGTAAATTTAGAATGATTTATGTTTTATTTTAACGGATTAATTTTAAGTTTTTAAGATTTAAAAATATGTCGAAAAGAATCTGGAAGATTTTAAGTCAACTTTTTTAATTCTTCAGGATTGTATTTTTTTTAGGAAAACTGACCTACTTCAAATGAAATTAAGAAATTTTGAAAATATTCAAAAGTACTCTGAAATTTGAACGTGAACAAATTTTTAACAAAATGTAGATTTCGAAAAAAGGTTTTTAAGAATTTTGAAAGGTTTCAATGAAACAAAAAAAGCTTTTTGAAGATTCTTCGTTTTGAAACATTAATTTTAAGAGAAAATTAAAAACGATTGCAAAACATTTCAAATGATTTCCTAAAATTTAGAAAAATGTAGGAGATTTTAAAGCAAACTTTTTCATGTTTGAAAGATTAGAAAATTTTAGAAAAAATTCGAGTACGTTCAATAAAGATTCGGAAGTTTTTAAAAGATTCGAAAATAATTAAAAACAAAATTTTCTTAAGATTCCAAGGAAAAAATTTAATGATTATGTAAAAAAACTTAATTTTAAGAGCATATATAAAAAGATGTCAAAAGCATTCCAAAATTGTCGAAAAAGAATCTAGAAGATTTTAGGGCAATCGTTTTAATTTTGCAGGATTTTAAACAAAATTTAAGGAAAAATTCAAATAATTTTGAAAGATATTTCAAACTTTTGAAAAAAATTTTAATTATGTAACATTTTTAAATATTTCAAAAAAGTTAAAACAAAATGTAGATATTTTAAATTTCCAAAAAAGAAGCTTTTTAAGAATTTTTAAAGGATTCAAGAGAATGAAAAACTTTTCTTAAGATTCCTGGGAAAGTTTTAAATGATTTTCTATTTTGAAAAATTGATATTAAGTACAAATTGAAAAAGATTTCAAAACATTTCACATGATTTCCTAGAATTTCAAAAAAGGCCATAGGAGATTTTAAATAAAAATTTTAGAAATAATTCTAGTAAGTTTAAGAAATGCTTAGAAGTTAAAAAAATAATAATTAAAAACTTGAAAAAATATCAAAACCTTTAAAACAAAATTTAGATTTTTGAAGATTTCGAAAAAAACTCAAAGCTTTTTAAAAATTTTGAAAGGTTTCAAGAAAACAAAAAAAAAACTTTTCTGAAGATTCCTGAGAAAATTTCAAATGATTTTTTATTTTGAAAAATTAAAATTTAAAGAAAATTTTCAAATATTTCAAAACAGTTCTAAAAATATTGATAAAAATCTGCAAGATTTTAAAGCACTTTTTTTTATTTTGCAAGATTTTTCCAAATTTTAAGCAATTTGATTCATTTTAAAAGATATTTGAAATTTTATTTTCTTTGTGGATATTTAATCTTCTTTGATCAAAAATGCAACCGTTCGGTAGAAAGTTGATCTTTTGGGTAGAAAATTCATATATTTGGTTGATAATTAAACCATTCAGTTTAAAATATACTTGTTTGTTGATTTTTTTATGTTAAAATATTTGAATAATTTGTAGAAAATTTCTATTTTTTTTTTGCAACAATTTTATCTTTTTCTGGTTAAAAATGCAACTGGTTGAAAATGAACTTTTTTGTAGAAATTTTGATTTTACATATCTAAAAGCTTCAAAAATATTTTAAATTTTTCTCACTAATCTTAAGAAAAGTATATTTATGTAACCTTAAAACAACAGTGCTCCGATCCCGGTAGCTAATCAGTCTAGCAATCATCCCAGGCGAAGAGCTTCACAAAACCACAATGTAAAGCTCTCTACTCGGGCCCATACTTATTCGAAATTTGTACTTTGGATTAAAAATTGTTTTTATGATTTAAAAGTTTTTGTGACTTAAACTCGGATTTAAAATGAAAAGAAATGTATAATTCTGTACACTTGATTTGGAAGTTAGAAGAGTTGTTAATGCTTAAGGATATCGAGTGAAATTTAAAAATAAATAAGTGGCGGATAAAATTGGCCAATTAGACTTATTAATGAGGTAACTAAAAATGCGTGGTAGAATAAAATAGTAATAAATTGGTATCGAGAAAACAAACCTCCATGTGTTTGGCCTTTAATTAAAATCAACATTATAAACTTTATTCAAATCCTGTCCGATGCAGAGTCAATGCTTTCGCATGACAGCGGATTGTAGATAATAATTTCGAATCCCAGTTCATTCAAATAACCAGGGAAGCGATAATATACCCACAATCACGTGCACGATTGAATATTATTATCAGCTTAATAAATCGTTAAAATTGTACATCATTTTCACCACAGAATAATAAATTTTAATTGAGGAAAAGATTTACAGTAGTATGATACAGTTTTCAGTTTTCTGGTTCTTTCAACTTTTTCTGCCCATTGTCAACTAATAATTATTCATTAGCTTATTTAGTACAGGGTGGCCTGTTATAGTCAAAGAAAAAAATTCCCGGTCATATCCCGTTTTTTACCCTGTCCGCAAACATTGTTCACAGTCAATGACAAATACAAAATTCGAACTAAGCTAGAAATTTTTCCAGAAACCTGAACTGCAAATTAAAGTACTCAAAGTAGAACTTTTGCATTTTAAACTTTTAAAATTGAAGTTTAAGTTTTTTTTTTATTTACAAAATGTTGTATTCAAATGCTCAATAAAGGACACGTATAAAATAGAAGGTAATAAGACTTTCCAACTGAACAGTTTTAAATTAAATGTAGTTGATCTGAAAAATTAAGCATTTTCAACTTTTGTAAATTGTTGAGTTCAAAGATTCAGATTCAGTTCTAAAAATATAAACCCATGTTATCACTTTCAATGCTCTAAATTGAAGAATCAATCAACGAATTTAAAAAATTTTTAAATTATATTATTTTAAGTAATTTTGAGCAATTTTAAGCTAGCAATATAAAAAATTGATTTTTTCAACTGATCACTTCTTAAATTAGAAGTTAAATTATTTTAATTTTAAATAGTTTAAAAATCATTAAAAAGCTTCAAATTTTTATTTGAAAATCTTGAAAAATGTACATGTTGTTTAAAATATTTTCAAATTTTTAATTATTTTTGAAATTTTTTTAGAACTTCTAAATATCTTTCAAAATGATTTGAGTTTTTCCTAAAATTTTTATGAAATCCTGCAAAATAAAAAAAATCCTAAAATTTTCCAGATTTTCTTTTTTGACAATTTCGAAAATATTTTTAAATCTTTTCAAATATTCACTTTAAATAATTTTTCAAAATAAAACATCATTTTCAATGTTCCTATTAAACTTTAGAAAATGTGTTTATTCTTTTGAAGCCTTTCACAATTCTTAAAAAGCTTTTAAATTTTTTGTTCGAAATCTGCAAAAATCTACATTTTGTTTTAAAACTTCGTTTAAATTGTTTGAAATCATTTCAAGTTTTAAATTAATTTAGAATCTTTTCAAAACATCTAAATATCTCTTAAAATTACTCGAATTTTTTCTGCAAATAAAGTGGTTATTTATAGATGAAAGTTCAACAATTTTACTCACAAATTAAACTTTTTTATAGAATAGTTAAAATTGTAATGATTAAATTTTAAAAGCTCTTTGAAATTTTATAAAAGATTCAAGGCTTCCTATTTTCAAATAATTCAGTTTAAAATTGTTTAGTTTTTAGTATTTATTTTCACATTACACGTCTTATAACAGGCAAATATTGCTAAATATTAAATACTTATTCTTTTTCTCAATTAACATTTTTTTAATTGTTTGGATTACAAATAGAATACTTTAGATGACACAATATTTTAAATTTAATAACAGCCTTTAATTATGAGTCTATTATCATAAAGTTATTTTTAGATTTAAAATAATTTATAAAGATTCAATCGGACGTTTACATTTTTTAACGACTAAGGCTTTCGAATTGAAACAATTTAATTTTTAACGTTAAAATCTGAAAATTCTTAAATTTGGTCAAATCAATTATTGTTCACTTTTTAATACTCAAGGTGCAATTCAATTTAAAAAAAAATGATTAATTAAATTATATTTAGACTTGAATAAAAATGTTTTATATGAAAAATTTACAACTTAAAACACTTTTAATTTTTAAATGGTTAAGTCTTCAAGACTGCATTAATATTTTTTTTAATTATAACTGTACATTTAAAAATAGAAATCTAAAATGGAAAATATTTCAAAAAAAATTTTTTTTAAATACGCACTGTAAACTGAACGATATCATAATTGAGAGAGATAACAATTCAACTAATTATTTTAAAAACTGTTGAACTTGAACTTGGACAGATTTGTGTTCCAAAAATTTATAAAATTCCCGGTAAAAAAATAAATTCACTGTCATTTCCCGGTTTTTCACGGTCTCAAAAACATCCCGGTCATTTCCCGGTTTCCCGGTCCAGCGGCCAATCTACACTCTTCAGATAAGGTTAAATTAAAATTTTTAATTCTTAATCGAAATAAGAGAATTGTAAGATTTAATTTAACAATTTATATTCAACTATCGTCGAATCCATCAGGATTTCTTCTACAAACTCGACATGTGAGAAAAGACTCAGATAACATCATTCGACAGAGTCTCAAGCAAGAGATCAGTTATCTCCTCAAGGGAAAATCACTCCCGTAAAGCTGTGCGACGATAAGCTGATAATCCCAACAAGAAAAGTGCGATTTTCTCAAAGGCAGAAATTCTTGCCCTTAATCTTTCCAAAGGAAAAAAATCACCAGTGGTCGCTGATCGCATTAATTTATAAACTCCATGATAAGGAACCAAACACAACTTAATTTCCTTGAAGAAATTGGGATTATCGAGAGAAATTACAAAATAATTATAAATTTTTGAGAAAATATTTAGAAAACTGTTATTAATACATATAACAGGGATCACAGCGCAAATGAGCTCAAAAAAAGGGGAAATAGGGTGATTTTCTCACGAAAAAGGGGAAAATAGGGGAAAGATTAAACATTTACTTTTATATCTCGAAAAGAACAAACAATCTTTTTATAAGAAATTTTATATTTTCAAATTATTTTCAATGATATTTCAATGATTTTTGCCATTAAATAATTTATTTTCAAAAATTGGATATATCAGGTCGTTGGAAATCCATTCACAGTGATATGAAAAAGTCTGACAAAAAAAATAGAATTAGTTAAATACAACATTTTGATATGTTCAACATCGCTCTCACAAATATTTATTTCCAAGATTCGTAATTTCTTCCTTACTATAATTAATACTTTCAACGTAAATTTAAAACTACACTCTTCAGTAGAGCGAAGTAAAAATGCTAAAATTAATACGTGGCCATGAATGGGATTTACCGCGGTCCTACTGGGAGCCGATGTCATTTTTTAGATGACAGTTGCTCCCAGTAGAACACTGCGGTGGTTGTTAACCTTTAGTTTTTAATTATATATTATAGAGATATTATAGAAATGACACGAAAGATTTTACGAATAAAGTTTAGAATGTGTGTCCATTCATCGCTCATCATTCACCATTCATCCTTCGGGGAGGATATGTTTTTTAATTGTATGAATTTATCTGATTTAGGGTAAATGTCTCAATTACTGCGGTACGCATATACCAATATGCTTCATACTCCATGAAATAAACAGAAGACCGAAAACTGTAAATAAGTGATAGATTTAAGTTGATTTTTACGTTGTTTAATCTTTGTTAACAATGTTTTTTTTTAAATAACTTCAGTTTTCAAAATACAACCTATAAATCCGAAGTAATAGGGACCCAGTAATAGGTACACATCTCTGTTATTTTGCTTTAAGATATTGTATTTCATTATATATTTAAAACAGTAGTCACGTAAAGTGAGAATAATGCTTCTCTGAGAGGTCAAGAACAGAGGTAGCACATGCGCAATGCCCTTGGTGGAAATGTTCAGCACGTACTTTGTGCGTGCTACAGACTATAGTGTCTAGTCACAGATCTAACTTAAGGGCGTCCGTAGGCATTTAAAACTGGAACTTGAGTAGCTTTAAACGAGCGAACGTTTCAGTGCCGTTCGATGGGTAGGGTACTGGGTAAAACAGGGTACTAAATATTTTTATGTACTCCAAAAAACGTTAAATTTATTATTTTTGTAAATCGTTTTATTTATATAACTTCAAATACACAATGTAGAAACTTTTCGCTTATATTCTACTAATTTAGATTCCATTTATGTTAATAAGTACACTGGAACTTGGATTTAAGGCCGCTTTCGGGGATGGCTTGTAGTGGCCTTTAACATAAATCCAGACAATCAAAACGTAAACAATCAGGGCCGCTGAAACAATTTCTGTTGGATTTGGACGCATGCTACCAGCTGACGCAACTAACGCGCTGAGGGTACTGCCCTCATGCCGTTTGTCACACATGACTGAGAACCGCCTCTCTTTGGACCCCGCGGCTTCCCTCGTCATGAAAGTGCTGAGAGGACATAAATTCTCGGAACGTCGTAAATCCAGACAAAATTGCAGATACGCTTATTTTCATCTGCACGACAGTATTCATGTCGTTACCCTATGTCACTTTTTGTTAGTTCCACTAGACTTACAATTTCTACTATGTATCGTGAAAAGTATGTTTGCACTGTAACACAGTGTTATCTCTATTCTTTTAAAAAATACAGGATTTAAAAAAAAAATCAAAAATTGTTTGGCACCCTATCTTTAAGCTTCTAGGTTAAAAAGAACACATATCAAGTTTCATGACTTCTTAACAATTTGAGCCAGGAAATTGACAGAGAAAAAATAACAGGTGTATTATTTTTGCACCAGTTATTTTTCTGTCGTTTTCCCGGTGGTCGCAGAATAATGGCAGAAAAAAAACATGATAATAATAATGGTCAACGCATTTTAGTTTCAATTGTTCAATATGGAAGGCTTTTGATATAATATCGTACAATTCTGAGCACTTCAAATTAAATAAACCAGCAATTCTTTCCTTACAATTTAGTGACCATCCTAATTTGTTCCTATCTGTAAATAAAGTACTATTTCATTAATTAATTATTTCCAAACAATATTCCTACATACATCCAACAATCTTTAATATTGACAAGATAATCTTATTTCCAAATGTAGAAAAAATCGGAAAGTGAAGACCATAAGTATGAGCGAGATTCTTGATCTGAAAAAGGACTTCGAGAGAGAAGAAAGGAATATGTTATATTTGCGGCATCCTTATTTAACGTCGGAGCAATCATATGGTCACATGAAAGAATTTAAAGCAAAAATACCTCATATTATTGAAAAGTATCATGAATATAGAGTTCAAAAGTTCTCTAGACAATATACTTTTGCTGATGCACTGAGCCACTTGCGAGTTAAAGAGGCTTGGGATTGAAGAACAATAATTACTTCAAAAAAATAAGTAATATTATAGTTAATTTCAGTGTATATTTATTTATCTCATAATAAATACATGTAGTTAAAAGTGCCGCTCGCTTTTGTATTTGAATTTCCTTAATATTTGTCTTTTTTTTTACTTTTAATCTTCGTCACTGGAACTGTTTTGGAGAGACTTTAACGTCCTTCTCAGATAATTGTCTACGTCTCTGAAAATTAATGATAAATTAGTCTCGTATATTTTTTATAAGTTGAAAACAACTTTGAAAATCCTAACACACAACATGTTTATCATCTATCAACACAATTGCAGAACGCGCAAGTATCGAAAAACTTTCGAGTACTTAAAAGAATGACAGTTTGCAGCTCTTTTCGGAATCTGTCGAATGGTACCGGGAGTTGGCTGTGCGAAAGCTAATGTCTGATATCTTCGTGACTTATTTCCCATATTTGGTCCGACCCTAAAAGTTTATAATACGTATCTCAAAATCTTTTAATGAATTCTCTATTTTTCAGCATGCTTTCACAAAAATTATGGACTATGTGCGTAACTCACAACTAAAGAAACTAAGAATGTTTCCGTCTGCGTATATTATTATTATATGACAAAAAATTTCAAAATGCTTCACTTGGTGGCGCTGATAGATTACATGTTCACTAGTACTACTGACACATACAATGCAGTTATATGTGGTGTGCACATAGTCAATACTCATTGAATAATTTGGCTTTGTCAAAGTAGGTACCCAAGAATAATACTGAAGGCCTGTACAAATTAAAACTAAAAAGGCCTAAGTATAATCTCATTTTTCTCATTTTTAGTTCATACACATCGTAAACTGAAGTTCATTTATACAGGTTTCCTAATCACACACCAGCTCATTGATCGTCAGTAGTGTTTTAAACAGTGTATGATGTAACTAGCGTTTTGTTAGAAATACCCCTATTAACTTAAAAGCCCCTTTTACGATTTTGACGACAGTATAGTAAGTACGAATTTAAGAGCAGGTCAAAGACTTACGACTTCGCTTCAGAAAGAGGAACACTTGTTTTCTCAAGTTGAGAAAATGAAAGCATGTCTTTAGGTTTGCTCCTTATCCACTCCGTCGGGCTTTTCTCCACTTCCTCCTGTCTCAAGAGCCTGCCTTCGTGAAGTAAATTTGCAAAGTCAGAGACGATTGGATCTCTGCCAACGCTGCTCATCGCTATTACTTTACCGTCTTTGAAATAGTAAGCGAAGAACTTAAAGTTTTCCAAGGATCCATGTACTTTCATACTCGTTGGACGTCCATAACCTACAAAATAATATTAGCTATTATTATTACAGGACGGTCGCTGAACAGCGATGAGCGCCGCGCGCACGCACTAACTATAAATGAGTAGACTATGGCCAGTGATGCGCACGAACGACTCAGTCATGTTTTGATTATTGTCGCGTAGGCGCCACTGTCCGCTGCGCGAAACACTAATGAATCGTGCGAACGCAGCGTTCAGTGGTGTTTCGCGTTTTTTTTTTCTAGCAAACACCAATCATTGGTGTTTGGGTTTCTCCGTGTACTTTTGAAAAAAAAATTTAATAGCAATGAAAGTCTAGATTTTTAAGGAGGTTCGATGATTATCGACTTTCTATACTTTTTGGCTGAATTAAAAATATTATGTATTTCAATGGTCCTTTCATCACCTTGCAAAGTTTGAGCTAGGTTAACCGAACTATTTTTCGAAATACTTGTTCATAAAGTTGCTGAATTAGACATGGAGTCTTATGGCAACATGTCAGACTTGCGCACTCAATGAATTTTAGTACTCTGAATATCTATACAATTTTTCGAGAAAACGTCGAATACGAAAGTTTAAATCTTTCTGAATACATACATATAAGGAAATGTCTGTGTCACCGCGGCTGAGGAACAGTACTCGGCAACATCGCATTGACAATTATTATTACTAGATTTTTCAAGGAGTGGGAAGGCCCGTGGCCTACCTACCTGTTTATGAAGTACGAAGGTTTTATTGTTTTTCGCGGTGCCATGAGGTTAAATTTGCAGCGACGCAGAATTTGTCGTTAGTAACAAAAAATTAGAAATTCTCTAATGTGAGATCCAAGTTTTGGAAACATATAGAAATTTTAGGACAAGTTCTGCTATTAATTCCATTGGGTTTTTATTGCAATTTTTCCTTTTAAGCTGCATACTTTTTACGTAAACTATAACATGAATGATAAATGGGAAATATCTGTGAAAATAATTTCCATTTAATCAGCACTATATCTACAACATTTTGACTTCAGCTATACAATATCTTTGCTGTAAAAAATTAAGAATGGCATGCATTAACAATAATACGGAAAATAAATGAAAATAAACAGCAGTAAGAAATTACGTGAGTGCATTTCCACAAAACGTTAAACCTGCGTTTAACGAACAATAAATTTTTCATTTTTTACACACTCATTGAAACATGATTGAATAAACTTGAAAACCATGAAATACAGTTCACATTCAATGGGAAAATTAATTCAGGAATTATGCAATTAGTGAAAATAATAAAAAAATACCCTTGCATTTGAAACATTAGACATACCATTTGCGAAATTCCGACGTAGGATTGTTAATCAGCGCAAAATTTTAGCCCAAGTTTAAAAAAAATCGTCTCAATACGTTGCTTCGTTCACGAGATTTTTGAAGCTGACACATTTTGATGACGGTAATTAAATTTGAGCGCGAATGCCTCTCACGTGCAAGCTGCTCCCAAAAAATCACACTTGAGAAATGTCAACGGGAATGTTCATGAAATCGTTCTCGCAGGCAAATAAATGTATACGTATTTTTTTATTTTCAAAAAAATAACAATATTTTTAGCACTCCAGCAATTTTTATGTTTCCTACTTCTACTTTTTCGATTTTGGTCAGGAAATTATAAATAAATTTATTTGAACTTTTATATGCTTGTTCACTTATCAGTGAATACTGCATTTATCGCATTTTGATAACTCAGAAATATTATACAAAAGTTGTAGGCATATCAAAAATGGCATAAAATGGCAATATTTGGAGGCTCGTTGTGAGCCTCAGATATGCTTGTGTAACTTGACATTTTGCAGACACATTTTTGAGACTATTGAGAACAGATTTAAAAAAATAAATTAACGTTTAATTTACATTGAGAAAAGAGTAAGAACGCTTATGAAATATGACAAATTTAAGTTGAACACCGACTGAAGGGACTGCGGGTTTTACAATTTGTTATGGCTGTAAAAAAAGTTGAACCTCGGTTGGGCCGTTCATTGTACACCATATTTGCTACGGTCCCGAGTTACGGTAACTGACAATGAGTTGAATGGCAGAGTAATAATAAGTTAATAAATCTATAGCTGCTCAGTGGGTCGAACCTGTAGCTGTTGTTAGGACTTCTCTACTTTAAATCAAGACACTTTGAAGCCTCGGGGCCCCAACAAATGTAACTAGTCGGTAAATCAAAATCGCTGCGACATGCACACACTTCTACATCGGCTCCTACTTCAATGACCATTTTTTTTAGAAGGCAGCAAGAAATTAAAAAAGGCCCCCACATTTTAACCGGCCCTAGGGCCCCCACACTCATGAATGCGGCCCCGAGAAGTACCTAGTTCTAAGTAACTCTCCCTGAATTTTGAAATTACAACTTCAAAAAAGGAATCGAGATGTTCACTGAAGCACGCTCGTACAACGGTCTTGAAAACTTCAATGTTTTTGATATATTTCAAACATCTTAAATTTCGGCTTCTAGAACGTAACAAGTCAAATTTTTCCAGAAAAGTGTTGCATTAGTTGTCAGTAAAAGACGGACTTACGTACGTTATTTTGCGCTGGACATTACATGACTGTGCCCACAGAAGAGCGTCGTCTTCGCACTCGGCTAATAAATGTGAGAATACCGTATTGACTACGTCTAGCATCAGATGCAATTCAGGTGGAGGAATCATTAAGAGAAACGTTTTATCTTCTTTAGCGACGAGAATAGGAGGATGAAATACAATTCTATAATTTTTTGCATGAGTGTTATAGGCTATGGAATTTTCCAGAAACCTTTATGATGTATGTATGTGTATGGGTGGTACATGTGTGTGCCGGAAGTGAAAAATCACTAGAATATTTTAGAATTCGGAAGAGGGTAAGAGTGCTTGCTCTTACCCAGGTTGCACCTTAGTGAGTAAACAAATGCGAAGGAGTCGCGTTATAGTTTTGATTCTTGAAAAATGTATCTCAGGCATATTTTTTTGTGTAACACCAAGTGCACGGAAAAAGGCAAAGACAGACAGATGATCCCCACTATATTATTAGCTAGTTTTAAATCAGTTGCACTTGTTCCTTCGAAGTCATTGATTTTGGTTGAAGACCACAACTGAGATACGTCTTCGTAGTTTTCCGGAGAGCATTGTGCCAATGCGAGTATAAGCAATCTATTATGGCAGAATCTTTAAAGCGTTCAGCAGAAACTCCCTGGTCATACATTTGACGATGCCCGTCGAGTTTATTTTTGTCAGCAGTTGACTGGATAGCAAGACATACCTTTAAAAATCTTCCACCACCGTTAATACCAAACTTCAGATGAATTTCAGAAACTTCTGGATTCTCTTTGATATGATTGATTGAATCCTCAAGGTCTAAGCAATAAGCGACCGCTGTAGGTGATGCAGAGACACTGCCATTTTTTTTTAATTAATGAAGTTAAAGTTCTTGACACCAAAATATTTTCCCACACAATTACTTTTTGCTGAGAACTTTTGCTTCAAATGAGGTTCAAAAATTTTTGAATTTTTTGTAGCCACATGGACAGTTTAAGCAATTCCTATGACTTTTTCTCCGACTGATATGAAATCTGTTTTGAATTCTTACAAAATCGTCGGCAGATAGAACTGGTCGCTTTAATTAATTTTTGCTGCGTTTTGCACTAATAGTAATTCGAAGAGGCTGGCCACCTCGTGATTGAGTCAAGGATAAGGACTTAGTTTTTTCCCCATTTTCTCCTTCCATTTTTCTTTTCAACAGTGAAGAAACAACTTTTTCGGTAGCCTTATGATCCGATTGAAACTGCGATTGAAACTCGGATTGAATCCGATTGAAACTGCAGCGACTCTCAACAATAGGAGACTCGACTTTTTCGGAAAGTGAAATTTTAGGATATTTAACAAATAATGCGAAGACAAAAAAGAAAATCAAGTTTCGGAATCAGTATTTAACTAGAGAAATTTGTGGGTATCGGTTTCCTTGTTTTCTGTATCATTCTTAATTATTTATAAATTGCTTTTACAACTCGAGCACAAAACGAGGTAACCTTTCATTAGAAGCATCATAGACAAATATCTCCTCTACGTTAACTTTCAATTTCCCTTGCACGCGTGACATATCTTTCGTTCTTCCTAATCATAGCAAACAAATTTTGAGGCGATTTTCATCGTGCGTTCCGACTTTCGGCATATTTTCTGACAATGACAGACAATCAACATGTCGTAACCAAAAATATATTGAATCGCAACATTCATTCATTATTATGAGAATAAGTGTACGAGAAGTGCATTGGGAACGCAATATTTGAAGAAAATCTACTGTTTAATGATTTTATATAAAAGTGGGTGTTTTTCAAATGTAAGATAAGGTATGACCTATGTAATAGAATGTTGATTTTTTTTTTATATTTGCAGGGAATTTCATCGCTTGTAACTTATATTGTTATTATTTTTATTTACAGTGTGCAGTGAATTAGCTATTTCACAAAACCTAAAACTAAGTTTTTTCAGTCTTTTTCTTCAGCAAAATATAATTTTCGAAGGCTTTAACTCTTAAACTTGATGAGATATAACATCAATTTTTTTAGTTTTACAGGCAATTTAATATACTTTACTTTTTTTTCTCACAACCTCAGAGTAGGAAGCACTAAAATCGAGAAATATTCAATAAACTGCTAAAAAGTGCATTTTTTCGCACTTTTTAAATATTTTAAGGCGTAACAGATGTGCAAAGCTGTTTAACGTCTAGCTACTTTTTGTCGTTTCCGAAATAATAAGTTTTAGCCAAAACAGCTCTACTTTGTAGTTTTTTTTTTTTACAAAAATACACATAATCTGAAAATAAAAATTTTAAATTAGGTTTATTCAATAATCCCCCTAACGATTTTTTTTCTTTATGATCTCAAAATTATTATTTTTTTCAAACTTGTTTACGGGTGAACCCGGTTTTTCATCATCAGCCACGGACTAAGTCAAGTGCCCAATAAGCTGAGGATGTTATAAATTATTTATTACGATGTTTAAGAACTTTTGCGATGATTTTGTAGGTACAAAATTAGGAGCATGGTGTTGTTTGGACTTCTTCTTTTACAACTGTTATCCTTACACAGCGGCCGCGATCGTTGGAGATGACATAAGTCGCTTCTGGATGTTTTCTTAGAGCTACCATCTGCCACTCCATAGGGTTTTAGTCGCTTGCTTCCTGATGGTCTAGAAAGTTTCTTACAATGCAACAGGTATTTAATAAAACCGCCTTCTGTGCTGCTGCCAGTACCCTACTGACTCCTAAATGTTCAAGATGTTCAGTGCACCTTGCGTACACATTGCCTGTAGCCAAAATCACAATAGGACGACTAGATGCATGTTTTACATTGCTCCATATTGTCTTTACTTCATGACTTAGCTCGCTATACTTATGGATCTTGGTTGTATAGGTTGCCTGGAAATTCCGGTTAAGTGTACAAGCAATGTCGATGATGTAGACTCTTTCACCTTTTTTCTCGCGCATCACGAAGTCGGGTCGATGGGCTGGGATAAGATGATCCGTCTAGATAGTAACATCCCAATATAAGATGTAATCTTCGTTTTCTAAAACGGGCACTGGAATGTATCTATAAAAAGACATCCATTCTATTACGAGTCCTAGCTTTAGGGCAAGGGGTTGATGTATAATGCTCGCTACATCATTATGTCTGTGCGTATATTCTGTCTGAGCTATTACGCGACAACCATCAATAATGTGCTCGGTGGATTCGTTGGTATATCCACATAATCGGCACCGGTCAACCAAGTCTTGATGTAAAACGTTTTTGCGATCATTTCTGGTGCTGACAACTCTGTCCTGAATCGCAACGACGAATCCTTCCGTTTCTGGATACAGGACGCCCCTTTTCAGCCAAATATTGGATGCATCACTGTCCACTTCATGTTGATCTAACGCTTTGGGGTGCTCGCCGTGGATGGCTTGTTGTCTGCATTGCTTTTCTAATTCCTCTATGGCTTCTACCCTGATATTCAAGGCCTCTTCTGAGGACAAATTCAAGCGCGTGTAATCAGGATCCGCTTTACAGACGGCGTTGTAAAGCGCAACAGCTCGCTTTTTGTTAAAATAGTCTCGAAACTGTATAACTTGTTTGCCGAGTTAAGAGAACTCTTCAGAATCAATCTGAGTCTTTTAGTGAAGGCATTCGTGAGGCTTTTATTAACTACCGTATGCTGAATACCCTTCATGACCATCCTCATTAACATGCATTCTGAATCCATGAGACATGCTACTTAGTGTTTTTCTCAATGGGTTCAACGCTAAACAGAACCATTGTGCACTGAACGAGTCGCCTTAAAAGATACCCGTCGCAATGCGTATTGATCTAATATCGGGACAGAAAGCCCTGCCACGTGGGAAAACGTAGCTCTATTTCAGTAAAAAAAACTGCACTGAGTTCGAATTTAGCAAGGCTGATTTGAAACCTTTCTACCAGTTCAACGACGTTTCTCATATCTCGGTGAAAAATTTCTTATTGTAATAGCAACAAATCTGGAGAAAATCACTGTTTTCAATGTCTAGATTTGGAAGGTCAACTTTCAGCTTCTCTTAAAGTCGCAAAAATGTCCGGAAAAAATTTAAATGTTATACTTGTCTATTTGTGAATGGAGCCCAAATTTGAAAATTAAAAAATATTAAAATTTGTGGTCACTAGAATTTTTAATGCAAGAAAAAATTAGCTCCGGCTTGAATGGAGATATTGAGACGAATCAAGGTTTAAAAGAAAGTGCTCAGTACACTGGTAAAGTTCGGATCAATAAATAGTGGATAAAATTGTATATTTTCCTGTAAATTCTGTTCGCATAATTTGGACTTGAATGACCTATGCTAAAGTCTCGTGAGGGAATAGTAGTAAAAAAAAGGGTGACACGTGTCCATTTCCAAGTCACCCCCACCTGTGACGACTTGAAAAAAAGGGTCTGCTTCTGTACGGTTCTCTACAGAGTATAGGTCAGGGTCAGAGTCTTGGTCTACGTTTTAATAAACTTTAATAAACTTATTCTTGGATCCCCCCGATTTGGGGTCAAGGCCATTTACAGGCAACCCCCGACACTGGACTGAAACCGAGTTTGGCGTACCATATATGCTAGGCAAAAAATATCCTTGAAATTTATCAGCTATATGATTTATAATGAAAAATAATAACTTTTGACAATTTACACCCGAAAAAATGGGTTAAACTAGTCAAATCGATTGAACAATTGAAAATTAGTTTTAAGAAACTTGGAATCTTGTCACTTAACGAATATAAATAATTACCTGAGTAAAAATTCAAAAAATACCGTCTTTAGCATGAATTTTACATGAAACAGATATTTAGCATTTTTTTAGGCATTTTCCGGCCACAAGACAAAGGGGTTGTGGGGAGGGGTGCCGATATCAAAAGTTGTTGAGTGGAAATTATTCTTCGAACATTCCTAAAGATATGGCCAAACTTTAATTTACAAAAAGTTAATAAGAAGTACTTATTTTTTTCATTTGTTCGAAAACCGAAATATTCCCATTTAAAACCCCATGTTAACTTCAACAGCCCGGGGGCACGGATTGACTTGCATATTGTACAATGGATTTAATATATTAAAATTAAAAAAATGTAATGTTTAAAAAGATGCATATTATTTGGTTCTTTCCTACAATTTTGTTCTTCGGAATAAAGTAATGATTAAAAAATTTAAGAATGAGAATGTTACTCTTTTTAATACTCTTTTCAATTCATTGGAAAATAACGCCTTATTTAACACCATTTACAAGAATGTAATTGAGAGTTAATCATTACTGTGGATGCAGAATAAAATTTTAGCATGGATAATATACTGGTATCTGAAAACTTGCTAAATGAAAAGGAAATTACTGGCATATGGCCAGGTCTAGGCCTAGGACCTTGACTGGACCAAGACTCTGACCGTGACCTATACACTGTAGAGAACCGTACAAAAGTATACCCTTTTTTTCATGTCTTCGCAGGTGGGGGCGACTTGGAAATGGACACGTGTCACCCTTTTTTGTACTACTATTTCCTCACGAGACTTTAGCATAGCTCATTAAAGCCCAAATTATATTAACTCAATTTACAGGAAAATATACAATTTTATACACTTTTTATTGGTCCGAGCTTTACCAGGGTACTGAGCACTTTCTTTAAAACCTTGATTCGTCTCGATATCTCCATTCAAGCCGGAGATAATTTTTTCTTGCATTAACAATTCTAGTGCCCACAAATTTTAATATTTTTTCAATTTTCAAAGTTGGGCTCCATTCACAAATAGTTGACCTTCCGAATCTAGGCATTGAAAATAGTGATTGTCTCCAGATTTGTTGCTTTTACAGCAACAAATTTTTCACAGAGATACGAGAAACATCGTTGAACAGGTAGAAAGATTTCGAATCAGCCTTGCTGAATTCGAACTCAGTGCGATTTTTTTTTTTCACTGAGATACAGCTACTTTTTCCTAAGTGTCAGGACTTTCTGTCCCGATATTAGTTATCCTTGGCTGTCCATGATCAAAATACTTCATTCTTGTATTCCAAAGCCTCATCGGGCAACTTAGAAAGTCGATGATACGTGAGCATATTTTGTAAATTTTTAAGACTTCTAGCAAATAGTCATGTGGTACGGAAGGAAACGCTTAGTCAATGTATGCCATTTGCAAGTTTCTTTGATGTTTACGAGCTTGCGTCATGGCAACAGCATATATGGTGACTAGGTCTTTACTACCCCCCCCCCCCTTTTTGTTCTTCTGCAAGGATGTCATTCTTGTCGCTGTGAGAATATACCTTATCTGCAATGATAGCTGTAAGGCAATTATAAATTGTTGAAAGACATCAGATCTGGGTGTTCGATGATGTTCTGAAAACATCTTGTCAACGCAGGATGCACACTCGTCAGGTACTTGTACCAAAAATTGTGCACCATGTCCGGACAGCCGAAATGTTTAAGGACGAGAAAGAACATCAACATCAAGGTTCTTATCAAGCCGGAAGATCCGGCTTAAGTGGATCAGAGTCTTCGTGGAGATTTTTTCAAAGAGTCTGACTTCTGGACCATCTATTGGGATGTGTGTGATGAGCTTTGGCAGATGCAAACCGTAAAACAAAATCAATAGAATTTCATAAGGCCGAAAGGCGCATGCATCAAATCAAAGCAAAGATAGCCTGGACAAGACAGTATGCGTCCCGTATTCTAGCGTTCTACTTCCAAAGTTTTAGTTCTGTTGGACCTCTTTTTTCCCCCCCAAATGATGGACCTCCAGAAAGATGTGTTTACAACATACAGGGACTCGAATTTGCGACATTTTAACTCGCGCGCCGTTATTCAATTAATCATAACTTCTGCTAAAGTTGATCAATTTAGCTTTTATAAAAGTGTTTTCTAAACGTTATTAAATGAGCTTTACGATAAAAGTAATGGTTTTGAAATCAAAAATTATTTCATGCTCATTTTTCCATTTTAAACATATTTTTGAGTTTTTCTCCAAATGCGGCCCCTTGAATTTTTTTGAAAACATTTTTTAAAAAAAGCTTGATGTTTTCCGTTAAAAATCACCTAGGGTAGAAAGTGGGGAGATGATTGCTACTGTTCTTATTAAAATATGACTGTAGTAATTGAAAATTTTTTAAAGACATCTTTTTATTTTTGTAGTAATATTTAATCCTGATATTATAACATTAAATTTGATAATTAGCGACCTAGAAAACCCGTATGTACTAACTTCTATGCAAATCTGTAAGAGTTTTGAAATTATGTTCACCATATTGGATATTTCATTTACTTTTCAACATATTGAAATTAAATTTAAAATCAGAGACCTCGACAACCCCACTGTTTCAAGTTACGTACGAATCAGACGATATCTTGTAATTTGGCGAGCTATCGAAATTTTCAGTTACAGAAGTCACGGGTTCTTCACTTGTTTTGAATGCCATTACTAGAAAAAATGAGGGAGCTTAAGTTCTGTGTTTGCCGCTATATGAAAATCTATTATCACAATAGAAATTATCTTTTTCTTTACACATACATGCAAAACCCTCGTTTGCCCACCGTTTACAGACATCGAAAATGGCCGATTACGCACTGTGCGCGAAAGCAATGAGCAAAATCCCCAACATCGATGACTAAAACGCTGTCACCGGTTAGAAAAATGGTATCAACGGTTACCAAAACATTTTTGCCACCGGTTGCCATCTAGCGTCGTAAACGGTTACTATGTCAACATCGTTTTGGGTGGGTTTGGGTTTATTTCGTTCGTGACAGTTTGTTTTCGTCCATTTTCGTTCAAGTAATTTGATGCATGAAGAGATTGAAGAGTTTATTACACGCTCTACATTTCATAATGTTTGAAGGTTTTTATAAATAAAGAAATGTTTGTGACGAGTTATGTTTTTTTTTTTTCAGGAAAGATAAACGTTTTCACACACGTTTCTTCTAGTCTACATATCTTGGGTTTTGCATAGTATTCTATAAAGAAAAAAAGTGCCTTCACACTCGCAGTGACCAAAACGCCCGTTTAGCCTCTCGTATTGAAATATACTATTATGAGATTTAGCCTTGCCAATTTTCGATTTAAGTATACGGCAGGTTTGTAATCATTAACATTTTTATTATTCATTAATGCCATTATACATAGAAATGAATTCTTATGTAAACTGAATGCATTGATCATTTCAAATAGTCAAAACAAAGAAAATTTTCTTTTAATGACTTAACTCGAGAACTTAGAACATATTCCTTCTCTTCGCAGTTTGACGTTAAAAAAAAAAAAAAAAAAAAAACTGTGCGACAAAGTAGAAAAAGAGTGCAAGTGTAGTCAAGTGCAGTAAGCACTTTACTCAATAATCGAAGTGAGAGACGAGGGGACTCACACAAAAAAACACCCCGAATTAATCAAATTTGAAAATTGTATTCAGCTTTAAATCACCATTGAAAAATTAATGAAAAGCAGTTTTAAACAATAAAATATACGACTGTTTATACCGTGCTCCTGATTGGTCCAGCTTAAATATTGATTGTCAGCAGCTTTGACTTGTTCAGTATGTGATCGTAGACCTTCAGTTTGTGGACAACCTTTCGTACCCTTTCCGTGAACGGTTTACCAGATGCACACTGCACACGGGACGCATTCTGTCTTGCCCATCCAATCTTCTTGTTCATACAGTTCTTGTTCTTGTTCATTCAGTTCATACAGCGGTTCAGGAAGCGCTGTGCGTACACATCCAGTTTTCGAGTGGTAGACAGCTTGATTTCGCAAATACTAATGCGAAAAGTGCTGCAGCTCTTGGTGTTGCTGGCACCACAGAGTATGCGAACGCGTCATATAGCTTTTCTCAACAGAAATCATGCTGGCATCGCAGAAGTCCAGAAAATCATCCTTGAGTCGATTCATCCACTTAATGTGAGCGTTTCGCCGGGGTGATCGGGTGATCAGCACTGTTTGCTGACCAGTTGTCGGGTGCTCTGCGCGTTCGAACGTTTTGAACCGAATCTAAAACTTTTTGGTGTATCATTATTGTTTCCACGAGCAGCTAGGGAAAGAGTTCGTCATCCTTGTAGAGCTCTGCATGCAAGGGTAAGTCTGTATACTCTGAGAGATCGCCCGGTACCCCAGAGTCACCGTTTAAGACACCGCACCTAGGTGCCATTCAGCTTTCGGTATGGTTGTTACGCCTCCGCTTGGGTGTTATTCCTTCATGACCATCCCTGGACAATTGTCCGCGACTGCTTATTAATTATTGTAATCATATTCAGTAGAAACCCTTGGTACAGAGATCCTCTATCCGCAACCTAAGGGGACGCGTCCAGTGGTTTTTGTCATAGGCCCTTCGTTTCGATTCCAAAGGAACCAAAACCGAAAACGCATGGTGCAATATATATATATATATATAACAGGTTGAACAACTACCGTAGGGTCCCACCTGGAGCAACTTCCATATATAAAAATGACACAGGCTCCCACTACAACCACGGTAAATCACACCTGCGGCCACGCCTCATGACTGTGATATATATATATATATATAAAATTTTAAATTCCAAATTTACAAAGTTATCTAAAAATTAATTTAAGAAAAAACTTTAGTTTTAAGGACTTAAAAAATAAACTTTTAGAATTGCGCATTCAAAACCATAATTTTAAATTAAAATTATAGAAAATTTAAAGACGATAAATATATTATTGATAAGTATCATTTTTACTCAAAACTTACAAAACGCGCGAATTATGAAATACGGGAAATCTTCCGTTTTAATATTTTTCTCATGGGGTTTATCCCGGTTTTCTCCCGGTACAGGTTTCTCCCGGCTTTTTCCCGGTTCTCCCGGTTTTCCCGGTTGAGTGGCCACCCTGCTTTTAGTCGCCACGAGCTGTTGGAAAGTGTTAGGGATTTGACCAACAGTATGTTCGTGATCAGTCATATGGTAGCGTTTGCGCCCCCATGAAGTATTGGAAAGGGGTTTGACCAACATTATTTTTGTGACTGCCACAGGGATGCCTTTCTGCCGTCACGAGCTGTTGGAAAGGGTGAGGGGTTTGAGCAGCATTATTTCTGTGACCAGTCACATGTCTGACTTCCCGCCGCTACGACAAGTTGAAAAGTGGTACGGGTTTGAACAACGCCCTCATGAAGTATTGGAACGGGGCAGGGGTTTCCCCAACATTATTTCCGTGACCAGCTACAGGGGTGCCTTTCCGCCGCCAGGCAGCATTGAAAAGGAGTAAGGATTTGACCAACATCTTTTCTGTGATCAGTCACATGGTTACCTTTCCACATCCACTAAGTATTGGAAAGGGGTAGGCTTCTTATTAACATTATTTCTGTGACCAGTCTCAAAGGTGCCATTCCGCCCCCACAAAGTGTTCGAAAGGGGTATTCGTTTGACCAGCATTTTTTCTGTGACAGTCGCATGGGTGTATTCCCGCCGCCACGAGCTATTGAAAAGGCGTAGGGCATTGAACAACATTATTTCTGTCAGCAGTCACAGGATTGCCTTTCCGCCCCACGATGTTTTGGAAAGGGGTAGTGTTTCGACCAGAATTATTTCCGGGTTCGGTGACATGGGATCCTTCCTGCCGACAAGTGCTTTTGGAAAAGGGTAGTGGTCCGACCAGCATTATTTCAATGACCAGTCACAGGGTCGTTTTTTCGTCACTGCGAGCTGATGGAAAGGGGTAGGGATTCGAGCAGCATTATTTCTATGACCAGTCGCATGTCTGACTTCCCGCCGCCACAAGATGTTGAAAAGGAGTTGTGAATTGAACAACGTTAATTCTGTAAGCCGTCAGAGGAGTGCCTTTCCTCCCCCACGAGCTGGTGAAAAGGAGTACGGGTTTGACCAACATTATTTCTGTGACCAGTCACAAGGGTGCCTTTCCGTCTCCACGCAGCATTAAAAAGGAGTAGGGATTTGACCAACATTATTTCTGTGACCAGTCACATGGTTACCTTTCTGCCCCCGCGAAGTATTGGAAAGGGGTAGGCTTTTGACCAACGTTATTTCTATGACCAGTCGCAGGGGTGTTTCTTCGTCGCCACGAACTGTTGGAAAGGGGTAGGGGTTTGAACAGAATTATTTATGTGACCAGTCGCATGACTGACTTCCCGCCGACACGAGCTGTTGGAAAAGTGTTTGGCCAATATTATTTCTGTAACCATCCACAGGGTTGCGTTTCGGCACCTACGTAGCATTGGAAAAAGGTAGGGGTTGACGACCATTATTTCTGTGACGAGTTAAAGAAGTGCATTTCCGCCCCCACGAAGTGTTGGAAAGGGGTAGTTGTTCGACCGTAATTATTTCCGTGACCAAGCAGAAGGGAGCCTTCCCGGTCCCACGAAGTGAGGGAAAGGGGTAGGGATTTGACCAACATTATTTCTGTGACCAGTCACATGGTTACCTTTCCGCCTCCACGAAGTATTGGAAAGGGGTAGGCTTTTGACCAACGTTATTTCTGTGACGAGTCACAGGGCTGCCTCTCCGCCCTCACAATGTGTTGGAAAGGGGTAGTGGTTCGACCAGCATTATTTCCGTGATTAAGCAGAAGGTATCCTTCCCGGCCCCACGAAGTGAGAGAAAGGGGTAGGGTTTTGAACAACATTATTTCTGTGATCAGTCAGAGGAGTGCCTTTTCGCCCTCACAATGTTGGAAAGAGGTAGGGATTTGTCCACCAGTATTTCTGTGAGCGTCACACGAATGCATTCCCGCAGCGACGAGCTGTAGAAGGGTTTGAGAATCGATCTTCTGCAACATCTAAAGAAGTTGGATATCGTACGTTGTGGATTCGCGATTGACTTGGAAACCACAAAGATAACAAATCATTGCCTTGTGTCACTGGAGTATGCCACCCTGTTTATTTTAACGTGATTATTGAATAATACTACAGTAATTGGTCTTATGAAGTTATTTTTGTATTACTTATAAAATTTTCAAACCGCTTGCATGCGACAATAAATTAATAGTATAGAACCGAATTCAAGATCGAAAGTACGCTAAATAGTAGAAAATCGGTGCGAATTAGGGATGAAAAATTATATTTTTATAGACACAACTCCTTCAAAGCATATTTATTGCCTGAAAGTAATCCGTGGAAATTAATAATTCTTTTAAAAACTTCAGATGTAAGTATTATGCATAGTACATGACAATGAACATTCTGGTCTTCAGGGAATTGAAAAAACCTATGCGAGATAATCTGCGAATTATTTTGATCAGATATGTATTCCGGAATTATAAAATAGGGCCGGAAATGCGAGATTCGCTACAAAATAATACCGAGTTGTCAAAGAAGAATAATTTTGAAGTGGGGAACTACCAAAATTCTTTTATCAGATAATGGTACTGATTTTGTGAATGAGGTCATTAGGGAACTCGCCCAGAAGTTTGATATTAGACATTTTGTAAGAGATCGAAAGAGACTACAGTGATTGGGATAAATATTTGGAAGTCTTACAGTTTTCTTTAAATACGAGTAAACATGCCTCAACTAATTTTACACCCGATTTTCTAAATTCAAGCAGGAAATTAAAAGGGTTACAAACTCTGCAAAGAGATTTGGAACACTATAATGAAGTAAAATTTCAAGAAACAGATAGCTTGACAGATAGATCACGCAGATTACTTCTAATTAAAGAAGAGGCCCAGAAGAATCTTGATGAAGCGAGTAATAAACAATCAATACAGTATAACTTGCGTAGAAGAACTTTCTAGAGAGATGGCGAAAGGATTGGAAACAATCAAAGAAGCCAAAATTAGCAAAATTATAATTTTAAATCTTTTTCATATATTAAAATGGATTTTTAAAAAAAATTTCCTTGGTAGCATTGATACTTTTGGACTGAGTTATTTTGTTACATGATCATAATGGTTCTATTCATAGACAGTGCAAGGCCAGATGAGCGTTTAGATTCAGCTTGGGGCGAGTTAGAAGAGAAATACAATTGACTAAACAAACGTATACGCTTCTAAGCAAACTGTGTTATGCGTTATTAGAAACATTTGATAGTCCAAAAGTTCTTACACCCAGGAAACTATTGAAAACAGAAAGGATCAGACAAGAAATTATAATGAGATGAAAACAAGATATGAGAAAACGGTAGCGATAGCTGATATTAGAAAAGATTTGAAACCAAAGAAAGTTGTGAAAAGGCAAAAAGGAATTAAATTTAGACCGTTATATTCGAATTTGTTTTGCTTAGGCTTGATTGCGCGAAGCAGGTCGTTTTGTTTCACATTTGTTTCCGAGGATTTCTAACATCGAATCATGGAAATGCAGCTTTCGCGGAAGGAAGGTACCAAAGGATTTGTATCTATTTCATGACAAATACTGTCTCGATAGAGATTTCACCAGCAAAGCAGACCAAACGGCACCAAATACAGGTAAGAAACGGCATGAAAAGACGAGTTGGGAGAAAGTTAGTTTTGAATCCTTCGAAACAATTAAAATTTTAACTCCTTATGTTGAAGAAATAGAAGATAAAGATAACGTAGAGTTTTGGCAAACATCTACAACTTTCCCACGTCTCGTCAATGGCCAAAAGGCATCCCTGTGACTGGTCACAGAAAAACGTGCTACATATTTCAAAGGTTCCGTAGGGGGCAGGAAGGCATCCCTGTGACTTATCACAGGAATAATGACGGTCAAACATATATCCTTTTTCAACGTATCGTGGGGGGCGAGAAGGCACCCCTGTGACTAATCACAGAAATAATGTTAGTCAAACCCCTACCCCTTTTCAACGTCTCCTGGTAGCGGGAGGGCACCCCTGTCACTGGTCAAAGAAATAATGTTGGTCAAACCCCTACCAGTTTTTAAAGTCTTGCGTGGAGCAAGAAGGTATCCCCATGACTGGTCACAAAAATAATTTTGGTAATACCGATAACACTTTCTTTCGTCTCGTGAGGAGCGCGAAGGGACTCCTGTCACTGGTCAAGGAAATCATTTTCTTTAAATCCGTACCCAATTCCAACATGTCGTGAGTGGGGGGGGGGGGCACCTCTGTCACTCATCAAGAAAATAATTTCGGTCACACCCCACTGCTTTCTATCGTCGATTAATTTTCTGCAAAAAGAATGAATTTCTCAAAATAAATATATGCATTTTCAAGTAAAGAAGGGACACATTTGCAACCAAGTAATTTTGAAATGAAGTATATGACATTTTAACTACAAATAGAATAGCCTAATTGTCATTTGAAGAAGTAATTGTCAACGATAGTGGTGAATTTTGAACTGAAATGATTCAAGTGGAATAGTTGCATTTTGAACAAAAGGCAAGAATTTTCCACAAAAGTGATGAATCTTGAACTGGAATAGTTGGAATAGTCATTTGTAATCAAAAACAAAAAAAAATTGGGACAGAATAAGATAATCGTTACAGCCACAAGTGGAATAGTTTCATTTTCAGTAGAAAGAATAAATTTGGAGCCAACGAAGAAACATAATTTTAAGCTTTTAACTGCGCAACTCAATCATAATTTCAAAAATGATTTATTATAAACGGAGAATGTAGCTGTTGCTTTTTTAACCCAAACAGATATAAACTTTTACTGGAAAGCAGTTGAACTGAACCGAAGGAGAAGAATTTTCGTCTAAGGAAGATTGTTTAGTCAAGCAAGAGAAAGATTATCAAAGAAGGGTTTGCATTTTCGAGGATAAAGACGAATTCTTAACCAAACAGATTACTCATGCTACAAAAAGAACGAATTAAAAAAGGACACATGAATTTTCAATTAAAAAAAAAAAAAACAATTTTTCCAGCAATTAGTTGAATTTTAAAGTAAAGAATGTCACTTGTGAACGAAAAATGGAATGGCTCAATGGTCACATATAAAACACTTCATGATTACTTCAATTTCAACTATACTTCGCACCAGACAAGACTGGACTAAACACCCTAAACGAGATACATGATAGAAATCCTCAGAAGCCTTCCTCATGGCACCGCACCCACGCAGCATCCTTCACCCCCGACTGGGATGAAGACTCTTCTTAGGTACCCTCCCTTCTGAAACATTACAGCAGTTGGAAATGAATTCCGCAAACCAATATCGCATTTTTAGTACTTTTTAAAAAGTAATTATATCTGTTCAAGATTCTTCTCCTTAGTTAACGAATATAAATCGCTGAAAATTTGTGTTTGTTGTCGTAAAAAAAATTTGTTACATGAAAATTCAACTGTTACAATTTTTGAAAATTCGTCTTTTTTGCTGGAGCTCACCTTTTTTTGATTTGAAATAAAAAAATTGTTGTCTTCGTGGGTTGAAAAAATCGTTTTCATTGTTTTCAAATCCACCTTTTTTCGTCAAAATTCCATATTTTTTGTTAAAAATGAAACTTTTTTGCTGAAAATCAATTTGTTTTGTTTGAGTCTTTACCTTTTGTTTTTTCAAATTTATCTTTTTTAGTAAAGAATTATTCCTGTTAGTATTAATATTAGTAATATATTCCGCTAAAAATTCAACTATAAAAATGCAAAATAAATGAATTTGTTCATAAAACTTGTTTAAACTATCAACTATTATTATTTGTTGGTTTTCGTTTGTAACTAAACAACATTATTCCTAAACATTTTAATAAGAAAATCTGCGTAAGAAATGCATTTCAATTTCGAAAATGTAGCCGATATAAGTTATATTTATTAATTTCTTCATAACAATTAAACGAATAAAGAAATTTCAACTGCAATCACAATTTTTATTTATCGAAATTACCTTTACTAACTACTATTTTTGTGGAGGAAATATGAACAAATATGCCTAAGTATATAGTACGAATAAAAAGAATTTCATTTTCAAGGTTAAATAACAAATTTATACAATTTTTTTAAGCTCGCAATACTCCACCAGAGTACCATCCTTTCTAAGTATTCAAAAACAATACTTTCATCTGCAGAGATTTGAGAAGTCGGCGGATTTTTTCCCCAAAGAATTGTTTTTTCCCCACTGTACGTCGTATATAGTTCAATTGATGTAAAGGAAAGTTTTGACTCAACTCTTTTTAAAACTTCTATTCAGATCAGTTTTGGTCGTTTGAAAAGGGACAGAATGCGGTCTGGCATTTTCAAGGATGCAAGAACGCGTTCTGGTCGTTTTGAAAACGACTAAAACGCGTTCTGATCGTTTATTTCGGCATGTGGCAGTTTTCCCAGACGGTCACCAATTCGAGTGCTATGCGCGCTAGAAATGACTTGACTTATGGACTCTTTTCAAGTCAAGATCATTTACTATGTATTTCTATGAAAATTTGTACGCGCCGACATTTTAGAGGTTTTTCCCAAAGTTTTATGAAAATGTTTAGAGTTCCACAATTATTTATTGTGCATCGTGAGAGGGCACCCATGCAAAGCTGTGTACAAATAAGAGTTATTAAAGTAAAAATTAATTTCATGGTATTTCATTGAACTTCATTTCCAAGTAGAATAATTGCATGTAAATTAATTGAACGCACACGGAACGCGCGTATAAGGTTCTAGTGTAACTTAATTTGGTGTGAGAGTGGCTGCGGGTCGAGAAGGAAAAGATATCTTCTATAGGTTGGGTATGGATTGTATAGAAACTCTCGGACTTGTACGAAGTTATGTGTAAATCGATATTCTTTTCCTCATTGTCAAAAAACAGGAAAAAATACGAATGCATGAAAATGTCGTGAACGAGGTTCAGGTCAGGGGATTCTGGTCGTCGGATCGTCACATTTAATTTGCCAGGTTGTATCTTGAAACTCTTTGATTCTTATATTTTCAAAAATCTATTTTTTTGCAGCAATAAAAAAGTGTCGAGTTTAAATTAATTTGAGTATTGTTACTTCATTAGTCATAATTTTGGTTTAAAGAATAGCATCCTCTTTTAGTCGGCCATCTTAATTTTATGATTCGATAATTTTTTTTACTCGAATAATTAAATTAAATAATTGTATAGAAAATTGAAATACTTGAAAATAAGCAATAATAATTTCTCCTCGAAAGTACTTTGTTTGAAAATCTGTCAAAAAATGCAAGTCGACTGCTCCATACAATATGGAGTCAAGTTCGGGTGAGTCAGCATACTATAAAGTATCAGGTTGCAGATGTTGTCTATATGGAATCAAGTATATTTTTTGACAACTGTTTTTTTTTTTTTGCAAAATAATTAACAAGAATGCCGTTTTGCTGCACACCCGTTCTGCAGCAGTAGAACTGTGAAGTTGCAAATAATCGATGCCAATCAAAAAAGAGGGCTTGCTCTAAGCTCGGAATAAAGTGGAACTCTCGTTGTTACCAAAAACCAAAAGTTCTGCTGCAAAAAATAATTCATTTCTTTTTATTTGATTAGCAGAAAGCGCAGGTTTCGAAAATACTGTGATAATCATAATCAGGGCTGTGATAAATAATATTGAATCATCTTTAACGCAATTTATTTTAAGCTCTAAACGAATTATAAAACAAAATAAATACTAATTTCAAGCTTGAATATCAGATTTTTCTGAATACCTAAAATGCTCTAGGCATATAGAGCAATGGTCTGAAAGTATTTCAAATTCCCTAATAAACCAGGAATAAACAACATCCATATAGAATATGACATATGCATATATCAGCTGCTAATGCGCATGGCCATCATATATGCAGGGGCAACCATGACGCGCAACAGATCCTGAGTTTAAAAGAAAATACGCGCTAGAGCAATTCAACCAGTCAGGAGAAGACCTTCGACACGGCTATTTCGTTGCGAATAGAGATTGAGTTTTACATTCTGCTTAAGATTTGGTTTATAAACGATTGTGGCATACATAAAATAAAATTTGCTTTGAGAAATAAAAAGATCGGAAAAACATTTTGGCGACGAAATCTCCAAAAAATTTAGCCAGTTTCATTATCAGTGACATAAGGTATGCATAATTAAAAAAAGTATTTTCTTGTTACTTATATTTTACCCTCTATCTTACTTTAATGTTTAGAAGAATGATTTTACAAATACAGAATATAATATCTCAGAAAGTATATAGTTTCATCAAATTCTCGATTCCATGACTCCTGACACAAGGATAGTTTTCTTTTATATGACTATCATTCATATGGCCTTCGTGAGGCTATCTCTAGTATTTAAATTTTATAGAAAAAATGCATAAAAGTGATCAATGAAATGGTTCTTTGATGTGACATGGAGATATATTCACTAGCATGGTAAGCTACAATATGATTTGCATAATATAATTTGCTATGTGGTGAATAATAACAAAATTGGAATTATCTAATTTTTAATGTGATAGAAAAACCAAAAACTTTATTTTTCATTCATATTCATTTCAATAAGTATGAAAAAATAATGTGCGGGATAAAGAAGAGCGCTCGAGAGTGCGCTTTCATTTGATAATTATATAATATGGCTCATTTTTCTCAATTTTAGTTCCATTTTCAAACCTGCATAAAAAGGATAATTCCTAACCGATTATAAAGATTAGTGGCTAAATTTATTCCGTTAAGGAAGTTTTTTTAGTTCAAAAATTTACTCTACCCGTATGTCCAAAACTAAAAAATAAAGTCATCTTTAAAGTTGTCTACAAGCTCACTAAATTTCACCAAATTTGAAGGAGCTGCCAGTTTTTCAGTTTCAAGTTCAGCGATCTCGCTTTTATATAAAGCTCTAAGGTACAGTACACTCAATGTAAATTTCACGGATATTATTTTATCCAATGTTTTGCACTGGTTTTACTTAAATATTTAGTAAGCGAAGAAGCTACTTTTGATCAAATTTGCCATTTCCACATCGATTTAATTGCTATAGTCCAAACTTTATATGTGAATATTATAAGCAAATTTGTATATTCAACCTTGTAAGAAAGCCCCAGTGGCTTTTCTGTGGATTTGAATTTTTGAGATACAGTAAATTCTTGAAACACCCTCTATTTTCTCTGTTTTTATGGCTTATTCAAAAAATTGTTGCTTTTATATAAAAATATTCTCCAGCGAAATTATGTATATCATAAAAGTAAAATTTTTGTGTGCACCTTTTTTTGCTGAAATTATTATTTTTTGCAAAATTTGACCAAAAATGAAAATCACGTTGATTTTTCATGATTTTGGTCAAAAAACTAGCTATACTTTAAAAATTATGGATTTCAGAGAAAATGTTGTACGTAAAAATGTACATCTCAATAAGTTACACATTTGGTTGTGAGAAACATTTTTAAATGTAGTTAATAGTTTAAGAGATGACAATAGTCTTTACAACAAAAATAAAAATTATCTTGTAGTTTTTCTAAAAAACTAGCTTAAATCTTAAAGACATCAAAGACTACAATTATTTTGCCCTCATGATTCTTCTGTACAATGAACAGTTTTCGAGAAAATTTAATTAAATTTTATAAAATAGTTTACTTTTGGTTTTTATGTATTTTGCGTCAAAAATGTTTATAAAACGATTTCAGATAATAATATGCAAGTATCTTTTATTTTATCTAAATCTATAGAATGTGTACGTGTTAATACATATAATTTTTAAATAGTAAAGGTAATCAACGTACCAGTTTCTCGCAAGTAATTAATGAATCAATAACTTTGGTGCTTGCCTCGGCCAGGATCATGTGAAAAGCTGTAAGTCATATTTCGGCATGTCACAATTGCGACATGTCGCATTCGCGGCAAGTCACAATCACGTCAAGGCATATTTAGAGGAAGTCGTATTTGCGGCATGACACAGTCACGGCAAGTTACATTGTGGCCTCTCTCATTCGGAAAAATTTGAGGTCCAAAAAATATTAGTATATGACTTAAGTTATTTCCTTGACTTTCCGTGACGTCTTTGCTCGTCATTAGTTAATAAATTGTACGATTAGTTTAAGCAATGAAAAATGCATTATTTCTGCATTTTTCGAAAAAAAATCAGTATCAGTCCTTCTAATTGATAGTTTCATGATTATTTCAGTAAAATTCATAATTAGTTGCTCAACTGTATGATACTTCAAAACAAAGTTAACAAACAAATGCATTATTAGGGGTTTTTCGAAGGAAAAATTAAATGTTTTTGACGTAAGTCCTTTTACTTAAGAACTTTATGATAATTTTAGCAACATTCATGATTATTTCATAATTGGTATGATTTTTTTTTAAGTTATTTCCTTGACTTTCTGTGACGTCTTTGCTCGTCATTATTTCTGCATTTTTCGAAAAAAAAATTCAGTATCAGTCCTTCTAATTGATAGTTTCATGATTATTTCAGTAAAATTTATAATTAGTTGCTCAACTGTATGATACTTCAAAACAAAGTTAACAAACAAATGCATTATATGGGTCTTTTTCGAAGGAAAAATTCAATTTTTTTATGTAAGTCCTTTTACTTAAGAACTTCATGATAATTTTAGCAACATATATGATTATTTCATAATTGGTTTTAACAAATTTATGGTAAAGAAAATGCATTATTAGGTGGTTGTCGACGGAGAACTTTGATTTTTTTAATGTCGGTCCTTTTAATTATGAACTCTATAATAATTTCATCAACATTCTTGATCAGCTGATGAATAGTATGACTCCTTTGAACAAATTCTATAGGCAAATGCATTATATAGGCATTTGCCGAAAAAAAATAGTTTTTTCAATGTCACTCCTCTTAGTTTTAGTCTCTTGTTGATTTAATTTTTATATTCTGATCATAATAAGAAGGTATTGACTTTATGTGAAAAATGACTTTTGGGGATTCCATCAAATGTCGACATTTTGAGGCCCCCTGATTCAGAAATAAGTTTTTACATCGGTGTCTGTCCGTCTGTCGTTGTCGTCGTCTGTATATCGGACAACTTTTGAAAGACTAATCGGATGGGATTGTGCTTGGGCACACAGTTTCAGGAACCGACAAAAAATTAGGTTCGTTAACCAGCTATTTTGGATAGAAATTCAAAATGCTAGGGCACTTTCAAAATTTTTTAGACCATTTGTTTCGAAATTCATAAATTCCATGTACGGCCGCCCATAGTACTCGAAAATTAAGAGAAATTATTCCTCCGGCTTTTTCTAATACACAGAAAATTGACAGTTATAGCACTTTCAAAATGTCCCCAAAAAAGCGAAAATTAACATTTTAAGCCAAAAGATCACGATATGAAAAAAAGTCTACAGAGGAAAAGTGTTACTTTTTGATAGTCCTACAAGATTATCATGACGACTTTTTGAGTTTTCTTAAAAAATCGAAAATTCAAATTTTATTAGCACAAAAAATAATGAATTATTACATTTTCATCATAATGAGAAGGTATTGATTTTATGTGAAGAATGACTTTTGTGGATTTCATCAAATGTCGACGTTTTGAGGCCCCTGATTCAGAAAGAATAGTTTTTACGTCGGTTTCTATCCGTCTGTCGTTGTCGTCGTCGTCGTCGTCTGTATATCGGATAACCTTTGAAAGACTAATCGGATGGGATTGTGCTTTGGCACACAGTTTCAGACACCAAGAAAAAAGATCAAGTTCGTTAACCAGTTATTTTGTATATAAATTCAAAATGTAAGGGCACTTTTAAAATTTTCAGACCATTTTTTTCAAAATTCATAAATCCCATGGACTGCCGCCCGTAGAACACGAAACTTTAAAAAAATTATTCTCACGACTTTTTTCAATACAAGAAAAATTAAGAGAGTTGTAGCATTTTCAAAATCTCCCCAAAAAAGCGACTATTAACATTTTAAGCCAAATAAAGCACGATATGAAAAAAAGTAAGGTGAAAAAAAGTGTTACTTTCCGATAGTCCTACAAGATTATCATGCCGACTTTTTGAGTTTTCTCAAAATATCGAAAATTCTAATTTAATTGGCACAAAAAATAATGAATTATTACATTCACATCATAATGAGAAGATATTGATTTTATGTGAAAAATAACTTCCGTGGATTCCAGCAAATGTCGACGTTTTGAGGCCCCCTGAGTCAGAAAAAAAAGTTTCTACGTTGGTGCCTGTCTGTCTGTCGTTTTCGTCGTCGTTATCGTCGTCTGTGTACCGGATAATTTTTAGGGACTATTAAAACAACCTTTTGAATTATCTTGAAAACTCAAAAAATGAAATTTTGATCGCAAAAAACAAATAAACAATCAAAAATTCCATTTGACGGTAGAACTATGCAAGGTACAGACAAAAATTAATTTAGCAAAAATGGTTGCCCAAAGAAGGAGCTATGAATCATTTTCTATAGGAGCGAAGCGAGCCGCGCGCGCAGCGCGCAATGACACTGTGCCCGCGCGGCGGGCAGATTTTTTAAATAAAGTTTCAGCTTCATGATCGAGTCGAATTACCTTTTTTCTCCCACTTTTGTCTATGCTACACTATTTTGGGATAGGTGAAAATCAACATTTCGCGCCAAAGATCTATAAGTGTGGCCTCTTTCGTCGTTTCTTACTTTGCAAGTGTTGAGTTCTCAAATATGTGTGAAGATTTTATTGGTCGCGTTTCAAGCTTTCTCTGATCCAAAAATAGTGTATCATAAAAAAAAGTTGAAAAAAAGATAATTCTACTCGATCCTGAAGCTATAGCCTCATTAATACAATCAAATTAATAAGCGGCTGAAACTAAACGGACTGACAGAAAAAAAAACAATTTCTCTGTCGAATGATACCCAAATAATGTATTGTTTATAGAAATGTTGTTGAAGGAAATCGTATAATTTATCCACCAATTATGAATGTTTATGAAATTGTCATGAAGTTTTCAATTAAAAAGACTCGCATTGAAAAAAAAAAACCGATTTTATTGTAGACAAGTGCCCGAATATGCATTTGTTTATTAAATTTGTTCACAATATAAACAAGAATTTCCTAAGGAGACATTTTTACCATTAGAATATTCTTTTCGTCCAAATTTCTTGCAATGTAATTATAAAAATACTGTAAAAGCTCCTTTTTAGTTCTTATGTCGCTATCGCTCTCAATTCTTTGTATATATACATAATGAACTGCCGTCTAAGATTGCGATAAGCAATTTGTTAACACTTCAATATGATTGCATTCATTAGCGGAATTAAATCGGGCAATAGAGAGTATATTCGGCCGCGGCATTAAATCGGCTGGTATCAAATTAACCGACAGACATCAGGACGGAGTCAGAAGTGGAGGTACACTCTAATAAGAAACAAGGGGAAACGGAATAAAATCGGACGGCATGAAATCGGAATATAACGTACCATTTTTTTGTCCAACTAAAATTCAAAAAGCTACTGCAATCTAAAACTACCCAAATATTTTCTTTATTCAAACATTTTCACAGTCACAGAAGTTCTGATTCGCTGAAAGAGTTCTATTAAAAACTCTCATACCACTCTTTGATCAAGCTAAAATCCAAGAAGGTTCAACTGTTCAAAGTGACCCAGAAATTTCAACAGTCATAGAATTTATGCTGTGAGTTATGTTCCTCTGGAAGATCCCTATAAGAAAGTCCTATAACATTTTTCGATCGAACCAAAAGTCGAAGAACCTACAGCGCTTTAAAGTTACATGAAAATTTAGAATTAAAAAAAATTAACAGTTCCACAAGTTCCAATCAGAGTTCCGTTCCCCACCGAAAGAGCTCTATAAAGAAATTCGTATACCACTTTTCGATCAAACCAAAATTCAGAAAGCTACAGCAGTTTATACAGAACCAAACATTTTGAACTTTCAAAAATCTAAACAGTTTGAAAAGTTTTTATCAGGTTATTGCCTCTTCCTCCCCCCACCGCACAAGAGCTCTATAAAAAGAGTCGTATTGTTACGAACCGGCCTGGTACATAATTAAATCTTGTATTCAATCTATTTAAAATTATAATCAACTTACCAGGAAGATATATAAACATTCTATCATAAATGCGAATAAGTTAGAGTAGGATAGACAGACGCGTGAGCTGCGTGAGAATAATTGAGAAGGAAATAGAGAAGACGACGATAAAAGTAACCGCAAGGACAGCACTCATTAGACTCCGTGCAAAGCGTTTACTTATGCACATGTACATACAATGACTGACTCGCGGTGCGAGTACAATTTCTTCTCTTTCAACCCCCATCCTTTGTAAACAAACGATCTTTTCTGACAGCTGATCTGACACATAATAATCAACCACTAATCATAATTGTTAAATTACCATTGCTTAATTAAAACAATTTCTTAATATTGAAAAATACTTTCAAAACTATTACTTGAAGCTAACTGATTGTTTACAAGCTATCGAAATGCATAAGCTAAATTGAGAACAATTAATTATCAACAGTTAATTAAATTCAAACCAGAATTTTGAAATATTGAATTGAGAGAATCAAAGCTATGTCACATTATGACAGTAAGAAATTTTAGGAAGTCAGCAATTCCAGTAGATATACAGGGGGGTTTCTAATTATAAATTCCTACCTTACCGACATCGAGAAGATTCTAGCTGTAGTGGTTCATGTCCGTGCTGAATTTTTTTAGAAAAGTGGTTCATGTCCGTGCTAAGCTTCCAGAACATTCTTGATGACAGCCTCAAATTAAACTGCGAAATTTTGTTGGTGAACAAGTTCAAGGCTATTTCCATGACGCATTACATTTTACGTTGCACAAGAATTATATCGCAAACGTTTTGAAGATTATGTAGAATCTTCTAGAACTCAAGGATAAAGAGGAAGATGAAATTAACATTTAAAAATATTTGAAGCTAATCGAATAATATAGGTAAGAGAGTATCTAAAAGAATGAAGCATTTCTGATGGTAGGTTATGTGCTCGGGATTCTTATCGCTTTATTCTGGTGTCGAGTAGCGAGCGAGCGAGGACTCGAGATAAAATCCAGTCATGTTTCGAAGTTTTTGATTTTAGAAAACATTTGATACACTTACCGTCTAAGTCTACATATATTTCATGAGACTCTGCTTTCGTTCTCTAGAGATCACTTCTTTTTTACTGCTCGCAAAAGTTCGCTTTCTGAGTCGAACCACAACTAGATTTTGAAAACATTTTCTTTATCTGAAAAAAAGCAGAATACACGTTTATTAGAGATTATAATAAAGAACACCATAAAACAAATTTAATACCTCTATAGGATGTTATTAATTTCTACAACTATGTCATAGATATATTTGTATTAGTGCCCTCAATGTATTTTAATTTATTAAATGATTGAATATTTTTACCTAATTAAACACAGGCTAAGGAGTTTTTAAAAACGACATCTTCCAGACTAATGATTTAATTTTATTTTGGGAGTAGAGTCGATTCCGTTTCGAAAACCAGCTGGTTTTGTGTTTAGGATAAGATATGATCAATCAAGTGCATAGAAAAAAAAGGAAGCAAACATGCTGTTGTTGTTATTAACCATTTTTTTAAGTTCTCAGAGTCGGTGTTCATTTTTTATTTAATCTGGAACTATTGTTTACAATATGTTAACAGTAAAAATTTCAGCTCGTTTTGGAAACGTAATCGATTCTATTCTTAAGGGGAGCGTCTGGTATAGAGGGCCTGGTTTATATAGGCCTGACTCATTTTAGGCCGTTAGAAGAATCTAACAATGGAATATTGAAACACAATTGATAGATATCTAACATTTTATTGTTATTTTGATGTTCATCTAATTATTAAAATTAACTTTAACGAGGTGAAAGGAATAATGATTTTATATCATACATTTAAAAAGGTATTTAATTTTAATTAACGTTTTCACAGGTTTCAAGAGCCAACATTTTATTTTTATTTTGCAATTCGGTTATGAAAAAATTATATGGCTAAATTTACGATTCAACATACATAATTTGAAGTCTGAACGCAATTTTTGTGGTATTTAGTAAATATTACAACGTCAAATACCCGCATTTACGAGTTTACTTGCAAATTTTACAATTTGAAATAGTAAAATTTAGCCATTTGCTAAAAAAAACAATTGTCGTTCAATTTAAAGTAGATCATTTCTTGTAATTCGTATTATTATTATTAATAATTCATGATTTAATTACTATAGATTATTTTTCATGATTTTTTGATTTAATGATTACAGGCCTCGGACTCGCTTAAGAATTCATCTTTTTTCCTTAAAAATTTTATAGTTTGGTTCAAACTTAAAAAAATGTGTTAAAAATTCAACAATTTTGTGAAAAATTATACTTCCTGGATAAAATTCAACTTATTCGTTTTTTTTTGTTAAAAATTAATTTTTTTCCTGAAAATTTAACTATTTTGTTGAACAGTCAACTGATTAATTGAAATTTCAAATATTTGGTACAAAATTAACATGTTATGTAGAAAGTTAGTTTTCGTACTGAAAATTACTTCTTTTGAATAAAAATTCAACTGCACAATTTTTGGTCAAATATTAATCTTTTTTAATTTGAAAATTCTACTCTTTATCCAAAAAGTTTAGGAAAATATCATCAGTACGGCTTTTTTGGTAGAAAATTAATATTCTGTTGAAAATTCGTTTTCTTTTTGATAACAACTTATTTATATAACTAAAAATTTAACCATTTCATTAAACGTTCTACTTATTGGTTGAATATGCATATGACTATATTTATAGGATGAAAATTAAACTGTTTAGTAGAAAAGTAATCTTTTTTTTTTGAAATACAACTATTTGGTTGAAAATGTATATATTTTGTTGAAAATTAGAGTTTTTATTTAAAATCAATGTTTAAAAATAAAAATTCAACTATTTTGTTGAAGACTCAACTGATTGGTTGAAAATTAATTATCTTGTTGAAAATTCAACTTTTTTTGCAGAAAAATTCTTAATTGCAACTTGGTTCTTAATTCTTTATCCTTTCATTTAAAAATTAGTGGTTGATTTTAATCAACTATTTATTCAACGTTCGCAACGTCTTGTAATATATACATATATATCATTAATCTCTTCTAATAGCTACAAAAAATTTAATTTATTGCAGTTTCAAAAGGGGTTTTCACGCCCTTTTCCCTGTTCTTACAAATTTAAAAAAAAAAGTATATAGTTTACCCTTAAAAATGAAATTTAAATACAAATTTGTCTTTTTAGTAGAAAAAGTTTTTTTTTAAATTTTCATGGGACTAGAAAGAACGTTTGAATTTTGTTGACAAACTTGAGCTTTCTTTTGCATTCCAATTAACAATCTGAAAAAAATTTTTGGTGCAGATCAATAGAAATGAAGTTGGTGATACTTTTTACTTTATTTAAAAATTAGTAGTGCGTAAAAGTTGTAGATCTCAAAAAGATAAATTTATTTTGTTATTCTACACTTTTTCCTACAAAATTAATATTTCTCAAGAAAAATTACAAAAATGAATGATTATAAACTAGGCTCATAAGCTTCAGATTGGCAGCCCTAGAGAAAATAAAATCATCTGCTATTTGATCGATTTAGATAGCATTTGATGTTGTTTACTTACTCCAGTCGCCACTAACACTTCTGTATGCACTAAGACGTCCCTTAGCTAATTTTTTTTAAAAGGTCAAAAAAGTCCCCTAGTTACGAATTCTAGGTTAATTTTTCGAAACCTTGGCCAGTTTTCGTTTGAACAGTGTTTTGAACCAATTTCATTATTCATTAACAAATTTTTTAAATAAAATCATTTGTAAACATGTTCATTATCTATATCGAGGTAAGAACTCTTGAAGGCAAAAAGAAATATTCCGATAGAATGAAAACTTCTCGCCGCGAACTGTTGTTAAATAGTTGCTATTTTTTAGGGAAAATCGTCTTGACTTTTCATTTGTTAATGAAAAATCATCCAGGTCAACCAGTGTCAAATTTTCCCTAATTTCATCAATAGGCTGTGTCTAGTCGTCCCGAAAGAATGGGGGACAACTAGCCAAGTTTATGAAAAAAAATTTGGTTACATATCCCTTATTTCGGGACGACGAGACACTTCCATGTTAGTAATATGTAACATTTCATAATAATTATAATTTTATGATTGAATAATAATTTTTAATAATTCTATTATTTCATATTCTTTTTCCAAATTTCAGCATCCCAATCAACAACCATTAACTGCAACTGCAAGTTTAGAAAATGAATTAGAATCCCCGAAACTTGCTAACAAAGATTCGAACAGTTTTTGTCGATTTTCTCGGCTTTGTTTATTTTGCATCAAACGGTGTTCTTCCAAATGACAACAGTATGTAAGTCTATGAATTTCATCAAATTTGCATTAGGACCCACTGTTGATCACCTTCCTCTAAAATTATTTACTATAGTTATGTTTTATACATGAGTAAAGTAATATGCTGGTATCTATAGACAAATTTTCTTCCATATTTCAATTCCCACAAAACTTTTTGACGGCAATAATAAAAAGAAACTTTTCTACCTCCTTCCTTTTTCAAAATCGAGAAAAATGTTTTTTTGATTAACCTTACGAGACACGATCTTCTTTAAAATAAACTTTAGCACCGCCGCTGAAGGAAATACAAATTATTTATCATGACAATATTTGAATTTTTTATATTCATAGAAAATTTATCACCCAATGACCAAATAATAAACAATCAACATTTGTGTAAAGTGTATAAATCTATTCTATCTCGACTTACATTGATTGTAGGTTATAGGTATACAAAATTTCTTTTGTGTACTGGATACTTTGAAGGTCTGGCTACAGATTTGGATCGTATGAATTGGTGATGCCGATGTTCCCTATTTATTTATTTCCCTTATGCAACCTGTCGTAACGATTTTTCGAAGGCAGACAATAAAAACTTATACAACCCATTCTCCTTCTGATATATCTTCATCATATTCCTAAATGAAGAAAGAAATCCTAGAATTTTCTTTATTTATTTTGGCGATAAGATACTAAAGGCAGATCGTCAATGTCATGGCTTAAATATACAAAATTTAGAACATCATACTCTGTCAGGCCCCCTTAGAAATGAATCCCAGCGTGAATGAGAGGTTAATCACATTAATTTATGAAACACTTTTTTAATTACAAAATTTGATTTTCAAAATACGAGGGTGCCGAAAAATGTAACATTTAAGTCCACATTCAAAATGATATTATATGATATCAGACGTATTCAATAGCGTATTCAAATAACTTAAACATAAACATTCATCAAAACTTTTGAAGCATTGATAAAAGCACAGTGTTTAATTTTGATCATTAAAAATTATATCAAAAGGTTCAATCTTCATAAGACTTTTTAGAATTTTTTAAATCAGAAAAACATTATTGTTAAAATTTTGTTTTAAACCTTGTTTACTGATATATTTTGATTCCCTGATTACGAATCTGGTCATGAAAATTCCCGTAAATATAATTTTCAATGATAAAAATTGAGGGGAGACAGCAATTTTTTTTTTAGTTTTGGATTAAAACTATTTCGTTGAAAACTCATATTTTTTTGTGAAAAATTCAACTAATCAGTGAAAAATTGTACTAATTTGTGATTTTTTTTTTGGTTGAAGATTTATCTCTTTGGGTTGAAAATGAAACTATTTTGTTGAACATTCGTTTCATGTTTGGTTCAAAATTAATTTTTTCAACTGAAATTCAAACATTTCACTTTTTGGTTAAAAATTTATGTTTTCTAGTTTAAAATTAAACTATTTGCTCAAAAATTCATGCATTTTGTTGAAAATTATATTTTTTTTTTGAAATAATTTTCTTTGGAATAAGGATTAAACTGTATTATTGAAAATTCGTTTTTATGTTGTTGAAGATTCATCATTTTAGTTAAAAATTCCATTATTTGGTTATAAATTCTCTTTTCAGTTGAAAATGCATATTCTCCAGTAGAAAAGTCAACTGTTTTTAGTAAATTTGGCTATAAAATTTCAAATTTTGGTAAAATATAGAACGATTTGGTTGAAAATTCAACTACTTGACCAAAAGTTGAACTGCATTGTTGAACTTTTTGTTGTTGTAAGATTTGCGTCTTTGGTAGAAAATTAAAGCTATTTTGTTGACAATTTTTTCTTTTCGTGGAAAATTTTTTTTTCTCGATCTGAAGATTTATTTATTCCATTTTTATGTGGAAATTCATCCTTAATAAGTTGGAGGTTTAACTATTAGGTGAAAAATCTATGTATTTTGTATATAAATCATCTTTTTGGATAGAAAAAAAATGTGGAAAATATATCATTTTGGTTGAGAATTTAGCTATTCTTTCAAAATACATCTTTTTTAGTTTAATTCAAGTTATTACAAATGATTTTTTTGTTTTGTTTGAAAATCAATTCTTGAAACTGAAAATGGAACCTTTTTATTTTTGGGCAAAAAATTATTACTCTTAGTTGATACTTCAACTATTTGGTTGACGATTCATCTTTCATAATTAAAAATTAACTTTATTATTGAAACTTTTTTTCCGTGAGGGGGGAGAAGATTAATCTTCTTGGTTGAAAATTCATCTTTTTAGATACAAAAATTAGGTCAATCAGTGAAAAATTAAACTATTTTATTGAAAATTGAATGATTTGATTCAAAGTTCAACTATTTTGTCTAAATTATTTTTTTTTTTACGAAAACTCAACTGTTTAAGTGAAAATTCCTCCGTCTGTATCGAAACTTTATCTCTTTTAGTAGAAAAGTCATCTTTCATGTATTAAATGCGGGATCTGCTACGATTATTTTACAATCTAACTGCAACTGTAAGTTAATTTTTAAATCGCTTTTTTCATTCAAAATTCGCAAACTATTTGCGAAGAAAATTTTATATTCAAAAAGCAATAAGAGTGAATACAATATTTTCTATCCTATTTGAATACCTAGTCGTAATGCCTGCATATCAGATTTCAAGATAACAAAGACGGCATCGGGAAGTGTAGAAAAGACTACAAGACTGGTTGAAGGAATAAACATAACTTTAACTCTTTATTTAGTGAGTTTTTATTTTCCTCAATTAATGCATATTCATATTAGTATCTCTTTGTACAGCATATTTGTAAATTGATATATCTATTAATGATATATATTATTAATATTAATTAGAAACACTTTCCCACCATTCCTTGGGGGTAAAATTGAGTACACCAGAGTGGAGGGCAACACGAACCTGTTGAATTAATTCCAAGACAGTCTTCGCGTTTAAAACAACACGGTTCACATTCCTTGTGGCTAGCAATGGCATTAAAAATTAGTGCCAGTATTACCAAAAGTATGGTTGCCTTCGTTTTTGAAAAAAGCATTTTCTCCATCTGAAAAAAAATAAATACAAGTTTATTTTAGTCTACAATAAAGAACACCATAAAACAAATTAAATAAATCTATATGATGAACATTTCTACAACTATATCATGAAAACACACTGAACTCTCGATATAAGACCGGTTTCGGACGTGGCTTTCCTCAAACTTGATCCCAAATAGAGGGAATTCCAATGTAAACATGCAGTGTGGATGTCATCAGTGCTAGGAATATTGTAAACCGGGGAGTTATCGGAAGTTGAGTGTATACGTATCAGAGTGCACTCAATACATTTTTATTATGAGGCCGTGCATAAATAATTAACGTACATTATTTTTGGCACGTTGGGGGAGGGGGGGTGGTTCCAGTAATTTTTGTATGGTTCCTATTTATCCCAGGATTCACATAAATTCTCCTCTCACTCGTTTTGCCACTTATTTGCGAACTGAGTTGAAAGTTCACAATTTTTTTGAAAAGTCATCCTTTTTAGTTGAAAATTTTGTTTCGACAGAAATTTTTTTTTGTGGGAAAAATTCAACTATTTTGTTGAAAATTCGCCCTTCTAGTTTGAAAATTCATCTCTTTTTGTCGAAATTTCAGCTTTCTTAGTTAAAAATCCAATTGCGTAGTCAAAGATTAAACTGCATCAGTTGAACCAAGAAACAGCCTTGGAAAGACCGTTAGGAAACGTTCGTACCTCTAGGTACCAAAGTGCCACGGGCACGATCACTCTACACCCATGGCTCAGGGGGGTATATATGCCCTACATACATTTCTGTTAGGACTTTGACTTCGTTCCTTCCAGGCTTGAGTATTTCCTCTGCTTCATTAAGGTCTAGTTTTAAACCCAGTAGTGTTTTGGCCTGTTTGCAGTCAGTAGCCAATTCCGACTCATTCTGATGTTCCTAGGTCAGCCCAACTGTTGACTTGTTCATTGACTAACCTACTGGAAATGCCTACATCTTGCTCGGGTCCAGTAAAGTTTTCCCTTGCTGCTAGTTTTGCTAGCCTGTCCGATATCTCATTACCTTTGATGCCGCTGTGTCCGGGGATCTAAAGTAGAGTCACTCGGTTTCCCTTCGCTAGGCTGTTCAGTGCCTCAAAGCACTCCTATATTAGTAGCGACGTAGTCGTTGTTCCATTCAGGGCCATTAGAGATAGCAGGCTTGCTGTTGAAGCAGATACAAATGTTTCTTTTGTTGCCGTACTCCTGTGCCTTATGGGCGCACTGGATCATGACCATAATCTCAGATTGTAGAACTGTGGCGTAGGACCCCATCGGGATCGTGAAGCCCATTCCACTCCTTCTACCATATAAACCAGCTCCTGCCTTCTCCCTGTTTCTGGAGCCATCTGTAAACCAGATGTCCCCATCACTAGGCAGGTGTGCTCCGCCGTTAACCCAATCCTCCTTCGTGGACAAGCTAACACGATAGTTCTTTTCGAAGAGATAGCGAGTGGGTGTTTTGTCCCTGAGCATGCTCAGGATCGGCCTACACGCGATGTTGGTTGGGATCTACACTGCCGTCGCGATCCTTTCGCCTTTTAACATTTTTATCTCCAGGCCGCCTTCGCAGCAACGGCCTTGATGATAAGATGGAGGAGTTCCAAATATGCTAGTGCTCCAAATGCCATTGTGGATGTCGTCTTTCAGCCACCAGTGATGCCTCTTAAAATCGATCCCCTGATTCTTTGTAGCAAGATTTCACAGTGGACAGTTAGACCCTGCTCCACCAGACACTGCGGCATAGGTTAGCCTGTGTCGCAGGATCGCGTTGTAGATCAACATAAGTATCTCTGGCTTCATGCCCTAGCTTTTTCCTATTTCTCTCCTACAGAGTCATAGATTTGCTACTAGCTTTTTGCACTTGATTTCCAGGTGCTCGTTCCATGGCAGCTTCTTATCTAGGGTGACTCCAAGATATTTAGCTTGTTCTTTGATTTCCAGTTGTTGTGCTCCCAATTTCAGTGTACTCGTGGTTCCCACTAATACCGACTGGTTAATACAATCGCGTCTGTCTTACTCGCATTGAGCGATAATCTAGTCTTCTTGCACCAAGAAACCACTATCCCCAGTGCTTGCTGCATTACTCCGAAGAGAACATGCAGATGCTGACCGCGCACGATAACCAATATATCACCCGCATAGCCTATAACGTGGTAGCTCTGAATCGTGAGCAGATGAAGCAGTTCATCCACTGCCAAGCACCACAGCAGGGGCGATAAAACGCATCCCTGTAGACATGCCTAGTCAACGGTTCCACATAAAGTGTTATCACCCTTCGTCGTTGTTAGGTTCCTGTTGGCCAACATGTCGCAGGCTCATTCCACGACTGCTATAGGCACACCATGTGCAATCATAGCTGCCCTGATAATTTCCCTGGAGATGTAGTTGAAGGCCCCTCCGATATCCATAAAGGTTTCAATCGCGAGATCCTTCTGCTTCAGTTGGCCTTCGATCAGTTTTACTGCTCCGCTTAGGGCCGTCTCGGTCAAGGGACCAACCACATATGCATGTGGCTCCTTGTGAAGTGGTCTACTTGACAAGGCTTTGTCGCGGATATATCCATTCACAAGTCTTTCCACTGTTTTTAGTAGGAAAGATGTAAGGCTGACGGGACCGAAATCCTTGGATGAAGTATAACTCTTCTCCAGACCTTATGAAATCTGGAAAATTTGCCTTGATCAGGTGAGCCAACGTCTCCTCGCCCGACGCCGAGTATCCCCCGTCTAGAAATTTTAGGATGCCGAGAATAGTATCCGGGTTTCGAGAAAGCAGCTTGTTCAGTCTAGCTGCCTCTGCTCCTTTCTCGATGTCTGTACAAAAGTTGATGCAGCTTTATTGCTTCGGCTTACGTATTGCACCCCTGTATTCATCCCTCCTCGTCGCAAATGTGGTCCATAGTTCATCCGCTTTGGCAGTATTGGCACGTCTAAATATCTCCCTGGTTTCCCTGCGAAGCTCTTCTAGTTTTCCATTCCATCAGTGTGTCTCCCTAGACTCTTATTGACATTGGCACCTCCCAGAGTGCACTCCTCAGTTCCGTGGAAAACTAGTCTCAGTTCGTTCTTCTTGGATTTCTGTTCCACTTAGGGCCAACGGGTACAAAGAATAGCAACACGAATCCTATCTGTGCATGATCGGAGAGAGTCGGTCGTCTGTGACTCTCCACTTCTTGACATTGTCTCTAAAACTAGTGGTTCAGAGAGTCGGGGTACTCCCCGTGTTAAGAATGTCTAAATCAGTAGTGATTAGGTATTCCAGTAGGTCATTACTTTTTTAGTAAATGTTCGTGCTGCTCAACAAATTATAGTGGGAATTAGCATCGCACCCTAGCAGAAAAGGAATATATGGAAAGTAGGCCAATCTCATGACTAGCTTCCCTATTCCCTTGAGATCTATGGCTATCACCATCAGGTCTCTCGAACATAACTCTAGCAGTGGGACAATGTTGACTCCCTTCGTCAGTATGCATGCTCTTAGTTTGGCCGCCTTTGGGTCCCTGTAGCAGAACCGCAAAGGCAACTATGCTGTGATGCAAGTTATTTGGGTAATAGTCAGGCCAGGAGCAGTTTTTTTGGGTCTGCTTCCGGTCTTTCTGTGTCCCGACAGGCTTTTCCTGTCCTTGGCCGGCAACCATACAGTTGACCTTTCCAAAGTGGTGGAAGAGCCTGTTGTTGAAGACCGCAAGAGCTCTTGTCTGGGACACAGCAATTTTCACAACCAGGAAGTGCTTGATACCTCCCGCAGTGTCTTCTTCCCGAGGCCTGTCGTGCCTCACGATTCGCCAGGACGCTGTCTTCAGTGAAATGTTGAATCCATCCAACCGCCAAAGGTCCACAGACGGGTTTTCCAGTTTACCTTGGAACCACGTATTAAGTAGCCAAGCTTTAGCCGCTGGGTTAGCTGCGACGAATACGAAGACCCCTTCCCTACAGAAGGAGGTCTCGAATTTCGGCCATTGGCCCGGGGACAATCTTTCGAACGCTCTCCAGGTGGCCTACCCGTAGAGCTCAAACTGTTCTGCAGTGAGAAGTGAGTCTGTGTAGCTCGTGTCCGTCTCCACCGTCAGGGGGTTAGTCGTCTAGGCAGCTGTCAGTCAGGCCCCTGAAGACTCCCTGTTCGTCGGCTGCTGGAATGTCATGTGCCTCTTCATAGACTTGGTTCCCCCGGTGGGGTATCTTCTGAGCCCCTCCCTCTTTTCTGAGCCTCGCTACTGGTTGTCAGCGTTGTGTTTGCCAATGTTCCAGCCCTCGCAGCTGCTTTACTGACCTGCTGCGCTTGCTTCATTAGTTTCCTTTTCCGGGAACCGTCGATGTCTTTGTTCTTTCTGGGGGATTCATTGGACGCTCCCGTTTCCATAGCGTCACTCAGGGGGACCGTCAATCCCTCAGCTTCCGGGGGAGCTGGAAGCACGGCAGCCACCTGAGTTCGGCTAGGCGGCGAGACAGATTGGGAGGGAAAGGTTACGTTAGACCCGTTCGAGCCGACCCCCTCTCCCCTCCGCCACTCCCTACCTCCTTCCTTCAAGTTTCTATTTTTTGGCCTGTTCATTTTGATCCCACAAACAGCTAGAGAAATAAAAGGTCCGCCCATGCAGAGCCCCGCATGCAGGGGTAAGACTACTTACTCGGGGAGGTCGTCCGATGTTCCCGAGAGGCCGTTAGGAGACCTGAGTACCCCTAGGTGCCAAAGTGCCATGGGCACGATTACTCTACACCCATGGTTTAGGTGGATGGCCACATTGAGTGAAACACTCAATGAATACCCGTTCGTAGGCCACCATACAAACGGAGGGCTGTTTCTTGGTCGCTGTGCGGGCCATAGGTAATTCCTGTCCCGATTCCTAAACTGGATATGGGTCCGGGTGGAACCTCGACCCAGGGATCCGCAAGGCCCGTGTTAGCTAGGCTCTTTCACCCTTCTACCATACTACAATCATCCATACCAGGAGAGCCCATTTGTAGGGATCCTTTCATTCATATCCATAAATATGCAGGCCGAGGTCCTGTTTGATCACCTTGTTCTACACGCTTAAGCCTCGCCACCAACTACAAGATCTTACATCCCCTAGGAGAGCAATTGTTCTGTTGAAAATTGATCTTTTTTAGTTACAAATTAAACTATTTGGTTGAAAATTTAAGATTTTTGGTTAAATTCAACTGATTTTAATTAAAAATAAAATTTTGTTTGGTTAAAATAAGAACTATTAGATTTTTTGGTTTTAAATACATCTTTTTGGGTTGAAAATTCAACTCCTTGGTTAAAAGTTGAATGGCTTTCTTAGAAAATAATTTTTTTTGTCAAAGATTCATAATTTTAGTAGAAAATTAATCTCTCTGGTTGGGAATTCAACTAATTTAATAAAAATTAGTTTTGTTGTTGAAAACTAATTTTTTTAAGTGATTTTTTAATGACTTGGTTTCAAATTCAACTGTTCTTTTTTTTAAATCAACATTTTTTGTAGAAAACTTATTTGTCTTGAATATTCAACAACTTGGTGAAAAGTTCAGGTGCTCTGTCAAAATTTCTTTCTTTTTTATTAAAAATACATTTGCTTAAATGAAAATTCAACTATTCCATCTATCTTTCTCGTAGAAAATCCATCTCCGTGGTTGAAAATTAATCTCTTCAGTTGAAAATTTAATTATTAGTTTCCAAATTCAACTGTTTTGTAGAAGTATTGTCTTTTTGGCGCAAAAAGTCATGATTTTTGATAAGATTTATTGTCTTTCCTGACTGAAAAATCTCTCTTGGTTGAAAATGCAACTCTTGTTGAACATTCGCCTTTTTAATTTGCGAAATCATCTATTTTAGGAGAAAATTCATCTTTCTTGGTGAAATTCAATGCTTGTTCATTTCTTTCGTTGAAAATTGAACTAATTTCATGAAATTAGTGTTTTTTGTTAAAAATTAATTTAAAAAAGAAATTTTTAATTATTTGGTTGAAAATTCAAGTTTGGTTGAAAATCTAACTTTTTTGCAGAAATGTCGTCTTTCTGTATATAAAATTCGAAAATTTGGCAGAAGTTTTAACTGTTTTGTCAAAAATATTTTTTTATTAAAACTTACTTCTTAAATGAAAATGTAACTATTCTATTTTTGGTAATTAATTGATCTTTTTTAGATTGAAATACGTCTTTTTTGTGAAAAATAAATCTTCAGCCGCCATATTCACCGGATTTGAACCCTTATGACGTTTTCCTTTGGGGCTACACCATAGATCATTGCTATGGTAAAAGTTCTCAAACTGTAGACGATTTGGTAAGTGTAATTAAGAAAACCGTGAATGGCATCACGAGCGAAATTTTATAAAATGTTTTTATCAGTGTTCGTAACAGGATTGAATTTTCTTCAGACTCTAATGGTGCTCATTTTGAAAATATTTATCATTGACCTCTGTAAATTTTCCACTTTTTGTAATAAATAAATTATTTCTATACAAAAGCCCCTTTTTGTACTTTTTATATACTCAAATAAAACCTTAATCTCTCCCCTTTCGAACCCTATTATTGTTTGTTTTTTCAAACTGCACCCGCTAAAAATAACAGTCAATTAGTTTTAGCAAATACTTTTGGGACATCCTATAGTATGGTAGAAGGGTGAAAGAACTCTGAGTCGTGGTCTCTCCTGGACCGACATTGAATTTGCAATTGACACGGCAATAGTCTACTGCCCGCATAGCGACTAAGAAACAGTCCTCCGTTGGTGTGGTTACCTACGAACAGATATTCATTCATTGTCTCACTCAATGTGGCCACCCACCTAAACCAGGGGTGAAGAGTGACCGTACCCGTGGCAATTTGGCACCTAGGGGTACAAAAATGTCCCTAGCTACTCGTGGGAACAAAATAAGTTCCTTCGAGAAATATCAAAAACAAAACCCTCAGGGGGAGTCGGCAACGACCCCTCTGGAAAAAACATCTTCCTCTGTGTAAATGGAAATTACCGAAAAAGCCTTAGAACATACTTTGGAATTTATAAGTTCAAACCAAATGAGAAAACCACGACAAGCTAGATTGTCGGGATCTGCTAGGAAGAGGTTGAAACACCAATTGTTCAATCAATCGGACTCAAAAACTAGCCAGACGCGGACTGCAAAGAGGGGCCATTCTGATAGCAGCACACTGATTGAAATCAGACACAGAAGAATATGTGGCTGAAGGGTCCAACAGTCTCTTATAGTGAGGCTCTTCGAAGTCGCCTGAAAGTGTCCATAGTCGCCGAGAGGTTCCTAATAACCGAAGTCGATGACGACCAGGCCTAGGCAATTGAAGCGGCATTTGAGAAGGAAATCGATAGGGTGCCACCTAGAGAACTCATCTCAAGATTTGAAAATTGCCGCTTCAAAAATAATACCTTTATCGTCATCTGTTCAGGCGAAGTGTTCCGAACTTGGCTCGTTCAAGCTGTTGGTGCATCACAAACTTGGGTTATCGTTATCAAGGCAAGTAGTCAAGCTGCCCAACTTGTTATAACTGTAGAGACAGGAGTGGTCAAGAATCTCAAGAAGATCGATTGCAGGCCTCATTATGTGTTGGAGAGGATTAATATGAAGATCCTCTCACAAACCAAAGTTACAGTTGTAGACAGAGCTCCAAATTTGTCTTCGGGGAACGTGAAGGAGACAACTGGAGGTTAAAATGGACACTAGATGTCCTTCTTCTAGTCTGGATTTTATTCAGATGAACCTTCACCACGCTAAAGGAGCGCGTGCTATCTTAAGCAGACGTTTGACAGCGGAACAAACGGCCTCTGCCTTAACACAATAACCTTGGGATTACAAGGCGAAAGCTAGAGGATTAAGTAACAATAGCTGATCAGGCATGTATGATAGTTTCGTGGAAACACGTAGGGCAGCACTTTATGTCAGAGGGGCCGTCCATAAATCTCGTGCCGCTGGAAATGGGGTTGGGGGAGGTTTTGATGGTTCATCACGGTTTGCCATGCTGGAGTGGGGAGGGTTTTTCTAAACGTAACCTGATAAAGTGAATCGAATGAAATTGCTTATTCGTTTTATCTTTCGTCAAGAGATTTGGTGGCAATAAAGATTGAGCACCATTTAGGGGCAGGCGCAAATCTATGGTGATTTGCTCAGCGTGCCTACCATTTGACTCCCAGGACCCATCATCGCCATTTCTCATCGGCTGTGATGCTGATGCACATCATTCGACTTGGGGTAGTAAAGACACCAACCACAGGGTTGAGTCCTTATTATTTGATAACATCCTCGTCACATTGGGCACTTGACTTAGTCCGTGGTTAATGATGATTGAAAACCGGGTTCACCCGTGAACAAGTTAAAAAAAATAATACTGAAGTTTTTGAGAGAGTTATCTTGTCTATGTTTGAAGTTTGTTTATCATGAATAGAAAACAAGCGTATGAAACGCATTTTAGCTTATCAAGGTTTGATCTGCCAGACTTAGTCTGAATATCATGTTTTTCATCTAAAATTTAAAATTCTACGCATTTTTTAATTTGACTGTTTTTAAAACTAAAAGATTTTTTTATATATTCGGGTTGAAAGCTCAACCATTTTGCAGAAAATTCGTTCTTTTGCTTTCAAAGTTCAACATATTAAATGAATATATTATTATTTATTGACTGGAATATCATTTTTGGTAGAAAATTCTGTTTCTTTGTTAAAAATTGACCTATTTCTTTGTAATATAATTATGTGAAGGCAAAAAATTGAACTGTTTCGTAGACGGTTTGAAAATTAGAATTTTTAATTGGAAATGTAAATATTTCACTGTTGGTGAAAATGTACCTCTTTTAGTTGAAAATTAAACTATTTGGAATAAAATTCGTGTCTTTTGTTGCAAATTAGACCTTTTTGATCGAACACTTTTTTTTTCTTGAAGACTCGTAATTTTAGGTTAAAAATAATTTCTGCGGTTAAAAATTTAAATATTTTGTTGAAAATTGTTTTTCTTTTGGTTAGAAATTAATTTTGCTAACCGAAAATGGAAATATTACATTTGTAATTAAAAATTAATTGTATTTTGCTTGAAAATTTATCTTTTCTATGAAAATACATCTACTGTGTTAAAATGTACTTGTTTGGTTGAAGATTCGTCATTTTAGTAGGAAATTTTTACATTCTCATCTCAATGAGAAGGTATTGGTTTTATGCGAAAAATTACTTTCGCGGATTCAATCAAATGTCGACGTTTCGAGACCCCCTGAGTCAGAAAAAACGGTTTTTACGAAAAATTTTTATCTCCAACTGTCCCGTCTGCCGCGTAAGGTCATCCGCGGCTAGAGACCTGACTCCAAGGAACAGTGTTAAACGATATTTTCTCGAGTAAATTTTCCGCTCTTGCTTACCTTCTAGGACAGAAGGAGCAGAAGTGTATGACACGTTCCAGTTGCGTCGGGATTGGTTGCTTTAAGGAACCATGATCGTAGCTTCCGGGGCCTAAAACTTCTCTTATAATAAAATTATCAACTGGGTTGTAACACGCCATGATAAATAATTTTCTGATTCCTACCTTCATTCTAGCTCACAACAATCTAGGAGATACAAAATCATGATCTTTGGGATGTTGTCTTGCTTTCTTATTTAGAATCAAACCGACCCCTTGACAACCATGTAATTCGCTACCTACTCCTGACCATATTTCAGAACCACCTTTCCACGCCCTATTTTCTATGTTTCTATTTTCGCTATTTTTATTTCATTGTTTGTATTATTCATTGTTTAGACTGTATACCCAATTATCACCTTTACGCGTGAAATTTATTTTGTGAGTCGAAATCATATCCAAGTTAAGTAGTGATTCGTCGTATGGTGGAGAGTCTAGTTGTAACGTTAGTCCCATCAAAACTTCGGTTACTGAGGGGATTGGGGGGGGGGGCAGAGAATGGAAACCGAGAGTCGCAATTGGTTGACGTTTTATGCCGAAAGGGTCACCAGACTTCAGCAGCGTTGTATATTAAAAAAAAAATTCCTGCTTGAAATATTAGATTTAAAATAATTAAAATAATTGAATTTAGAAAAATTATAGGTTTTACAGATATCAACATCCCCCCCCCCCACCTCAACCCCGTATCTTCATTACATGAGGTGCGGCATACTACATTCTTTTCAAACCGTTAAAATCAATTTAAACAATCGCGTAGAAAGGACAGTTTCGCTGGGAAAAAATATTATATTTTTTTACATTGAGAGACGCGTCCACTTTCAAAGAAGCGCTTTATTAGACTGGCTCCATTGTCATGCAACACGTGTGTCTGTTGGAAAAATACAAAAAAAGGGTATAAACACTTTGAAATTTTTCGAGATCCTCTCAGACCACTGCAATAATTTAAAAATTCGTTAAAATCATTCTAAATACTCTAAGGTCTTGAAGATTTATATATCTGTAAATCTTTGAAAAATCCCTTATAAAATTCTCTCAAATTTTGGAAGCATTTTCATACATTTGAAATTGAAATCTGAGATTGCTGATTTCCTGGAATCCCTCGAAATAAAAATTATCCCAAAAATCATTTCAAATTTTGAACAATAAATCTTATAAAATTCTTTCAGATTCAAGCAAAAACAATTGTCTTAGATAACACTTTATTGCATCTTGTGTCGTTTTTCTAAAAAATTAATTAATTTTTTTTTAATGTTATTTTTTACGATTTGAACAAAAATACGCATCCTACCAAAACATAATTATTAAGAAAATTGTAGATCTTTTCTGGGTGAACGATATTTTTTGAGTGCATAGTGTTGGTCTATTTCATTTTCAATGTTATTCTTCACGATTATAATATAAACTTCCTATCCTATCAAAAAACGATTCATAACCAATTTTTAGCTCTTCTTTCCACGAACAAATTTCGTCTATTTATTTCTCTCTTAGCTTGTGTCGTTCGTCCAAAAATTCAATTTTTAAAATTTTGAATGTTGTTTTTTATGAATAAAGCAACAAGTACGCGTCCTACCTAAAAGCGATGAATAGGAAATTTGCATATATTTCTTGTGTGCGCAATTGTTGTTTTTTATCTTCTTTTGTATCTTGCATAGTTTGACCGAAAAATGAAATTTTTTATTTTTCTTTCTTTTTTTGTGCGATAAAAATTTGAATTTTCGATTTTTCGAAAATGCTTGTGAAGTTGTTATGATAACCTTGTAGGGCTTTAAAAAAATATCGTTTTTCTCTCTTGATATTTTTTCATATCGTGCTTTATTTGGCCTGAAGTGTTAATTTTCGTTTTTTTTTTGTTTTTTTTTGTTTTGAAAATGCTATAATTCTGATAATTTTCTTTTATCTGAGAAAATAGATAGGATAAATTGTTCGAATTTTAATGTACTACAATAAGCCGTACATTGAATTTATAAATTTAAAAAAAAATTGTCTCGAAAATTTAGCAAATGCTTCAACTTTTTGAGTTTTCATAAAAAAAGCTGGTTAACAAACTTGATCTTTTCTTTTGTTCCTAAAATTTTGCGCGGAAGCACAATTCAATCCGAGTAGTCTTTTAAAAGCTATCCGTTATACAGACGACAACAAAAACGACACTGACGACGACAACAGGCAGACAGACACCATCGTAAAAGCGGACTCCGGGGGTCTCGAAACGTGGAAAGTTATAGAAATCCGCGATATTCAGTTTTCACATAAAAATATTACCTTCTCATTATGATGAGAATGCAATAATTCATCATTTTTTGTGCGATAAAAATGCGAATTTTCGATTTTTCAATAAGCTCAAAGAGTTGTTGAGATAATCTTGTAGGGCTTTTTAAAAGTAACGTTTTTCCTTTCTTTGACTTTTTTCATATCGTGCTCTATTTGGCTTAAAATGTTATTTTATTTTTATTTATTTTTTTTTTATTTTGAAAATGCTATAACTTCGATAATTCTCCTTTTATCAAAGGAAGTCGTGAGAATAAATTGTTCGAATTTTGGAGTACTAGAATGAGCCGTACATATAATTTATAAGTTTCAACAGCAAAAATGGTCTTTAAAATTTGGCAAATTTTCTAACTTTTTGAGTTTTTATCAAAAATAGCTGGTTAACGAACTTGATCCAATTTTTTTCTTCCTGAAACTGAGTGCCAAAGCACAATCCAATCCGATTAGTCTTTCAAAAGTTATCCGGTATACAGACGACAACAACAACGACAATGACGACGACGACGACAGACAGACAGCCACCATCGTAAAACTTTTAAAAAAATCAGCGACAGTCAGTTTTCATATAAAAACCATACCTTCTCATTATGATAAGAATGTAATAAAGTATTTTGCTGTCACATAATATATTTTTGATCCGATTTATATTTTGAGGTCTTGTGGATACTTTAATTCTTGAAACTTATGTAAAATTAATTGAATTTGTCATAAAACGTGTTAGGTTTGTGTAGAGTCACAGAAATATATAGTTAAATAATGATAAATTTTGTTCAATATCAAAACATTCTTAGCGAAATATTTTCCTGATAGTGTAATATTATTTTCCATTCGTAATCATGTTCTTAATCATTCCTCGCTGGTTTTAAAGGTAGGCACGTAACCTTTTTGACAGAAATCTTATGAAAATATTTTAGGCATACATGCTACTACTTAGAACTTTTAAAACTTTTTCCTAACGCCTAATTTGACTGAATTTTGTTGTTCTACTATTGAAAAGTCCTATTTTATTTGCTATTACAAGACAGATAAACACTGAGCAAAATCGTTTATATTGTTTGAATTGAGCGATAGATTTTGATGCGCAACATTAGAAACGGGAATGAAATGAGAAAAATTAGGAAGTTCATCCTTTTTTAATACTTATCCAAAATAGCACCTTCTCATCATGAATAATTTTGTTTTAATTGAAAAAATTTGGGAAATTTTTGTTGTTGTTGAAAATTTCCTACTCATCAGAGGAAACATCGCTGAATAGGTAACGGAATGGTTTTCATAATATTCTGCGACTTCGAAAATAATTTCCAACATACGTACAGTATATATATTTTTGTTGTCAAAATTCACTTTCAGTCTTGATATAGGATTCATAAAAAACACGTTAATATTTCAGGCCTAATTTTATAGAATCGTTTATTAAACGATACGCTTAATATTTCTGTATTCTTCAATGATTTGTAACTATAATATTTTATTAGAAAAAGAGACATATGGCAATGACGACTAAAATGATAAAAATCTAGGAACAGAATTTAAGGTTTTTACAATATTATTAAATTGTATTGAAAGATGTGCATACATTAAAATTGTGTACCTCTAAAGTTTAAACACTTGATAAGTTCAGCGTTCTTTAAGTTACTGTCAAACACAAAGGAGAAAATCAGTTCATCGCTTGTACAAAGCTAGGTGGAACACCGTACGATAATGACGTTTTGGTTGTTCTTATATTAAATTTAAGTAATCAGAAACATGAATGAAAAAAGGAACTGATCATTTTGTAGAGGATGATATTAATAAGTGATTATTAAATGAATCGAAAAATCGATAAGAGTTTATAATTTGATTTTTCGTTTCCAGTGAATTATAACTAACTATACAGGTATTTTATTTTAAATGTTAGAGTTATCGATTTTTGCTGGAAATTCATAGCGAATTTGATAATACTTGATAATTTTCTCAAAAAGTCAAAGTCGTGAAATCCACAGAAATACCATGAAAATGAAGTTGAAAATCTCTAAATGTTGTTATGGAGTGCATTATATATTAAAATTTCGACAATGATAGGTGTTAAAGCACCTTCTGTATTTTAATATTTATCAAGTTAACAATAAAGAAATAATTGTTTCATGTCATTTTCATTTAAGGATATATAGCCGTTATACTGAACCTCAAAAGTAATTAATCACTATCAAGAATTTTCAACGTGTTCTTTGCAGTTAAATGACATTTTTCGATTTACATCCAAAGAAACTGATTTACGCTACGTATATTATTGTCGAGGTGGAAACTGAACCATCAATTTGTCAAATTTTAATATTCTTGATGAATTTTAATGAACACAGTTATTTTAATCAGTTACAATTTATTTAAGTTCATGCGAATGTTTAATTTTTAGAAATTATTTATATTGAATCATACACAATAAACATTAAATATTATGACTTGAAATTAATGTATAGCGAATTAAAATTTAAAGGTATGAGAATGACAACTTGATACGGACTAATTTTTCGAAATTTATTCTTCAACTATTCCGAATTATTAAGGATACCATTTATCGATGAACAGTAGAAAAAGTAAAAATCATTTCTCATTTCACTCGAAAAAAATGAATTTGGAAAAGACGAGAATGACAAATATATAAGGATCATTTGGCTTTTCCGACCTCAAACATAGAAATTGATGGCTTGTGGTTGATTCGGAACCAATCTATGTAGATTATTACACTTTCCAAATAGGAAAAGAAACAATCCAAAAAAATTGTACATTTATAAAATTGCTAATATATAAGACATTCTCTATACTTAATTCAAATAAAGAGATTTCATTCGAGAAACTGATGTTAAAATTATTTTGCCTCAACTAAAAGAACACTCAAAACATTCATACGCAAACCCTACAGATTGGAGACAATCATGACCTTAGTGTCTCTATTTTAAAAATTTTATTTAAGATCGAAATGAAATATACTTTCTTATGTATAATTTTAAGCAACGAAATCAAAGCATGACAAAAAAACTAATAATTCAAAATTAGATTTCCAAACTATCTCCTTTTTGGCTCATTAGAGACAAATACATAACAAAGGAAAGGAGAGGGAGAAAAAGGAAAAGTTGACGAAAAACCAACCTCTCACTTTTTCCTTATTCTTTCTGCTTTATTTTATACTACGACGGAACCAACATGTTTCGTGTCTAATTCCAATCTCCTCATCAGGGATTATTTATAGAAAAACTACATCTCATTCTAATTAAAATTCACATAATACCTGCAAATAAAAACCATTGATTTTTTTATAAAAATTGATAAATAAATATAAAGCATCAAGAATTTTAAAAGATTAACTCCTTGTGTATATATGTACTCATTATAATCCAATATTTTATCCAATATTTTATTTTTGGTCGTTATTCCGTTTTCATTCTCATATTTTTATAAATTCTTAAATTTTATACTGAGAAGCCTATGGTACATAACTTTTTTGATCATCCTGTAAAATTGAATTTTTGGTACTTAACTATCCGCTTTCTAGACACATAAAATAAAAAAATTACCATTTTTGCATGTTTGATAGCGAGGGGAAAGCCTTTTTAAGCTTATATTAAGCCGTATTAATAATGGAGATAAAACAACTCTAATTCTAGGCTTGCCATGTTCTATACGTATATTGTGTACTTGATGAGATTTTTATTCAAAATTAAAGAATTTCAAATTCTAAGCCCTCAAACTTAAATTATTGTAAAACGGTTCCAAACGACATAATTTTTAAAAAGACAGATCGAAAAATGAACGATTCTAAGCTTCCTTTCAAAATAGACAATTTTTCAATTGAACATTTAAAAAATTTCTGAAACCCTTAAAAATTCTTGAGAAGTTTCAAACTTTTATTACAAAATCTTCAGAAATCAACATTGTGTTAAAAGTGTTTCAAAGTTGTTCAAGTTTTAAATTTATCTTAAATCTTTGTGAAACTTTTAAACATCTCCTAATCTCACTCGAATTTTCTCTAAAATTTTGTAATCTTACAAAATTGGACAATTCTGCTTTAAAATCTTCTACATTCCTTTTCAAAATTTTAGGAAATCATTTGACATATTTTCAAATATTTTTCAATTTTCTTTGAAAATATAATTTTAAAAATAAAGAATCCTTTAAAATTTTTCCAGGAATCTTAAAAAAGATGGATAAATAATAAAGAAAAGAGAGCGAGGTGGTTTGGATGTCTAACTATTTTTTTTCTATCTTTTTTTCTTTGTCATATAACTGTCTCTAATGAGCCGATCACACTGTTGTTTAAAAATATATTTCTCTCATTTTAACTTCTTTTGTGCAATTATGTTACACAATTTGACTTTCTTGAGTATACGTTTTCTTCTAAAACTGAGTTCTTTAAACATACTTCGTGTTAAGCCTTCTTGTGCAATTTTGTTGCACAATTTGACTTTTTTAAGCTTATGTTTTTTTTAAATTTTCTTCAAAAAATTTAAAAAACATTTTCATTCTCTTAAAATCTTTTAAAACCTTTTTTTTTTCGAAATCTTCCAAAATCTACATTTGTTACAGATTTTTTAAAAACTCTTCACAAGGTTCAAATTATTTTTGAATATTTGAAAACTTGTCTACATGATAAACGAATAACCTTGGATAGATTGGTATTGCGTTAAATTCTTGCCTGGAAAGAATTATTTGTCAAGTTCATGTACCTAAGATTAAATTCTAGTACACAATTTCAAGATTACTCTAGAGATTTAAATTCAGCTGAATTTCTCAATGTAGAATAATAATATACGTGCCTGAAAAAATGAAAAGTAACCATTTAAAAGAATGAAGAATACTATCACCTTGTAAATTCGGTAGACTACGCTAAACTTCAAAAATTATTACCAAATTAAAAATGTAAAAAAAAGGTAAAGTAATGAAGAAAAATCTTTTAAGAAGAGTAAAATAAGTACTATATTCAAAAAACACTTAAAAATAATTAATTAAGATTATTTCAAAGTTAAAAATTGTATTGGAAGAGAATATAATACAAATAATAATTAAAAAATAAACAAAAATACCTTCGGGTATTAGTCAAGTAGAATTCTAAGATTTAAAAATTATGATAATATTTAAAACTTACATTTAAATTTAAAGAGAAATCCTTGGAAAAAAGGGAAATGATTTCTAAGAGAAGATTGCTTTTTTCTTAGAAAATCTTTTACGTCACTAAGTCATGATGAAAATGCCTGATGTCAAATGTCAAATGTCAACAGTCAAAAGTCACAAGTCATAAATAAATGATCAAGACAAATAGACCGAGTCTAAAGGTCCGAACAGTCCTTACCTTTATGTACGTTTATAACACAGTCCAATATAAACGTATGGACCTAGCAACAAATAAGCAATTAAGATAATAAGCAAACAAATTATCGATTGAAAAACTAAATTCCAAAAACAGTTATTCACATTTATATTTTTAATGTGCCATGTCATATTCTGCGTTAACCCCTCTCACTCTTATATCAGGAATCGTCATAAAACCTGCTCCCCCCCCCCTCAAATTGGTAACGTATTTTATGAACAGCCCCTAACATATTTCACTGTATTTTTTTTCATTTTTGATAAGAATGACCAAGAGGGATTAATATTTTTGTGATTTACAGAAGAATGACTATAAAATAGAGGAAGAATATGGAGAAGCTTTACTATAATACTTTAGTCATTGAAAATCTAGGTTAAATTTGACATTTTTTTGGTAAAAATTTGTATATTGAATACCATGAAAGCTCAGATATCATATTTCATATGCTATATATATTTTTAAATTGATTTTTTCATGCCAAATTCAAATCTGGGCTTAAGATAAGTCTAGGGCTGCCTGTTTCTGAAAAAAAAATGCAATTGAATTTTCTATTTTAAACCTTCATGTCATGAATGATTTGACTAAATAATGCTACTCGGTTTTTTTTTCTCGGTTTAATCTTAATCGGAATCTAAATTATTCATTCTAAATCGGTTTAATCTACAAATATTTATATCAAGTCAAGTCTCGATTTCGGAATTTTCATGCTTTTGATGTGGATTTTTGTGGCTTGATGAGTTATCGAAACCCATTGTCATAATCAGTTCTGAAGGACGCAAATGGTACTCTTTCGAATTTAAGGTTGACGCTATCACAAAAAATCGCTCCAAAGATTTATTCAACATTTTTTGTAAAGTGTTGAAGGAAAAAAATATATTCAGAAAATTGTAGGTCTTTTAATATACATGTATTTTCAGGAAGAAACCAAAGGAATAATGACCACAACAAATTTCAACCTTTGTTCTTTACTGGATTGACATTCATACGTCTATTATTTTAGCATGAGGTCGAAGCGTGATAAAAATTTTAATGAACGGAGAAAAAATGACTAATAATAAATATGTTAGCTTCATAATCGATAACTGGCAATTAATAATCGGATACTACCTATCTTCTTTATAAAAACTGACTACCCATGAAACCCACAACAGAAATGTAACTATTCCTAATTTACTGAGAAAATTCTTTACACAAATAATACTTGCTTAAACAATTGAGGTATAACTTCCAACGAAAATAATAACACAGGCCGACAAAAATTAAATTTTTCTGTGCCAAAAGACTGGACTAGGTGACCTCGAAGGAATTTGATGTCCTAAAAACGAATCCTTTGTCCAAATTTTTCATATAAGTATTATTATTATTAATTAATGACATATATAATACGTTGAAAAGAAGATACACTGAACTCTGGATTTAAGTACGGTTACGGTCATGGCTTCGAGTACAGCCAGGTTACTTAAATCCAGAGTTCAGTGTATTATATAGCTGAATGACGAATGTTGGAACCCTGAATATGGCGATAATGAAATAGAATTAATTTTAACAGAGGTTTGAAATTTTAAATTGATCTTACAGTTTACCTTACAATTAAACAGATTACAAGGGCTTTTTGAACTTAAAATAAGTGTAATTGATAGCAGAACTAGTTTTTTAACTTTTGCAATTTTTTAAAACTTGGATTAATAGTATATTACATAGCGAGGTGTGAAAGAAATCGGAATTTCGACTTTCGCTGTCTTTTGAGTGATAGCGAAATAAAAAATGACAGTGTAAGAATTAACAGGGGGATCTGGAAAGACCGGATTTTCCGAGATTTCGACGAAACACTCGATTTCAAAAAAACGATAACACTGGATCTGGATGACACGTGAGAATAATGGAAACTACGAGGTTATGCACGGCGCTGCTTTAGTGCAGTTAGCAGATACTTTCATTCAGTTGTGTCATGTATTACTTCCGCCCCGCAAGCTGATACTCGGCAGGAATCGGCCACTTTCGATACGCGTGTTATGAAAAACTTACTTCTTTTCTCCGTATTTCTTACTATCCAAAAATTTGTGTGTGAAGTTTCGATTTTAGATGAAATGTGAAACTCATGACGTCACATAACTAATTCAATTGTATAAAAATCCTTCAGTTGAGTTTACATTTGGCTATTTCAAACAAGAAAATCACATCAATCAAATATATTTTAGTTTTATTAATTTGATTTTGCCGGATTTTTCTGTTCAAAACATTTTTTCGTCTATGCAAGAAAACTAGAAATGTTGCTTAGAAAATAAAGCTAATTTTTCATTTCACACTTTTTGATATCGGACTACACACTTTCAAATTCACACTACATGAAGTGTATCGGACTACGCAGCACTTCATGCCCTAAAAAAATATGCATTTCCAATCCAGAAATATGACTTTTCTGTCATATGAGAATAATTTTTAATTCAAATGATGCATTTTTAACAATAAAAATAAACGTACTACCAAGAAAGAGGAATTTTTAAAAAAATAGTTATATTTGTGAACTGAAAAGTAAAATGTTTTGAAAAACAGTTGCAAAAATTAGTTTCAAAAAATAAAAATTTCGTCCAGTTGAATTCAACCAAAAAGGACGAATGATCACATCCTCAAACAGAAGATAAATTTTCAAAACAGAAGATTACTTTTCAACAAAAGGGACGAATTTTCGACAAAATACAATAATTTTCTTTAAAACAGTTTAATTTTCAACCTAAACCTATGAATTTTCAGCAAAAAAGTTAATTTTCTACCAAGCAGTTAAATTATCGAATAAATACTTTAATTTTTAACCAATGAGTTGAATTTTCTACCAAAACTGTTGAATTTTTTACCTAAAAAGATCAAATTTGTACGAAAATATATGAATTTCAAAAAAGACGTATTTTCTACAAAAGAATTGATTTGTCAACCCCAAAATAGGAATTTTTAACAAAACATTTGAATTTTCAACCCAAAGAAATAAATTCTCCACTCAACATGTAATAGTTGATATTTAAGCCATAAATTATTTTAATTTTAAATCGAAAACAGTTGAATCCAACCAAAAAAGACGAATTTTCACAAAAATAGTTGAATCCTCAACCAAAATAGATTAATTCACAACCAAAAAGTTGCATTTATAACTATAAAAATCAATTCTTAACCAAAAATGCAATAGTTAAATTTTGAGTTACGAACAAATTAATTCGCGACACAAACAAGAAGGGAATTTTCAAGAAAATTTTTAACCAAAGAGATAAATCTTCACACAAAAAAAATAGAATTTGTAACAATCTAGTTCAACTTTCAAGCTATTCTTTGAATTTTCGACCAAAGAATATGACCTTACAACGAAATAGTTCTGAGAATAGAATTTTTCAAAATTCATCATTTTTCAACCAAAAAGAATTAACTTATAACCTTATATACTTTATAATATTATAACTTATATAAATATAACTTATAACCAGGTGGATTTTATTATTTGCTCCTATTAAGAAAATTCGCATTTAAGCAAAAAAACGAGTACCGTTACTTCCACTACGCTAAACCCCCCTTGTTACCAACCGTAGTTTTTGTATCCCCCCCCCCCATCTACATGTCAAATTGGTAACGTCCTTTATGGACTTCATGGCTCAGAAATATTTTTTGATTCAATGAAATTTCTTTAGTTTGAAGAAATGGTTTTTTGTTTCAATGAAAATTTTTCTAGAATTTTAACGTCAATTTTCTTCAATAGAAAACAATTATGTCAAAGAAACGTTTTTTTCACTTCAAGACAAATATTTTTCTGTGTGTATGCCCTAGGATGGTTCTTATTTATAAGTCGTTGATTTTATTTAGAATTTCTCCACTCTCACCGCCCCCCTCCCAGTTTTATTTTAATGTACAAAAAAATTATCTACTTCCAATTTAAGTTAAATCAGTTAATATTTAGGGGTGGCGCAAATACCATGAATTTTTCTCTTCATTCAAAATGGGAAAAGTCAGCTTTTTTGTAAACGAATTGTCTCATCGTCCCAAAATTCGGGATGAATAGTCCCATATTTTTCACAAGCTTGCCTAGTCGTCACAAATTTTCGGGACGACTAGTCCATCCCCTTTTATTTCTTAAATGATTTCAATTTGTTTCAAAATTAAAGAGTATTCTTGAAATATAAAGTAGTACCTCAAAATATTTCAATCATTAGAAAAATGGCAAAACTAAAATATTGAAACAAATATAAATTATTCAAACAATTAAAAATGAGTTAAAAAACGACTGGGTATTCTTAAAGTAACGACTGTTTTGATTATTTATGCAAAAAATTTAAAAAGCGTTTACAAACCAAAATATGACGTAAAATTCACATTTTTCCCAATATTTATGATTGATTCTTATTCTCTGACGAATTCTCAACAACATACTGAAATACGGAATTATTTGCAACATATCATTGCGTTTAAATATTAGATTCACAAAAAGCTGACTTTTTCACATAATAGATCAATGGGAAGCTTCATGGTCTTTGCGTCATCCCGAAATATTAACCGATTCGGCTCAAATTTGAAGGAGATCGTTTTATTGGGCATTTGAGAGCAAAGAAAATAAAAAGTGAAAAATAATGGCCACCCTAGTATGCACGGACCCTAATGTTCATGAAAAATGTGTGTTCTGTAAATGAACCCTGAGCAACAGTGGTAACATTAGTACTTTCGTAAATTACAAGGCTTACCAAGCAGAGCCTTTCGTTGATGCAGAGTACATGCAACTGCGGTGGAAGTCCCCAGGAGGGCTGAGGCGAATGCACCGGCTCACTATACCCTCGGATTCGAAATCTGGGAGAGTAGATGCGCCAGCTTCTGAAGGGTTGTAAGCGTCACGCAAGGGAAGCAGGCAGATAAACGAAGAAACAGTTACATGTATGAATACGATGCTGAGGATTCGAGCGAGAGAGATGAAGAGCTTTGCTGGGAGAAACGGATATTCGTCAAAGTGAGGCAAGGAGGAGAGGGTAGGGTAAGGTCGACTTCCCAGGAGGCCTTTGGTGTAATTAAGCGAGTGCACCCTCACATGTCTACATACGTTCACATCGCGTCTATCCATCTAACCGTGGCAGGGTTGCCCTCATCGGCGTCTCCTCCTTTTCTGAGGAGGGTGAGATAAGGTTGTGCAAAAACCTCGGATACCATGAACACCTTTCTCATATACAAATTAAAAGAACAAATGTACGTACCTACTCAAGCTGACGCGCTTTGTTAGGGCGACCCTTGAATATATGATCACATTTTTTTGCGAAATTATTTATCTTTCTTATCTATGAAATTCACACCAGTGGATAAAAAAATGATGCTTCTATATATCAGTCAAATTGGTAATTATATACCACTTCTGGTTTTCTATTGGAATTGTATACATACATGCTCTAAACCAAGTCACTTAAAAGAGCAGGATGAAATTTGTGCCCTAGAAATTATGTTTTAGGGATACCTGCTGGGTAATGTTACCGAATATGAAAAAATCGGTAGGCCCTCTTTTAAAATAACTCTTAATTTGCAGTTGTTTGATCAATTCATGTTATATTTTTTTGGAACAAGTTGTAAGTAAGGTTTTGTCTGCTAAAATCCTTTGATTTCGCATCCAAAAAAGTTTCCTATGTGATCCATATTTATTGATCTTTCGATCTCCTTTATTATTATTTTTATTATTATACCATTAAGCCATTTCCCTTTCGGTGTAGGCGTGACTTCCTCGGTTGGAGAGTAGTAGTGTGTGGATGGGTATATAGTAGGGTGGTTCACAAAAAACTTGTTTTTATTTTTGTTTGGCCGTATCGCGACAGTTTGTTGCTCTGGGTGAGATACAGTCCTAATTTTTTCAAATTTAAAAAAAAATGTTCAGAGGTTGCGAGTATCAAATTTATGTGAAAATTGAGATTTTCTTAATTTTCGGTTTTTCAAATATATACATATTTATTTTAGAGAAATATATTATGGATAAAAATTGTAGCTAATATAAAGGACAAAACATTAACTTTGTGTCCGATTGAAAAAAATTACTTGGCGCCGCTAAAAGACATAAAAAGTACGATTTCTTATAAAGAGATACATGTAAGGGCATAATTTTACCCCTAAACATTTTTTGTAAGGAGATGAAAAACTTAAAATCGAGGCACCAGAAAAATTAAAAAACAAAAAATTATTTAACAAGGCTTTTAATGGGGTTTCCAGCAATGAAATTTTATAAAATAGTAACCATAGATCAATAGGAGGAAGAGAGAATAACAGATCACTCATTTTATATGAAATCATATTTTTAATATTTTCTTATATTCACAATAAATATACAGCACATCATTTATCTATATTTTCTTACATTCGCAACAAATATACAGTTGAACCATGCAAACATTTTTTTGTAAGAATAAATGTTTTATTTTCCTATACAAAGAAAAAAATCGCTAATGCATTTGTGCTTCGAAACATCACAAATGCGTAAATGACTTTACGCCAAGTTCTTTCATTGTCATAGACTGTAATATAGAATATTGGAAATTGTAAGATCAATCAATGACTTTTACTCTGGCAGCATAAATAAAACATTTGTCAAGTGCGTGCTTCGTTCACACCAGGAGTGACGAACATTGCACAGTTCATCTGTATGTTTGTCGCGAATATAAAAAAATATAGATAAATGATGTACTATGTATTTGTTGTGGATATAAGGATGTATTAAAAATATAATTTTATATAAAATAAGTAATTTCTTATTCTCTCTTTCTCTTATTGTAGTATTTTACTATTTGATACAATTTCATTGATGGAGAGCACATTATAAGCCATATTAGATAACTTTTTTATATTTTTCTGGTGCCCCTGTTTTTAACTTTTCGTCTGATATCTATTATATATATTTTCCCTGTTATGTGGTGAAGATCTCAGAATTTTGGCAATCCTTACAAAAAATATTTAGGGGTACAATTATGCCCTTATATTTATCTCTTTCTAAGTATTCGTACTTTTTATATCCTCTACAATTTTTTTTTTACCTGAAAAAATTAGGAGTGTATTATCTCACCCAGCGAGACAAACTGTCGCGATACGACCGCCAAAAAATAAAAACAAGTTTATTTGTGAACCACCCTAGTATATAGGTATAGGGTAGATAGGTATATAGGTGTAAGGTATAGATATTTTAGATTGATCTAGAATTTTCGTTTGATTTATTTAAATGACACGTTCGTTCTGCAACACTGCTCCGACCAAGGTTGCTGATCAATCCACGTGAAGAGCCTCACAAAATTGTTATGTGTGGTTCCCCACTTGGGCACATTAGCATCCAAGCTCTTTGTTTCAGGCGTCATTCACTCTATTCACATTCTTTTTATAAACTATTTTTCGCCACACTTTTCTGTCCTGGCATACCACTCTAGCTTCCTTCACGTCCGTGCATTTTTTCATGCAAGTTCTCGCGTTTCTATGGCTCCTTATGCCTCTTCGGATAAATGTCTCATTCACAGATTCTAGCCATTCTTTCAGCAGTCTACCTCTGGGTATTCTGCCATTTACTTTACCTTTATACACCTGTTTGGTCAGTCGTTCATCTTTCATTCTTTCAAGATGTCCGAACCATAGTTTTTAGCGACTAGGACGAGGTTGGTCGGTTATTCATTTTCTAAGCGACTTTTTGGGGGTGTTCCGCTCCTCTATAAATAAAGTCGTGAAGCTGAAACGTTTTAAAACATGTTGAAAATATAAAAACAGGTGACAGAAGTTGTTATCCAATATACAATTGGAACAGTTAAAAATATGCAGTAATTTAAAGAAAACATTTAGTAGGTGTACACTTTTTAATTGAAATGCACAAAGGTAAATAATTGAAAAACTAAATATTTCAGATTGATCAACTGCAAAGTTAAATGTTATAACTTGAACAGTTTAAAGTCGAAAATTCAAAATTGAGCCACTTGAATTTTAAATCTGTATAGGAGTGTTGAGCAGTCTCAAATTTTATTTTCAAATAAATTCTTTATTGGCAAGAATCATTAAGAACCATTTAACAATAATTAATATTATAACATTTTTTATGAAAAGATTGTTTCTTATTTTGTACATGTAAAAGTGAATGTTAAATCTTTCCACTATTTTCCCCTTTTTCGTAAAACAATTACCCTATTTTCCTTAATTGAGTTCCATTTGCGCTGTGATCCCAAAAAATTGTGTAATAATATTAATGAGAATAATTGTTTATAATTCAATATTTATTGAAAAGTCCTTTACATTTGCATTGATTAATAATTGTACAAGAAATTGTTGGCAAATTAATCTGCGACCAGTAGAATGTGTTAAAATTATATAGAATTGATTAGATCTTTTGAAAAATAGACCTGGAAACCCTGGAAAATGGAATTAAACATTACTAACTTATTCTCGTATTTTACATTTTTAAACAGAATCGATTAAAAACGAAGGCACACATGTACCTAGAAGTCAGAAAAGGTGCTATCCAATGTTAGCAAAGTCTCTGCCAGTCAGTGTACCTGATTTCAGACCCTTCGGTAGACGAACGGCTCACGATGATGACGACGACAAAGTAAGTTCAAATATTTTAAGAATTTAGCTTGTAAAATACATTCCAAGATGCGTTTCAAATTAAAATCTTATTAATTAAATTCAGATAACAATGGCAATGTTAATCTTTTTAGAATCGACTCAAGTCGCTTTTTACAAAGAATTATTTTTTATACCATTTTTTTAAGAATAAGGATTTTTTATGTTAAAATTGGGAAAGAATGCATACTCAGTCCATATTTGGGGCTTTTAAAACTTTCACAATTTGAAAGAATCCAATTTTCAAATCGTCTTAAAAAAAGAAATCAGTTTTGCATTTTCGAATATAATGCAACTTTTAATTAAACTAAGTTGAAGTTGAATACGGTCTATTTTTTAAAGCATTCAAGTTTTCGATTCAAATTAAAAATCTCTAAATTTTTGAAAGTGTTCAAATCTAAGTCAGGAAATTTTGTAAACGTTCCAAATTAAGTATGTTCTTGTTTTATTTGATACTTCAACAGGGTTTCTACCCTACCTGGAAAACCTGGAATAGTCAGGGAATTTTTATATAATTAATTATTAATTATGTTTAATAAACATTGTTAATAGTATTATTTAAGTATTTAATTGATTGATGGTGCTAATATATTTAAGAATATCTTGTAGTATAATTTGTCAAAGCTTTCTAAGTTAAAAATATTAATTGAATACATAGACAATGAAGAAAAAAAATATTTATGGTATAAACTGGAATTTTCAGGGCATTTTTGTCCAGGATTTGAGTAAACACCCTGGAAAACTTATCTTTTTTAGTTGACAATTCAACTATTTGGTCGAGAGTTCATGTATTTTGGTGAATAATGGTCTTTTTTGGTAGAAAATTAATCTTTTTGGTTGGAAATTCAACTATTTGTTTAAAAATTCATCTTTTTGTTGAAAATGCAATATTTTACTTGGAAAGTTAGAAATGTGAAGAGATCAAAATTGAATTGAATGTTGAGAGATGTTCAGTTGTTCGAAATTCCTAATTATAACACGGAATACGCCTCTCACACAACAGTGTCAGAAATCTGCAGTGTATTTAATTCGATTAACGAGATTTCTTACGATGTAGATATCTTTAACCAACCTATTAATCAATTCATTACTACGATCAAGACTTTTTCCTACACGTAGCAGATTATATTGTTTATGTACGTCGGAACTCTCACTGATGCGTATATGTAACTTACCCGTTATTAATTTATAAATTCGTAAATATTCATATTCAATACTTATGAGCTTTTTCAATTTATTTTTTAATACTTTAAGTAACGTCGTAAAGACTGAAAAAACTTATTTATTTACTTTATTATTGTTTATTCTTTTTTGACGAATAATAATGCTAAGTCTACTATTATGTAAACCAGCAAAATATTCAAGTTAATACTTGTATGCTGTAAGCTGTACTTTAAGCAATTCTTTGTACCAAGGTGAATCACCTTTAATAAACGAAATCAAATCAAATATAATGCCGACATAAATTTTACCTAGATATGCATTGAAATTTAAGTATAAGAAAATAAAATAAAAATTTGTTCGAATTATTATTCAAATTCATGGATTTTAGAAACAAACTCAAGAAACGATTAATGATGTTTTTAGTATTATTAAATTATTTAATTAATCTATGGTGCTAATATATTCAAGAATATCTTGTAATATAATTGGCCAAATCTTGCTAATTATACGTATTAATTGAATCCCTAAAAACTGAACAAAAATTAATAATAATATCGCGAAACTGTATAATATTCCGAGTCGATTGTTTTAAAACATGCAAAATACCTGGAAAAACTTGAGATACCTGGAAAAAACCTGGAATTGTGAGGGAATTTTTCTCCAGGATTTGAGTAGACACCCTGTTTAAAGACTCCAATTTTGGAAGCTGTAGAAATTAAAGGCGTCAATTAAATTACATTTTGAAATACTACAAATTTTAAATCCTTATAAATGTTGGAAAAGTTCAATTTTTTATTTAAAATTTGGCCTGTTCCTGGGTTTTATTACAAATTCCTTCTGATTTAAACTAATGAAACGAATCATTTTTGTTTCTAGGAATCAATAGATCCTCGAGATCCACATAACATTCGGGCTTCCATCAAAGCCCTCGCCAAAAGTGTTCATGGCGACACAGTTTTCGGAGACCTGCCACGGCCCCGATTTTCAACCCAAATCTGACTGGACAAAATTTCTGAATCATTTGACTCCTTTAGATTAGATTCATAAATGTTTCCTACCGTGTGTCATTCATCGGCCATCGTATATTTTTTTCTGTCCTTTTTTTAAACACATTTAACAGATTGATATGAATAATAGAGAAGTGATATTGCTAAGATGTGATAGGTGACGTATTTTGTATAATTTCGTACTATTTAAGGATATAAGATTTCAACTTCGGACCCCAAGTTTTGAAAATGTAAGCAAGATTCGTAAAGTAGAATACTTATTCCTGTAAGACTTATTTCTCATTCACGATTGCTAGACGCAATGAATGAGAAAATGAAGAGAGTTTTTCTTTTTTTGACCAAGTGAACAAATTGTTGCTTTATTTTCTTTGTCTCAAAGGCGTTCATGTTTATAAGTACTCGTTTTTTTCAATAAAATATTATACTTTTTAGTAATTTGGTTCTCTATTTTGTACATCCATTTTTATATTCCCAATTAGTTTTTTATCTTATTTTTTTATCTATAGGTATATTTAATGATTAAGTTAAAAATAATTATTTCAATTTTTTTTTAATTTAATAGTTTTGTGCATTTAAATACTATTTATTTTCATTTTTAGGAACTAACATTAAACAAATTTTTATTTCAATTTTATGGCCTGATTTTTTCCTTACATGTATACACTGCCAATTTGAAATGCTTTCTTCATAAATTATGTTTAAACCAATTTGATTATTATTTATTTTCATTTTTTAGGAACTATAATATCTATCAATTTTTAATTCTTCCTTTATAAATTGCATTTAAACCAATTTTTCTATTATCTATTTCTATTTTTAGGCACTAACATCTAACAATTTTAACTTTCAATTCATAATTATAATTTTAAATTCTTTCTTCATAAATTCCGTTTGATACAATAATCTTGCTAGGTATTTTTTTATCATTTATTTTTATTATTCAGTAACTAACATCTAAGAATTTTACATTTTTAATTTAAAATTCTTTCTTTATAAATGTATATTATAAATAGCCATATATATTTTTTAATTATTTCTATATTAATTCCACTTAAATCAATTTTATTATTATTAATTTCTATTTTTAGGAACTAATAACAGATTCAAATTTATTAATTATAAATTATAATTATTTCTTAATGAATATATATGTTTAAATTATTTCTCTATTAATTCCTTTTAAACCAATTTTACTATTACCTATTTCTATTTTAAAGGAATTAACATTTAATAATTTTAAATTTATATTTATAATTTAAAATTCTTTTATAAATGTATACTATAAATAACTATATATTTTTTAATTATTTTTTTAATAATTACATTTGCATCAATTTTTTAATTATTTATTTCTATTTATGAGGAACTAACATCTAAAAATTTTAAACTTCAATTTATAATTATAATTTAATAATTCAATTTTAATTTAATACAATTCTATTGCTAGGTTTTATTTTATTATTGATTTTTTAGTATCTAACCGTTTTAAATTTCAGTCTATAAAAGTTTTAAATTCTTTTTATAGAAATTCCATTTAAACCAATTTTGCTATTTTATTATTTATTTCTACTTTTTAAGAACTAACATATCGAACAATTTTAAATTTATATAATTTTAAATTCTTTGTCAATTCCATTTAAATCAATTTTCCTGTTATTTATTTATATTTTTTAGGAACATGTGGCAATTAGAATTAAAATTGATATAATTTAAAATTCTTTATAAATTCCATTTAGAACAATAATCTGCTACGTATTATTTTATAATTTATTTTTATTTTTTAGTACATAACTGACATCTAACAGTTTTAAATTAAATTTATATTTATAATTTAAAATTCTTTCTTTATGAATGTATATTATAAATAACTATATATTTAAAATGGTTTATTTATTCATTTCATTTAAATCAATTTTGCTATTATTTATTTCTATTTTTTTTAGAAACTAACAACAAATTGAAACTTTCGAATATAATTTAGAATTATTTTATTATAAATGTATATTTAAAAATTATTTCTTCATTAATTTCTCTAAAACCAATTTTACTATTATTTATTTTTATTCTCAAGGAACTAACATCTAACAAATTTATAATTTAAAATGATTCCTTTATTAATTCCATTTAATACAATAATATTGCTAGGTATTATTTTTATAGAAATTCCATTTAAACCAATTTTGATATTATTTTATTATTTATTTTTACTTTGTAGGAACTCACATATCTAACCATTTTAAATTTACATAATTTAAAATTCTTTCTTTATAAATTCCATTTAAAACAATAAACTTGCTAGGTATTATTTTATTATTTATTTTTATTTTTTAGGAACTAATATCTAACAAATTTATATTTATAATTTAAAATTCTTTTTTTATAAATTTAATTTAAACCAATTTGCTAGTGCTTTATTATTTATTTATATTTTTTAATCTAGAACCCAAACAGAGTCCCGTGATTTGAAACCGCCATTTTGATCATTTTCAGGCGCCTTTTTTTAACCAATCGTAGCCTCATATTCCCTTCAGTCTCGTACCCGATTCGCTAAACTTATCTAACCTCCATTTTTTATTCAATTTCGAAGTCGTGTTTTCGCGTCCTGACTTGCAACTAGTAAACATGTAAATAAAAATTTTCACGTGGTTTTCCTTATTAATCTACTTCTTAGTATTCATATTCTGTACCATAAAGTCATATAATAAAAACGTGCCTTTCCTTTTATGTTTTTTTCCTTCTGCTGCTGTTTCTTGAAAATGTTTGAAATTTTGTCACGAGGGGTGTGAAGAACTTTGCGAATGTTTCTATTTAGAGAAAAGTGTAGTGAAAATGTCAAAAAGGGTTCCGAGGAGTCAAAAAGATATTCAGCCAACATTGAGGAACTTTTTGGATAAGTGTAAAACTAAAGAAGTTGTTTCGTCGAGGTATGTTTTCATTTTGGCATTTTAAGGTTAGGTTGTACTTTCTCTCCCAAAGAGCCTAAAGAAAACGAATTTTTCAGATAGAAATAGATGGATTTAAGAAGATATTGAGTTTCTTGTCGAAATATTAACCAGATTTTCAATATTCTTCAATTTTTATCCACGGATTTTAATTCCATGAAAGTTTTTATTACAGTTTTGTCGTTTATCTGTTTTAATCAATTTTGATTTTAAGATTTTTAAATTTGTATTATTATATGTTATTTTGAATTATTTTAGTACGTTTTTAACCCGAATTTGAACCTGTTAATCTTGAATTTATGGCATGCCTTAAGTCAAATGTAACATAAATATCGAAACAGCTAAATATTTTGATATGAAAAATCGAAGCAAATTTTGGTGAAAAAAACATCAGGAATTTATCAAAAATTTGTAGATAATTTTTATTTGGTAGCTACTGGATTACTATCTTATTTTGTGAAATTATGTTTTTTATAATCCATACAATATTTGAAATATGTACATATTTTCTGATTTAGTCATGCAGTTTAGTTTAGTCCGAATTCTATTTAATCGGGTAGGCAGTCCATGCTAAAATCACAGAATTATTTGCCACTCAAATATGTTATTTTCCAAAGGGAATAAGACAACACCTATCTTACCATTTGGCGGAAAAAAAATGTTTTGACAAGGTTATGAGTATTTTAATTTTAAAAATTGAAAACGCGGATTTAAAAAAATTGTCAAATTTGTTGTTAAAAGTGTCTCTTTCGAAATCCGTTGGAAATTCGTTCAAAAGAGTTCAAAATTAACAAAATGGCGGCTGTTTTAAAAAAAAATATTCAAAGTCAATTTACTAAAAAACTCCACCTTTTCTTCTCTTGATTTTTTTCTAGATTCATCCAAATGTAAAAAGTATATTTAATATTCCATGATAGTCTGCCCTGTGACCGAGTCTTGGAGAGAAAAAAATGTTCTTTCGGAAAAACTAAAATTTACATTTTTTCAAAATAATACAATATGCGAAAAAAGTCGAAGGAACAAAATTGTTTCTCTAAAAAAGTTATAAAAATATGTCTCTTGACACTTTTTTGCATCTCGCGTTATTTTCGAGATTTTCGAGAAAATATGTTTAAAATCCTTTTAAATTTATTTGGTCTCAATAACATAATTTAATAGTGTCATAAAGAAGAACATAATTTAACAGTTTCAACAACTTTTACATCAAAATTTTCCTTTAAAGTCGGTATTTTTGACATAATCTATACTCTCCATTTTTTCTAACTTCATTATTCTCCCACCAACACGTCGTAAAAAAGATTAAATTTAGTACTTTTTGGTTTTTGATAGCACCATAAAATTGTATTGTTGAGAAAAAATTAAGGTTTTAGGATTTTATACATATTTTCGCAAAAATCTTGAAAATAACTTTTCAAAGAAACAATTTTGTTCCTTAGACTTTTTTGGTATTGTGTATCATTTAGGCAAAAAATATTATTTGTCTTTCTTCAAACAAAAAAATTCTCTTTTTTCTTCAAGGCACGGGCACAGAGCAGACTATCATCAAATATACTCTTTACATTAGGCCGTATCTCGATAAAAATTAAGAGAGAGAAAAACGGCGAGGATTTTGAGTAAATTGACTTCGAATATTTTCTGAAAAACCACCCCCATTTTGTCAATTTTGATCATTTTTGAAATTTTCCAACGGATTTCGAAAGAGGGCGAGAAATTCTATCACAATCTGAAAGAAAGAGATAGAAATATTTATATTAGATTTTAAAGTATCACAATTTTAAACACAATTTTGATCATATTTTGGTAGTCCGCGTTTCAATTCTTAAAATTAAAATACTCATAACTTTGTCAACAAATTTCTTACGATAAATCGGTAAGATACGTGTCTTATTCCCGTTGAAAAACAACATATTTGGTTGGTAAATGATTCTGTGACTTGAGCATGGACTACCTGCCCGATTTGAAATGAATTTAAGATAATCAGATTATGAAATAAATTAATTTTATGTCAAGATTAAACTTCTGCTTGGCAAATTTAATTCAACTTTGCACACCAAATTAACATATTTGATTTCGGATTTGGAGTTTTGCATTTTTGCGTTTTTGGTGAGCACGTTGCACATTTGGCTTAGGGCGTAATGTAAAATACAAATTTCAGAAAATGAAAGACCGTGCGGTCCTATTATTTTCCTTTTTACCTAACAAGCAACTGTATACAATTTTATCTTGATAAAAAAAATCTGAAGAAAATTTAATAAAAGTTATAAATCTCTGAACTACATATTTTTGTTGGACTATTTTTTTGATTGAAACAGCCCTTTTCAAGAAAAACAGAAAAAAAGGTTTAAAAAATGTTCGAGATTTTTTAACATCAGAGGGCCTTTTTAATTTTAGTTACTAGTCGACTTGTGAAAAATATAAATAATCGTCATTTTCGATCCTTAAAAACCCTAATTGCATAGTTTTTGTTTGTTATCCAAAGTTACACGAAAACAATGTAAAAATAAGTTAATTAAACATTTTTTGTCATTCTCTGATCGAAAATTTTTTACAAAAAAGCACGGAAAACTAGAACTATTTTTACAGAAAAATACAAATAAATGACAACATAAGTGACAGAAAATTAGAATGTTCTATTATTTGGATAAATTTTGTGCTTTTTTTGTGTATATTGTTGTATGTTATTGTAGTTTTTATATTTTACCAGAAAGTATTCAGTAATCTACAGAAAATACAGAAAAGTACAAATTCGTCCAAATCATAGACGAAAGTTCTAATTTCATGTGCTTTGTTGTATTTTCCTGTAAATATAGGTGTATCCAATTTTTTTTTTACTTTATTCATACTTTTTTCGATTTTTCTCGAGAAAGGTTGTTTCAATGAAAAAAAATAGAACAAGTCAAAAAATATGTATTTCATAGAGATCTACAACTTTCGTTTAAACAATTTTTGATACAACTTATAATTTTATAGTAAATCGAGAAAAACCTGTCTTTGGAGGATTTCCGGAACCAATTTGCATTTTAGATAAAAAGAGAAATAATAGGACTCCAGGGTATTTTATTTTCTGAAATTTGAATTTAACGCTACGCCCTATCGCACATATTAAGCAAGAAAAAGATCACCTTTGTCAAGTATAAAATTTCAATTAAGAAAGAACCCCGCGCAAAATATATGGAAAAGGCCCTTTCAAGCAAATTGCCTAAAAGTTGGAGTTTATGTTGTTTCGCCTGATGCTGATCGTAAAGCCTTTTCCATATTATATTTTATGCATAGTCCTTCAATGAAGAAAAATATTAGTTTTTCACGCACAGTTTGCTGTATAAAAAAAATAGTTTCTGATAAGTTAAATTTTCTATTAGTCATTACGTTAGTCCCTGTAATCATGACTCTATATTTTCTTACATTTAATCTAGTTTCAATGAATTATAATTGCTTTTTACATTGTAAAATTAAAAAAATTGATACTTTTTATCATTACATTGTATTAATTTGTTCACATATTTTCCAATACTTACATTTTATTGAAATATTTCAATTTAAAATTTTGAGAAAGAAAAAATAAAAATTTTGAAGTATTATACTAGCTTTCATTTTTTAATAATCGTTGCTTTCAGCACTCCGAAATTAGCATCTCATTTTTTCGAAGACGACGACGATGATTTCGACATTTCGACTCCTGAGTTTAAAATCGAAAATGATGAGTCCTCGAATTTCATCGAATCCAAGAATGGACTCTCAAGAAATAACTCGATAATATCGATTGTAAGTTTCAAATAATTTTCTCTCATTTCTAAAAGAGTAAATTTAAAAAAGCTTGAGGAAATGTTTGAAGTTCCTTCATTTTGGAAACTGTATGAAATTGGAAATCGTCACTATTTTATCTCTAAATAAGACTGAATATTCTAAATTAAATTAAAGTAACTCTATTTCATACACATTAATTGTTGAAAACAAAAATACCTTATTTTTACTATAGCTCAGTTCGGCAGACAATTCATTGATAGGTCCGCCAGATACTTGCTCAGTGCAATATATCGAAGACTCAATCGAAGAGAATGCGCGTCAAAGTTTCAAAGAAAAAAATTCTGAAACGAAGACTGAAAAACTCAAGGATGCAGTCAGTAACTCTCCTTTCCTAACAGACGATGATAAACTGAAAATAATGACGCCCAACTTGACAGTTCAAAATGAAACGCTTTTCCAAGAGAGCCCAGAAACAGAAAATGAAAAGTCACCTGTGATAAAAAACGAATCACGTTTTCAAGAAACTGAAAGAAATAAAAAATTGTCTGAAACCCCGACGAGGAAGAAACTTTGCTTGGGGAATTTAAGAAGGCCTGTGATATCTGATAGCGAATCTCCGTCTCCGAGAAAATCTTCTCCAAAAAAATCTGCAACTTCAAAGGAAGCTCTCTCACCGAACAAATCCACGTCACCAAGAAAAGATCTTTTAGCGAAAGAAAAATGGAAAGGGCCCGATTTCAAGGTCAATATGAAACCATTAGGAGTTGATAAAGAAATTCTGAGCTGGCTTCAGTGTATAAAAAGTGATCCCATAATCACTGCGACACCTGTAAGTTTTTTCTAATTATTTTACTTACACTATTAAATTATTTACACTATTAAATTCAATTAAAAAAAAACTTTCAATTTCTAATATTTCAATTAAGAATGTTGCATTTTCAACAAAATGAATGGAATTTTAAAACAAATAGTTCTATTTCCAACCAAAAAGATGAATTTTCTACCAAAAAAGGTCAATTTTGAATAAAAAAGACGAATTCTCAACCAGGAAGATTAATTTTCTACAACAACAAAAAAACACATTTTTAACCACATAGTTACATTTTCAAATAAAACATAAATTTTCAATCAAGAATGGAGAAGTTAAATTTTCAGTTAAAAGAGTTAATTTTCAACGGAAAGAGTTTTTTACCAACATAATTAGAAGATCAATTTTCTAACAAAAAACATAGATTTTCATCAAAATTGTATAATTCCTAACGAAAAATATAATAGTTGATACTTGTAACAAAAATATTTTAATTTTAAATCTAAAATAGTTGAATCCCTCGGTCAAATTAATTAATTTTCTACCAAACCGTTGCACGTGTAAATACAAAAGATAGAATTCCTACCAAAAGAATTTTCAAGCCAAAAAGACGAGTTTTCAACAAAAGAGTTGAATTTTCAACCAAGAAAGATTTTTCAGTGAAGATAGAACAAGATTTCAACCAAAAAGATGAATTTTCTACCACAAAGATTGATTTTCTTCCAAAAAGACGAATTTTGAACCAAAACAGATGAATTTTCAACTAAAATGATATATTTTCAACCGAAAATGGCATATGATCATTTTTAGTTGAATAAAACATTAATTTTCGACCGAAAAAAATTAGTTTTTCACAAAATAGTTAAATTTTCAACCAAAAAGATGAATTTTCAACTAGAACGATTAATTTTCTACAAAAAAAACAACAACAGAATTTTCAACCAAATACATGAATTTTCAAACGTATAGTTTAATTCTTATCTATAAATGTATTATAATAGCTGATATTTCTACCCAAAAAATTTTAATTTTAAATCAAAAACAGTTCAATTCAACATATGAGGTTGAATTTTCAAACCAAGAAGACGAATTTACAACCAAGAAAGACTTTTCAGTCAAGATAGAACAAAATTTCATCCAGATTGTTAAATTGTCAAGTCGAAAACGCAAATTTTCTACAGAACAGATGAATTTTGAACTAAAAAGTATGTACCGGGTAAAACCGGGAATTTTTTAAGACCGAGAAAAGCCGGGAAATGACAAATTTATTTTTTGATCAGAAATTTGACAAATTTTTAGAATAAAACTCTATCCAATCACTTGAAATATCACAAATTTCATATAACATGATATAATGCAATTTAAATTAAGTTCGATTTCAACTTTTAAAAAATTTTCAGTTTAATTATTAACTCTTTCAATTATGAAATCATTCAGTTTACAATGTGTTATTCTAAAATTTTTAAATATTTAGAAATATTGGACTGTTCGTTTAAAATGAGCAATTATAAATCAAATATTCAAAACTAAACTATTTGAATTGTAATTGTTCGAAATATGAAACCTTGAATCGTTCAAATTTCAGAGCTCTTAATTTCAACTTTGAACTTTGCAATTTTAATTGTTTCATATTTAAATTTCAAATTTGTCTGTGAAAGTTTGTTAATGTTTTTAGCTTAAAATTGCTTAAAATTATATAATTTTTAGCATTTAGAAAGTTATTTATTCATTCTTAAATTTAGAGCATTGAAAATGATAACATGTATTTATAGCTTTTAACCAGAAATCTTTCAACTGTTGAATTTATAATAGGTAAAGATTTTTAATTTTGTAGTTTAACGGCATTTAATTTTAAATTGTTTGTAACGTTAAGAGCTTCCACTTTATAAATGTAAATTATTGAGCGTTTGAATAGAAAAAATGTTAAGCTTCAATTTTAAAAGTTTAAATTTTAAAAAATGTCCACTTTAAGTGCTTTATTTTGCAGTTCAGTTTTGATTCCTTCAAATGAAAAAATGTCATCTTTAAGAGTTCAAATATTTTAATTTCAATAACCGTGACAAATGTTTGAAACAAAGAAAATGACCGGAAATTTTTTCCCCGATTAAAATGACCACCCTTTTCTATTAATTCAATTGGTATTTAGGTGAAAAACAAGGAAGAGGGAAATAGGGGAAAGGCTGTGATACCTGCAAGAAATAAACAAGAATTTTTATAGTTTAATGACTAAAGAATAAAATTTTAAAGAAACAGTGGAGTTTATTTTTAATACTTTAAAAATATTACATTTGTAAACTGTAAATTTTGCTTAGAAAATAAAGTTTTTCCACCCACTTTTCAAATCGGACTACACAAAGTGTGTCATATTATGCAACATTTAAGGCCCTGTTTGATGTAAATTCTGAAGTTTTAATATAAGGCGCAAATTTTGTAATCAATTAATGCTTTCCTTTAAATTTCCAGACGACCAGTGAAGGTCTGGAAACCAACTACCAAAAACTCAAAGACCTACAGCTCCAACTATACGAAAAATGTTTCACTGCTCTCACAAATATCCCGCTCGAAATTTTAAAACATTTTCCCAAATTTGATGCGAAAGCTTTTGGCGATTTAAAAGAGCTGGGAAATCGGGTAAAAGCGAAAACTTTTCGGATTGGAAAAAGCCTGAAAGATGTCAAAGAGAAAGTGAGAAGCTCTCGTTCAATAACGCCTTCCGAATTTCCTTCGGTGGATGAATTCGACGATTTCGTAGAACCTTCACCTGCGAAAGTTTCCCTAAACAACGCCTTTGAAAGCCCAAATTTGAGTTATCACTCGCTCACGGAACGAGTAACAAATTTTCAAACTTCGACGACGACAAAAGCGAGACCCGAGGCGAGGCCTCAGCAGAAAATTAGGAATAATGTACAAGAGATTCCGAGAAATTTGAACGACACACCTAGCGATTCTTCAGATGTGAAGAGAACCAGCTTTAAACTGAAGAGGCCCGTAAAAACGAGAATGGAAATCACGAATGAATTGTGGGAAAAGGATCCTCAGTCCCATAAAGCCAACAGTTGGGAAGCACCTGAGAGGAAATTTGAATCTCCGGCAGAAACTAGGAATGATTTTGGAAGATTTGATATTGGAAGTTCTGGAAATAATTGTGAGGTTGAGCAGAAACCCTCGACGTCGCAAATTAAACCTGTGGCTTCGAAGCCTTCGTCGAGTTCGTGGAAAGATTTCAACGACAGTTTTGGTAAGTTGATTTAGTGCTATACACGATTTTTAAAATTAGAATTAAAAAATACAGTATACGAATTTGGTGTCCTCAAATACAATTTTTTACGGTCATTGAAATTAAAAAATTCGAATTCCTAAAGCTGAATTTCTTTCATTTCGAGTAATTAAATTAAATCTCAACTGCAAGTTAAAGCATTCAAAGTAGACTAAAGTAAACTATACAAAATTTAAAGTTTTGTAAATTGAACAGTTGACAAATTTATGGTTAAAAAATATAAATCCACGTTATCATTTTCAATCCTCTGAATTGAAGAATGAATCAATAACTTTCTAAATGTTGAAAATTATATGATTTTGAAGCAATTTTAAGTTAGAAACATTAAAAATTAATCGATTGTAAATTTCGTTTAAAGCTGACCACTTTTTCAATTAGAAGTTAAATCATTTTAATTTTAAGTCTTTTAAAATTAATTACTTATTAATTAATTAAAATAATTGTTCAATTGTTATTCGTCAAAATATTTGAAACGATTCAGTTTAAAATTGTTTGGTTTCGCTTACTTGATTTATAATTGCTCATTTTAAATAAACAATCGAACATTGCTAAATATTGAAGAAATAATTAATGAAAATTAAAAAAAAAATGTTAAAAATGGAATATTTTAGACTGAAACAATATTTGAAAAAATGTGTGTGGCAGTGGGGCCACACGGCTGAAGTAAACCTTTACGTGCGCTTTGCGTCATATAGACTATAGATTACACTAATACATTGAGGACGCTCATGAGTGCAAAGGAGCTTGGATAGTGATGGAGTAGTGGGGATATCTCATAGTAAGAGAATACAGAGAGAGAAAGAGAGAGCATATACATGCTTTGCTTGGCGTAGGAATAGTGGACATATCGAAGAGGAGTATTCTTGTGTGTGTGAGAGAGAGAGAGACGACAGAGACTTCCGTTCGTACGTTCGGTCGTTTTTTTCAATTCACTCTAGAACCAAAGGAAGTAACACTTCAATATACGATTCGAAATTATTTTAAAATTGAAAACAGATTATAAAGTTTCAATTCTTCAGATTCTATTGGAATTAGTGAAGTAAGAATTAATTTACAATGATTTTCTTTATCTTTGTAAATATTTCAAATCGAGTTTAATTAATTTCATTTTATGCGGAGATTAAAATTCTTTGGCAACCCTGGTATAAGAAATTGAATTAAAAAATATGCTTGCTTGGCGGGCACATTCTCATTGCGCGCTACGCGCGCTGCTCGCAAATTTAAGCGCACCTAGGGCGCGCCACTGTTGGTTCTCGTGCTTCGCGCTCGATAATGTATTTACCTCGCGCTACGCGCTCGGTCTTTCTGTTTTCCACAAAATTGTGCACAGACTTTTAAAATTACAGGTCAAAGCTTTAACAACTTTAATTTGACGATTATGAATTCTCTTTTGTTAAAGCTCCTTCGGCTTTAACGAACACATTCTTATCACGTATCTCGTGCTTCGCACTCTATACCTACCTCGAGATAAAGGGGGTAGAGGCTTGCTAAGCTTGGAGTGTCTTCATCGAAGAACGGTTCTGGCTACATCCTGCTCAGTTCTAAATAGTGCAGATACTCTTATGCGACTCGAACATCAACATGAAGTCGTCAATGTTGCGGCGTTTCTATACTGTGTCGCAGATAGGGCCGCAGAGGGGCTTGGCCTCCCATTTGATTCCAGGGACACTGCACATGGCCTAGCATCACTAAGACCTTCGGTGCTCAAAAGTCATGTATAAGAAGCAGAACATACGCCTCTACTAAGAGAACATGCTGAAAAGCCTCTTCATGGTAAATTCTACGGCATCATACGTAGAGAAGAGCCCTCGATAGGTCTGTCCAACATGTTTCTCAATTCTGTTGGATTGAGATCGGAGACGGAGGAATTTCTTTTTGCCTGTCAAGACGGTGTTTTAGACACCTTAGTTTACCGCGAGCGCAAAATGAATATACCAGTAGGCGATACTAACTGCCGAGCGTGCAAGTAAGAACCAGAAACACTTGGACATGTTCTCAGTGGATGCTCTAAGTATTCACGTTACAGGTACATAGAGAGACACAATGCGGCTCTAAAAGTGTTATATTTCCATCTGAGGCACTTCTATGGTGTTGACCTATTGCCGTCTTGCCATACGCACAGGGGGAACTCGAGTCCGTTGTGGATAATGATCAGTGTACGTACGATCTACTGAAATTTCTCATTCTCCACCACTCAACGTATCAGGGGTATGAAGCCTGACATTGTCCTCCAAGTTCTGAAGACCAAGATCATTTACGTAATTGAATTTTCGGCACCAACCGATGGAAATATCACGACAAAGGAAGAAGGAAAACAGTCGAAATATCAAGCACTTCTTTTCGAGCTGAGCAGACTGTGCCAAGGCTACAAAGTCCATCTCGTAGTTCTCATAATCGGCTCTCTTGGGGGTATGAAATCTTCATTTATTAACCAACTCAACAAGATTCCGGCTTGCCAGCGTCAGGCTCATTCCATCGCGAACCGGATGCAAAAGGTTGTTCTTTTGGAACCACTTCATCTGGTCCGTCAACACTGTTCCTCATAACATTCTACAAAGAATGGTAGCTCTAAAAAGGTATCCAGAGGTAAAACCTTCATCTCCAACTGTCCCGTCTGCCGCGTGAATTTCCCGCTCTTGCTTACCTTCTAGAAGAGAAGGAGCAGAAGTGGATTACATACACGTTCCAGTTGTGTCGGGATTGTTTGCTTTAAGGAACCATTATCGTAGCTTCCAGAGCCTACAACTTCTCACATGCAAGCTAGACAGAAATATTTTTTATTACTTCAAAATTTATTGTAATTTATTAGTTTTTTTCTGAATTCATCTTAATGTGAAGAGTATATTCCATGCAGTGGCAGATAAAGACAATTTTCCGCCCCAGGCAGTTGCGAAATTGTCGTCCCACTCCCCTCCATGGTTTTTTTTCAAACGATTAAATAAGTGTTTATCAGGAGCGGATAACATTGAGCATAGGATTCAATTAATATGCCGTTTTTTGTTATAAAATAATATTATTGATAACAAATTATGATCAAACATTTTCAATCGCAATTTACAATTTACAGGTTACATTTACATGTTTTTACGGTGCGCTTTTGGAGTAGAAAAATAATGTATTATTTCATCACAATGTAATAAGCGAAGAAGCTCTGCCTCTATAAATAACAACGCCAGAGGATTCAAGCGAGTCTGTCCCACTGTTGCGCTTAAATAATTTGTTATGCGCTTTAAACAAGAAAAAGACCTTTGCCCACTGCAGTTTGTGACAGCTATACAGAGAAACATTATATATGCAATATCGACGTTGGAAAATGTTGAATGAAGATCATTCTTTCGAAAAATCGGAATGTTCCCATCTGTGTAAGCTGCTTTGAATTTTGATGAACAGAATCAAGAAAAGCTTTAAAGTAAATGCGTTCATTGTCGATTGTACTTTCCAAATCTTGCTTGAATGCCTCTCGTAAGTTTTTGGATTTTTTACAGATAATTGTATTATATAAATTTTCGAAATGTACGAGAATAGAGAATTTTTCATGCATTTTTTCATATTTACGGCATCTGTTTTTGGAAATCGGAGCATAAATTATCAATAATAACGTTGTATGTGTTAACTCTGAAATGATCTCTGTCAAGTAATATGGCTTCTCCAGTTTTCGTTTCATCATTGTAGATTTTTCTAAGTTTCACTCTGTATACAAAAGTTTTATATTCTTGGTTGATTGAAAATTCGAGCACTTTTTTTCATAATAGTACTAATCTGCACGTGCAACGTGTCACGCCCCGTGACGCGTATATAAGTTAGTATATTTATTTATATATTTGTACAGTTGCATTATTATAATAATAGCAAATACTTCATGAATATAGAGCGAATATTGCATACTGTAGAGTGTAGTCATATATATATATATATATGTCCTGTCACGGTCGCCTTCGGTTTCGGTTTCTATTCCTTTGGAATAGAACTGAAGGGCCTATGACAAAGCCACCGAACGCGTCCTCGGGTTGCGGATAGAGGGTGCGTGTAACAAGGGTTTCTGCTGAATATGGTTACAATAATTAATAAGCAGTCGCCAACAATTGTCCAGGGATGGTCCCGAAGGAATAATCCCTAAGCGGAGGCGTAGCAAACGTGCCAAAAGCTGAATGGCACGTGGGTGAGGTGTCTTAAACGGTGACTCTGGGATACCGGGCAAACTCTCAGAGTATGCAGCCTTATCCTTGCACACGGTGCTCTACAAGGATGGACCAACCCTTTCCCTAGCTGCTCGTGGGAACAACGACACCACCAAAACACCAAAAAGTTGTAGATGTGGTTCAAAACGATCGAACGCGCAGAGCACCCGACAATGTGTCGGCAAAAAATGCCGTTAATCCTAGAGTTCGGGGTGCTGAAAATAATTCAGATGGAAACACGACGACGAACCGGCGAAACGCCCACATTGAGCAGACGAATCAACTTAAGGATGACTTGCTAGACTGCTGCGATGCCAGCATATCCCTGTTCATCGAGGCTTTATAGCGCGTATGCATACTCTGTGGTTCGAAAAACACCGGGACCTTTAGCACGATTCGATTCAATTCTTGCGAAATCAACGTGCCTACCTCTCGAAAAATGGATATTTACGCGGAGCGCTTCCCCATCCGCTGCTTGATCAAGCTGCAGCCGAAGATGTGAAAGCGATAATTATACCAACCCCAAGATCTGACTGAAATGGATGCCTTCCTTCGTGGAGAAATCTCGCAAGAGTCCGACCTCTGGAGCATCAGTTGCTCAGTTTATGGTGCTGCGAGAGCTTTAGCTGATTCAAATCGAAGGTTCAAACCGACGATGGATCAAAAGACCAAAAGCCGCTTCCATCAACTGAACAAGAAGATTAGATGGGCAAGACAGAATGCGTCCCATGTTTAATGTGTGATGGACTGCATAACACCTGATAGACCATTCACGGAAAAGGTTCGAAAATTCGCCCTAGAACTGAGGATCTTGAATCAAACATTGAACAAGTCAAAGCTGATGACAATCAAACAGCATATTGTTGACAAAATACGGCTGTTATCTGAGACAAGGAGGAGAATACAGAAAAGGGAGAGATGGATCAGGGAGAATCAAAAGTTTCTCGCTGACCCATCTCGCCTCTTCAGTGATCATCCTGTTTCTGTCAAAAATCCACCCAAGCTCAACGAAGTAGAGACTTTTTGGAGAGAGGTATACAAGATTCCGAAAACACTGAAGTTGAAAGAAGATACTGACAACATCATAGGCTTTGAGGTGTTTTGCGACTTCATAAAATCTGAGAAGGAATGGCAATCAATCACATTCATTTATGGCCCGTGAGCCATAATGTATGAGTTTCCTTTATTTTAAAGGTGCTGGCCAAGAATTAGAGAAAAGCCTACACGTCTTCCTTCAACTTCTTGTGTTAAGCTCCTGATTATCAATAAGTTTTAATTGTCATTTTCTATAATAAATTATTGAATCTCATTTATAACTTATTTGTTGGCTGCTCTTTCCTCTTGCCTGTGCGAGATCTTTAATCTCAACTAAAACGAGGAACTCAATTGAAAAGGAAAGTATTTTGCGTTTTCTAAGACGAAATTGCTAACAATTTTGATAACACTTTTATACATCTTTACAACTTCATTAATGTTGGCTTGCGTACTTTGTAATTTGTTACCAACGGAATTAAATGTTGAAAGTAAAATACTCCGCAAACGCTACATGAAAGCTATCTCTAGAAAAAAAATTTGTTTAAAAAAATTTGTTTAACAAAAATTATGGGAAAAAAATGTTATAAAAGAATTTATTTTTGTGCTTATGCCCTTTTTCTCTGCCAAATGTTGGCACTTATGCCCTTTTGTACGACAGACGAAAGCGGCTACGAAATTGGACAATTTAATTAAAAAAAGAGTCGGATTGTATAATTTCTAAGTCAAAGCGCTAAAGACTAAAATTAAAATTTTGAAAACAGGAGCATCACAAAACGTAATAAATTAAATACTTTTATGTTCGAATTTTGGAAATTGGATCATTTAAAATTCTAAGGAATTGAAATTCTATTATTTATAGTTAAAAACGTTCAAAATTTAATAAATAAGAATTGAAAACTTTCGAACTTGAATAATCTCAAATTCAAATTGATTAAAATTTGACAATCTTTAAGAGTCAAAGCTTCTGAAAGTCTGGAATTTAAATTGTTGTTCCATAACAAAATTAAAATTTGACATTAGATCTGATTAGACAAATTTTTCTATGATGAAATAATGAACTGAATTATTATAAATAAAACTTTAAAAATAGATATTAGTTTTAAATTGGAAACATCAACAATAAAAAAATTGCTAACCTGGAGTGTTGAAACTTAAACGAATGCGAACTTAATTTAAAACTGAAAGAAATTTTAGCCACACAAAATTGTGATATTAAAACTGTTTTATACTCAAACCCTTTAAAATTTTAATTATTTGTAGTAAATTTAAATCGCTTAAAAATGAGCAAATTTAAAATTGCTAAGTATACTCTCCAAAATTCAACCACTTCAATTTCGATTGTAAAATTCAAACCTATGAAAGAGGAAAATTTCAAATTTAGCATTCTACATAAAATCTCAGAACTCTAAACTCTTGATGATTTAAAATCACCGAAATGGTTTAATTACAGATGTATCCATTTCAGATAGTTTAATTTTTAACTTTTTTTTTTATTTTCAACTCAATGTTTAATGTTTTGATTTCAAATCTTTAAATTTCTAACAGTTCTTTTAGATCTATCATTCATTCTTGAAATTTTCCAATGAAACATTTTTCAATTTGAAATAATTTAGTTGCTTAAAACTTCAACTAAAAATTGAAATACAGAACCAGATTGCTGTAATATGATTCCAATTCTTAAAATTGTACATTTTTAAGATTTTCAATTTTAAATTGCGTTATATTTGCATTTAAAATTATTAAATTCTAAACTGACTATCACGGCCTTTAATATGTTTTTTTGAAATATTCAATAGCGGAATTGTCCTGGCATTTTGAATATTTGAATTAGAAACTACAATATTGTGAAATTCAAAATTAAAAACCTCCCAAAATTAATCTAAAAATTAATTTAAAAAAAACTTTAGCTTCAAGGCCTCAGATATTCTGTTTTAGAATTGCGCAATCAAAAAGTCAAAATTATAATTTTGAATTAATATTGAGAAAATTTTAAAGACGACAAATATACTATTAGAAAGTATCATATCATGTAGTATCAAGTCACATTCAAAACGACTGGATAGATTTTGTTACAAGTGTCTAATTATTCTAAACAATTGGCAAATTATATGCTTTCTAATTTGAAATATTCAAAAACTATAAAACGCGCGAATTATGAAATACAGTAAATCTCCCGGTGTAATATTTCTCTCCCGATTTTCTCCCGCTGTGAGTTTCTCCTGGCTTGGGAGGGTACCCTAATTATAATCCTTCAAAATTCAGGGAAATCTCTTTAACTCTCTAAAAAACAGAATGAAATCCTTGGAATTCCATGAAATATTTAGAAAAGTTAGGAGATTTCTTCGAAATATTTGAAAGCGCTTTTAAATTCATTGAAATGTAGCCTATTGTAGCCTTGGTCAGAAAAACTAGATTCCCCTACTGCGATGCTCCCTTACAAAAAGGCCCTGCGTTAGTACGGAAGTCAGTGCCTCACGGGGGGAAACACCAACTGTATCTAGTACTATCTCAACACAATCCGCGAAGAACAACAAATGGACAAACTCAGCAACGCGTCCACAAGCACAGTGCCGTTAACGTTAGTTACAGAAATGATAACCGGAAACAACCCACCCCCACTACCTTCAAGTCAGTCTACGACAGGAATCCTTCCAGCCACCATGAGCCTAGCTGATATAAAAGCTCTAATTCATGCTTTGAGAGTACCACTTCCACCCGCACTAGAATTCTACGGTTTCGACCATGAAAATCCTCAAAAATTTGTAAGGGATTTTGAGACTTACCTCACTCAATCAGAAATTGAGCGAGTGCACTGGCCCCGTACCGCAGAAAAAGCCTTGCAAGACGGAGCAGCAAAATGGTGGACCGACTACAAGTTATTTAACCTCCCTTGGGAAGAGTTCACGGAACTTTTCAAAAACAAATACGATATGCTGGGCCAAATATAATGAATCTCTTGTGCGCCCAGCTATACTCTGTGAAGCAAACAGAGAAAGAACCTGTGGGGCCTTTCTTGCAAAAGAAGTATCTACTAGCAAGGTGTCTCCATCCCACGAACACTGAAGAAGAACTCGTAGCTTCGATATTTGAAACAATCAAGCCGAGTTTAACCCATTAAAGCACCAAAAACTCGGGAATTTTGTTTTTTTCACAATTTTTCTTCGAGCCAAAAGAGTATTGGGACTTAATCCTAACTATGATCAACGGTGATCGGAATAGTTGAACTGCAAGAAAAAACTTGTCTCGCCGATTTCGAATAGCCATACTCTTTGCAAAATGGTGGATCCATACCCTTCGCAAAATAGCGGATCCAATATGGCGAACATGAAATTTTGGAAACTTTACGATATTCACGCAACTCTGTACTCGGGGGGTTTCGAGGTCGCTGATTATGAATTGAAATCGAACTTTTGAAATTCAAAATGGCGGACCCAATATGGCGGACATGAAATTTTGGAAACTCTACGATTTTCGCATAACTCTGTAATCGGGGGTTCCCGGGGTCGCTGATTATGAATTTGACATCGAATTTTTGAAATTCGAAATGACGGACCCAATATGGCGGTCATAAAATTTGGTAAACTCTAAAATTTTTGCACGACTCTGTACTCGGGGGTTTTCGGGGTCACAAATTATGAATTTGACATCGAACCTCTGAAATTCAAAATGGCGGATCCAATATGGCGGACATGAAATTTTGGAAACTCTACGATTTTCGCATAACTCTGTAATCGGGGGTTTCCGGGGTAGCTGATTATGAATTTGACATCGAATTTTTGAAATTCGCAATGGCGGACCCAATATGGCGGTCATGCAATTTTGTAAACTCTACGATTTTCGCACAACTCTGTACTCGAGGGTTTTCGGTGTTACTGATTATGAATTTGACATCGAACTGTTAAAATTCAAAATGGCGGACCCAATATAGCGGACATGAGATTTTTGAAACTCAACGATTTTCGCACAACTTTGCACTTGGAGGTTTTCGGGGTCGCTGATTATGAATTTGACATCGAATTTCTGAGATTTAAAATGGTGGACCCAAGATAGCGGTGATGAAATTTTGGAAACCCTACGATTTTCGCACAACTCCGTACTCGGGGGTTTTCGGGGTCGCTGATGCAGAACAAATGAATTCCCAAGGCAGCGTCGGGTCGTTTATATCGGATCTTCATTTGTTTCATGCACTATATTCAGACCGAGTTGTAGAAGACACGGTCAACATTCCGTTGCGAATTTATTGGACGAGTTTCCATAGCAAGTTCCTGGAAGATTCAGTTATTTATTTTTACTTCCATTGGCATGTCGCAAACAAATAGTAACAGACGTTCTGTTCTTACCCATGTGGAGTATGCGGTGGATCCCATATTGTATCCGCTGTATGAAATTCGAACCGAATAAAGCCTTGGAATTCCATGAAATATTTAGAAAAATTGGGAGATTTCTTCGAAATGTATGAAAGCGCTTTTAAATTCATTGAAATGTAGCCTATTGTAGCCTTGGTCAGAAAAATTAGGCAACGATTGTCATCAGTTTGCAAAGTATTAGTGCGAGAACGCATTGGAAAAATATTTGTTATACGCGCCTAAGCGGTAGAATTATAAGGAAATCAATGTAATATTTTCAACTGAAATTATCCTAACCCAATAGATTGATTCCCTCTCTCAGACACTTTCTTTGTCTATAGAAATTATAACTATTTGTAGGGAGGCAAGAGGTGGGGACCGTCGCTGTCTATGTCACTCCAATATCCTACGCACAGAAAAGATGACGCAACTTGGTATTCCCCTACTCGCCTAGCCTCTCCATCTTCCCCGATAGAAGGAGAGTAAAGGAAACTGTGGCGAGAGTGACAGAGGCGGGACGATTTCCCCTACTGCGATGCCCCCTTATAAAAAGGCCCTGCGTTAGTACGTTAGTCAGTCCCTCACGTTCTTCGGACCGTGGAAAACACACACTGTATCTAGTAAAGAATAAAGTTTTAAGCCAAGCTATTCTGGGTGCTCTTACTCTAGACGACAACGCACGCCCCCTTCCCAGAAATACGACTTCATCCCCTTTTTCACCCGCCGCCTGCTGGCAAATTATAGCAATCTGTTCCTCATCCCCCCCCCCACACACCACCTGCTGGTAAATTACAGAAAGTGGATTGCCTCTTCTTCCTTCCTTGCACCGCCTGCTCGAAAATTACAGCAATCGCTTTCTCTTCCTCGCCCCTTCCCCACATGCCAAGGAAGTCAAACGGGCTTATTCACCCCCCCCCCCCCGTTACTCGATCCAACTACCAAATAGAAATCCCCCCCCCTTCTTGTGACACTTCTCCCTTCCTTCTTATCCCTATTCCTCACCCCAATTCGTAGTCCACCCCCACCCCCTCTCATTCCAAGCCAGTTGCCCCCCCTCCATTCTAATAAGGACCTATACCCTATAATAGGCCCTTATCATATTTTTAGTTGACTCTTTAATCGAACGAAAAAGTAATCATACTGTGCATTTCCTTATAAAAATTGTCTAAATATTTAATTATAAATTATTGTCAATTCGCAAATTATCATAGCTGAATCTTTGGAAAGTAATTATTAGTTGATTCTGTAAAAAAAATGGAGCCTCTTCATTGCAGAATAGTCAAACTGCATTTCTTCATAAAATTTTTAAAATAATTACCAATTGTTGTCTTGGAAATTATCATAGAAAAGAGTAATTTCAAACACATTTTATGTCGATACCACAAAGAAAAGTAAAACCATTGATTGAAAAGTAGTAAAACTTTCAATTTGTTTATAAAAATTGTTTCGATAATTAATACTTTTCATCAATTTGCAAAATATTATAGCAACAAGTCGTTGGAACCAAAATTTTAATAGATTCCATAAACAAAATATAAAGATATAAGCAAAATATCACTAAACAGTTTTAAACATATGTCGACTTTGTTGTAAAATAAAATTTTTTCAAACTTTTATAAAAAATTTCAATACAAACATCTGTTAAAAACTTGATAAGTTTTCATTTCTACAAAAATGTTCAAATCGGATGAAAAGCGTAGGCTTAAAATTGTTTCGTCAATAGATACTTATTTGTCCCACTGCAGTGTGCGCCCGATCTGGGGTCTGGATTCAAGGCCCCTTGGATCGATGCAAGAAGTAGGTTCACCCTGTAAAGCTCTCCGCATATGACCTCTTCTTTTGAGTGATTTTTTAGGGAAATTACTGGTGCGGAAACAAAATCGAATGGGATCTTGAGGCATGACATGCGTAAATTTCTATCCTATTATTTTCAGCAAGATTATTTCTAAAATGATAAATCGAAAGGATTTCCTGTGTACCAGATACCCTTTTCGTATATTTGAAGGGTGGAAATGCATAAGGAGTCAAGCACCATTTTCCACTTTTTTCAAAAGAGGCTAAAGACGTGTGGCCAAATTTCGAGGCCCACTTTTTTGCTATTGTCATCGAAAGGGTACCTTTTCTCTGCCACTAGTCCCGCTGTACTGGACAAACGCCCACATTGAATAAAGTCAGAAATATTCAAAATGATATTTCTTGCCTAGGAATGATTTTATCATAAATTTAATTATTGCAATGCACTTGCATTACAAAACTGCACATTTGGTGCCATTACATGGCTTCCTATCTTCATTCGTTCTCAAGATAAAGTTTTTGCCGAAAAATCCGCTTTTTTGGGATGTTTTGCCCTCGAACTATTGACAGAAATTTTTTGGGATAAAAGTGATCATAGCGTTGAATTTGGAAGACCTTACGCTTTCAGATGCTTTTTATTAGACAATTCAGATTTTTTTGTGCGAGTTGCAATAAAAAGAAGTGAGGGGCCTCGACATTTGGTTCTGCACGTAGAAACTCATACGCGTGCAGAGCGCGCGTCTAATTCTTTTGCCTACAACTATTTTTTTTGGAAATGAAGTTCAATAAAATACCATGATATTAATTTTTACGTTAACAACTTTGACTTGTGCATGGCTTCGCATGGGTGCCCTCTCATGTTACAGATTAAATAATTGTGCAACTCTAAACATTTGCATGCAACTTTTGAAAAACAATCTGAAACTACGGTGCGTATTAACACCTACATTCCTACCCGCTTTGGTGTAAAATCTTTTGATTCTGAAAAACGTGCAATCATCTCCGCAACTTTAGCACACATTTTTGCACCGTAAGACCCTTCAATTTCTTAGGTTCGGGAATGGGGATATCTCAAATATTCAATAAATTTTTTTCTTGTATAGTGATATTCTATGAAGGGATATTTACAATAATAAGAAATAATTATACAAAAAATTTAATTAATTGAAATTATTCAATGCAGAGAAAATTCGCGAAATGAGTTAGGAAAATAGCTAGAACTTCACAATTTTTTGTATCAACTTATTAATTGGGGTATTCTCTTCATCACGGTCGTTTTTTCTCTTCCGTCCTCTCTTACTACCCTGGTGGGGATTGATTTATCGAAGCATCCTGGATCTTCACGTTTTCAGGCTCCCTGACAGAGAAAAAATGATTTTCACGAAGGCGTCTGTCTGTCGTCTGTAGTCTGTAGTCTGCAGTCTGTAGTCTCTAGTATCCTGTAGGCACGATAACTTTCGAAAGATTGATCAGATTGTACTGTGCTTTGGAACAGTTTTTGATGGCCTGAAAAGAAAGAACGAGTTCGTTAACCAGCTATTTTGGTGAAAATTCAAAATCTGAGCACATTTTGAAAATGTTTGAGATCACTTTTTTTCAAGATTCGAAAATTCTATGTACAATCATTAGTAGTAATTAAAAAAAAAAAATTAACATTTTAGGCCGAACAGCGCACGATATGAAAAAAGTTAATGGAAGAAAAACGTTTCTTTTTTAGCGCCCTACAAAATTATCATAATAACTTTTCATTTCTTTCGAAAAATCGAAAATTTAAATTTTGATGGCACAACAACAACATTAAAAATAAAATAATGAAATTTTTGGACAAACGACATAAGCTACAATAACTTTTTACTTAACAAAAATTTTCGCCCAAATTATATCTACAAATTTGCTTAGAACCACTTCACACTAGTATGCGTATTTTCAGTTTAAACCATAAAAAAGTAAGTTGGAAATAAACAAATGAAATTTATGAAGAAACGACACTAGTTGCAATAAAATATATAATAACAACATTTTTTGTATAGGATGCACACTTTTTTATAATTATTAAAACAAGACAATGAAAATACGTTTCTTTCAATATCAATGCATATTATGAATTATGATAATATAAATTTCTTGAAATGGTTGACTTTTCAGGGTACCTGCGAATAAAAATTAGAGCAAAATAAGGAGCAAATATTGAAGTAATCATGAAAAAACATTTTTATATTGCATTGCAAAATATGAATTAGCAGTACCAGCTTGAGGTACAGAAATAAATTTGATATACATTTGATATAATAGTGTTGAACATACTATAGAAATGTTCAGATTTTGTACAAATTTGAATGCGAAGCACGAGATACGTGATCAGAATGTGTTCGTTGAAGCCAAAGGAGTTTTAACAAAAGAGAATTCACTATCATTCCATTACAGTTGTCGATTATTTGACCTTTAATTTCGAAAGGTCTGGGCGCAAATGTGGGGGAAATACAAAGAACGAGCGCGCAGCGCGCGGTAAATATATTATCCAGCGCGAAGCGCGAGAACCAATAGTTGCGTGCCATAGGCGCGCTCAAACTTGCGAGCGAAGCGAGCCGCGCGCGTAGCGGGCGAAAAGAATGTGCCCGCGCAGCGGGCAGTTTTTGTTTTATTTCAATGAGTAAAAAAACTTATCGTAGTATGAATTCCAATGACGATGATTTTTTTTGCGGCATAATTATATCCATAAAACTAATGGCTCAGCAGGAGGAGAAGAGTACCCTGAAGTATGCTGCCCGTCTCAGAGATTATCGTCTCCTCTATAACTACTGCGCAGCGTATAGTTTCGTTATAGATTGACATTCCTGTAACAAAAAGCACTTTTGTAAAAAAAAAGGACTTGGAACATGATATCAGGGTGAACACTATTTTAAATATTGAAACAAATTTAAGTTGTAGATGCAGTTCAAAGCGATCGACCACGCAGAGCACCCGGCAATCGGTCGGCAAACAGAGCGGATTACCCTAGAGTTCGGGGTGCTGGAAATGATTTCAATGGAAACACGATGACGAACCGGCGAAATGTCCACATTGAGTGGGCGAATAAACTCAAGGATGACTAGCTGGACTGCTACGATGTCAGCATTATCCCTGTTCGCGGAGGCTTTATGGCGCATATGCACACTCCTTGGTACCAGAAACACCCAGAGCTTTAACATCTTTCTCATCAGTCTTTGCGAAATCAACACGCCTACCTCTTGAAAAATAGATATGTACACGGAGCACTTCCACAACCGCTGCTTGATCAAGCTGCAGCCGAAGATGAGCAAGCGATATTAAGACCAACCGCAGAAAGCAGGCACCTTCTGAGAGATGATTACGATTTCTGGACAAAAAGGAACATTAACATGCAAGTTCCACCTAAGCCCCAAGATCAGGTTAAAATGGAAGCCTCCCTCCATGGAGAAATCTCGCAAGAGTCCGACCTCGGGACCATCGATTGCTCAGTTTATGGTGCTGCGAAAGCTTTGGCTGATTCAAATCGAAGGCTCAAACCGACGATGGATCAAAAGACCAAAAGACGCTTGCATCAACTGAACAAGAAGACTGGATGGGCAAGACAGAATGCGTCCCGTGTTCAATCTGTGATTGACTACGTAAAATCTGGTAGACCGTTCACGAAAAAGGTTCGAGAGTTCACCCAATAACTGAGGATCTTGAATCAAACACTGAACAAGTCAAAGCTGATGACAATCAAGCAGCATATTGTTGACAAAATACGGCTGTTATCTGAGACAAGGAGGAGAATACAGAAAAGGGAGAGATGGATCAGAGAGAGTCAAAAGTTTCTCGCTGACCCATCTCGCCTCTTCAGTGATCATCCTGTTTAAACATTTTTGATATAGATTGCACCAAGATCCTTATTGCGGACTACGATGTTCACACATCAAAAAACCTTAATTGAAAATTGAAAGGGAGAGATGCAAAAAAAGTATTAGCGGTTCTGAAAAATTACTGGATATACGTTTGATTGAGTGTTCGCTCAAAGTAAAAATTACGGAAAAACATATTTCAGGGGCAAAATTAGTCCACCAATTCATAAGAAACTGGTACTGGAAGCAGTTAATAACAAGAAAAAGGCCTGAGTTTAATGAAAAGGCAATTCTTTATGATTATAAAACTTGTATTGCTTTTCCCAATTTTTATTACATGTATATTCATATATTTTCTTATAAAAATAAAATTCTTAACAAGATTCAAATGGTTTTGATTTTAACATTACTAGATTCTCTGCATGATAATGAAACTCAACGCCTGATTCCACATTCTATTCAGGTAATATTTATGTGAAATTATTTTTTATGTAAGGTAATCTAAATTGTAGCATGGATACCTGACGAATATTGAATTTCATTAATTTAATTATATACTTTTTCAAATGTGGTAATATCTATGTGTACCTAGCCTATTTGTATAATTTAGCCTTTTGTTACGAGCGCGTGAATCTCACGCCTCTTCGCCACTACTACCCTTGGGCTATACGCGCCTATAGAATACGTGGGCCATAGTGTAGCGTCCCGGCCCAGCGCATATTCAGTTCTCTTCTAGCCTTAGAGCAATAAAGAAGTCCTGAACTGCTGTCCGCAATTCAGTTCTCAATACAATAAACATACTCATTATTTACTACGTAACATGTTGGCTACCTACGGGCGACCCAATAACCCTGAAAAGTAAGAAAACTAGACTTGAAACTAGTAGCCTATATACAGAGGAACAACGCAGCATAGCAATGCAGCATAGCATCAGCAAGGGAACTGGTACGTCAGAACCTGGAATGCCCGCATTGACATAAGAAGAGAAGGAAATCCACGGTCATCCACTTGATTCATCAAAAGGAAGCAGCACAGCTGTAAGCATTAATTTCTTAAATTTGAAAGTTAAAAGGCTATAAATTGCGGTGTCGTTATAAGCATTAGCCCTTCTCAGTCCTGTTTGTACGGGACGGCCTATCAAGATAAAACCGACAGGAAAAAGTTTCGGCCTAGATGAGATAGAACCAGCAAGGCGAAGTTTAACGACCAAAAATGGATAGTTGGTATACTCCTGGTGCTTCAGAGCAATGCCACCTCCGATTTAAACAAAACTAACACGAAGCAATAAATGCACACATATTACACTGGCATTCCAGCAGTTTGTCACAGAGGCATTCCGAAAGTTTAGGAAACGGACGCAGCACAATACCCCAGGTATCGACTCTACATTGGCCGGCGAGATCAAATTCACCACCACAGGAGCAACTATGTCTAAGACTAGTTCTATGGATGGAGCAATCCCCTTTACCCCACCGAGAATGAAACAGATGCTGGAAAAACTTCTTTTCGAAATCAGCATCTTAAAATTGAATGCAGAAATCCTTACTGAAGATAATACAAAATGAGTCAGAAAGATAGCTGCAATAGGGCGAAATATATATATATATATATATATATATATATATATATCAGAGAAACTCAGATTGTGCAGTGAGAAAGCAAGTACAGAAAGTACAAGACTTCTGCAGGAGACAAATTGCAGATGAATCAGAATCAACATACGATATTGAGTTGGATGAGAACGGAATCGCATATTCTAGCGAGAATATTCTAGCATGTCTTTGGAATTATCTTTTGCCAGTTGGATAAAGAAATCAGTATGCAACATCTGCTGCACGGATAAAGATTGCTAGTTACGTCCCAGGTAAAAATGTATAATTTAACAGTAATTTACTTAACTGAATGTAATGAATTTACTGTTAACTTTATGAGAAGTTTTTGAAAGAAAATATGAATGTATAGGTTGGACTCCTTACATAGTTCATCCGGCGGCCATACGATACATATTTTAAATTCGTGAAAGATACAATGTCTCCTGGAAGACAAGTGGTACTTTATGTAATAATGAAATGTAGTAAATGCATGATATACAGAGTGTTCAGCGAGCTGTCTTGTTGAATAAAACCACAAATACTCGAGCAAAAACTAAGTTGCAAACTAAAGTTACAAAATGTTGTAAAATACGTAGTTTTCAAACTACAAAGCAACAAATTAGAGCAATCAGAAGCGCTATTTTGACCGTCAAGAAACCGCGATCCTCTGTGAGAATGTCACGGATTCTCGACGGTCGAAATTTTTCTTCTGATTGGTCAACTTTTTTGCTCTGTAGTTTGAAAAGTACGCATTTTACAACATTTTGTAATTGTAGTTTTCCACTTAGTTTTTGCTGTGGTATTTGGGGATTAATTTAACAAGGCAATTTGCCGAACACTCTGTGTAACAATGTTTTTTAATTGTAGTACAATTTCGAATGTTTCTCCACCCAAGCCGAAAAAATCTACTGTTGAAGAAAAGGTTTCTGAAAATGAAGACTCGCAGCTGGAAGAATTGGGCTTTGAAACTAAGTCGGACAAAGAAGTAGTACCACGTATGTTGCTTTTAATTTAAAAATCATAGATAGAAAATAGCTTTTCATGGAAAAATAATATAATTATTGATATTGCTTTTAATAGAAAAGAAAAGGAAGTCTATGGATCATGTGGAGAGAATTATTTTGGAGAAGATCTGCAACAAAGAGATTCGGAATTCGCGACCTCCATTAAATCAGTGGGATCAGTGGGGATCGTGGTTTAGTAAAGAATTACAGGACTTTTCAGATCCAACAGACAGAATAGAAACACAACCGTATATAACGAAATATATTGCGAAAAGAAAAAGAGATTTAAAAGCTACTCAGGCAGAAGATTTTTCATATTCGTAATGCTTGCAAATGAAACTAGTACACTTAGAAAAAAATACTCGGGAATCAACAAATGTACTTCTGAATCAATAGTCATCGTTCAAAAAGCAGATATTTTATTGATTCAAAATTATATAGTATAGAATTTATACCATCACTTTTGAAACAAAATGAGTAATTCTTGTTTTATTAAACATTCATTTGAATCAATAAAAGATCTGATTTTGAAAGAGTGCCGGAACATTTTTTTCTCAGTGTAATAATAAGAAATGTTCTGTGATTACGTGACATAAGTTTCGTAAAGTAAGTTCATCAAAGTACATGTCTTCCGAAATCATCATCTTCTAGGCATAACGTTTTAAACGAGTTAATAGTATTTTTATAATTCTCGTTCGAATTTATTGTTCTCAGTCTTTATTTTTTTAGATGTTCTACGTTTTTGTATCAAAGACGAATCAAAAACTTACATTATCTTTTTGAGCGTGCAACATAGAGATTAGAAAGTCGCTGCCTCCATTAGGAAATGTGCTGTGATCAAGAGACATAACTTTCGTAAAATAATTTAATCAAAATACATGTCTACCGAACGCATCACCTTCTACACATAAATTGTTAAACGTGTTAATAGTATTTTCATCATTCTTGTTTGAATTCATCGTTCTTTTTTCAAGATGTTGTACGCTTTTATAATATGGGTGTGTATTGACCCACATCTTAAAACAATAAATATATGCCTTCTACTTACAAAATTTGAGTGGATGAAGGTTCATTTTAAAGCTGAATGTAGAAAATAGCTGATTCTTCTTATGCTTTCTTTTGTTAACGATTTAAGGGGTTATATCTAGTTATTTTAAGGGATTTTAAAGATCTTTTTAGCAATGTTAATAAAATCTTATTAAAATGGACTACATAGGATCTACTAATATATATTTGTGGGTACTTTTTTATTAACAATTTGTAAAAACTGGGGAAAACATGGCCGCTGCTACAAAACACGTTTTCTTATTTTTATTTGCGGTGAGCATGATAACTTCAGAATGGATTATCTGAAATCAACAACCCAACAAGTTTTCGTTACTATATTCCTATACCCTGTTCGAGAATGAAGGGATTTTCATTTGGACCAAAATTTCTATTTTTTTGAGCCAAAAAACATCATTTTTGGAACCTCAAAAGTCGAAATTTTTGGAAAAATCGCCGCCATTCCTTTCAAATAAAAAATTTTTGAAAATCCTTGGTTCGTGAACTGCGCATAGCAATATACTAACGAAATACTATTGGTTTTTTGATTTCAGATGATCCGTTCTAGAGTTATCATGCTTACCGCAAATAAAAATATGAAAACGTGTTGCGGAAGCGGCCATGTTTTCACCAGTTTTCAAAAAATTTTAATAAAAAAGTACCCAAAAATATATAGCAGTAGATCCTATGTAGTCCATTTTAATAAAATTTTATTAACATTGCTAAAAAAAATCTTCAAAATCCCTTAAAATAACTAGATATAACCCCTTAAATCGTTAACAAAAGAAGCCATCAGAAGAATCAGCTATTTTATACATTTAGCTTTAAAATGAACCTTCATCCACTCTTCCTTGTTGCCAAGAAACCTCTCCTTCGTTCCTGAAATATTTTTTCAGTTCGTCTCTGATAAGAACTGCGTACAAATTCTCAATCCGAACAGCAGGAAGGGATGCAAAAGCATCCATTCTGAAATCGTGGTGCCACTCTCCATTTACTTCTCTTCCATCTTCCAATCTGTCGACCAAGTTGGGTGGACAATAATACTGCACATCCTTGTGTAGATCTTCCTCCTCCAGTCTTAAATAATTGTGTAGATACACTGCTCCCAGTGTAACGAGTTTAATTAATTATACGTTTCCTTGAATAGGTGTGCGGAATATCCTCCATTAAGAAGCCATGATGCCAAAGGTGTTTTCAATAACCCGTCGTGCTCTAATTAGTCTATAATTAAATATTCTCTGATCATTCGGCAATCGTCCAGTTGATCGTCCTGGAAATGGGCCCATCATGTTGGGGTGCAAAGGAAAAGCCTCATCCGCTACACATACTTGAGGTATTAGTGAACTTCCTGGATACAATTCCGATGGGCCAGGAAGATTAAGCGAACCAGAAACAAGTCTAAAATTATGTACTTGTAACTTGCATCACAAACTGCTAAAAGGTTAAGACTATGCTGGTGTTTGTAGTTGAAATTAGCAGATCCACTATTTGGTTGAGCCTGTAAAAATAATATATATCTTTATATACTTTTTCGAAAAATGAGATTTTATCACATACAAAATTATGTAGTTCAATTCATTATTCAGGGGGTAATGAATGCCACCCCCCCCCCAGACATCGACCAGAAATCATTATAAAATCTTTTAATTATCATTGCAACCTTTGTCAAATCTTTGGAAATCTTTGCGAAAGATTTAAAATATCTGTTAATATTTGTGAAATTACTTAAACCTTGTTTTCAATTTTTAGGGAATCATTCAATTATTTTAAACCCATCAAAAAACTTTGAAATTTTTGTTCAATCTTTGAAGTCTATCTGAAATCTTTGTGAAATAATAGAAGTATTTGCGAAATAACAAAAGTATTTGTGAAATCTTTGTTAAATCTTCGGGAAATCATTACAATTTTGTGAAATGTTTGAAAAATCTTTGCAAATATTTGGTAATGATTGTGAAATTATTTAAACCTTTGTGAAATCCTTCGAAAATCATTGGAATCTTCTCAATCTTTGGGAATTCTTTAAAATTCTTTAAAATATTTTCGAAATATTCCGTAATATTCGTGAAACTATTGAAATCTTTGCGAAATATTTGAGAAATGATTTAAGTCTTTGTGAAGTCTTCGAAATATATCCAAAATCTTTGTTCAATCTTTAAAATCTATCTGAAATCTTTGTGAAATAATAGAATTCTTTGTAAAATAATAGAACTATTTGTTAAATCTTTTTTAAATCTTCGGGAAACCATTGCAATTTGGTCAAATGTTTGAAAAGTCTTTGCAAATATTTGGTAATACTTGTGAAATTATTTAAACCCTTATTAAATCCGTCGAAAATCATTGAAATCTTTTGAATCTTTGTGAAATATTTGAGAAATAATTCAAGTCTTTGAGCAGTCTTCGAAATATAACCGAAATCTTTGTTCAATCTTTGAAATCTATCTGAAATCTTTGTGAAATAATAGAATTCTTTGTAAAATACTAGAACTATTTGTGAAATATTTTTTAAATCATCGGGAAATCATTGTAATTTTGTCAAATGTTTGAAAAATCTTTGCAAATATTTGGCAATACTTTGAAATATTTTCGAAATATTCGGTAATATTTGTAAAACTATTGAAATCTTTGTGAAATATTTGCGAAACGATAGAAGTCTTTGTGAAATCTTTTAAATCTATCCTATATCTTCGCGAAATATTGAAATCTTAGAGAAATCTTTTAAATATTTGGGAAATCATTGAAATCTTTGTGAATTCTTAAAAAATATTTGTGAAATATTCGGTAATATTTGTGAAATTATTGAAATATTTGCGAAATTATTGAAGTCTTTGTGAAGTTTTTTAAATCTATCCGAAATCTTTGTGAAATAATAGGTGTCTTTGTGACATTTTTTTAATCTATTTAAAATCTTTGCGAAATATTTGAAATCATTGTGAAATCTTTGAATAATGATTGCATTTTTGTCAAATATTTGCGAAATCTTTTAAATATTACAAAACTATGCCGCTGTCCCCCTCTAGAAAAAAGGCTCCGCCGCTTCTGTTTAGTTCCATTGAAGCATTACCACCATGACAATTTGCTTTCCATCTAGAGCTCCTCAGCAATGGGGAAACTGCCATTTTCTGTGACAAACGTCGATGATTTATTGCCAATCGTTGCAAGTGTTTGGCATCTTTAGCACAGTTGGTTGCAGTGTCTGCCAAATGACTTTTAAAACTTTGAGAATGAAGCCATGAATTGTGGTTTTATAAAATTCGGTACATAAATGCAATAATAACAGAGGTTTTGTTATCTGACATCCATAATACAAGCAAGGCCAGGGTTGCACGGTTACGCGTAACTCGAACTTTTATACGTATAATACGTATTTTACGTATTACACGTAAAAAATGTAATAAACGTAAGAAATGGCGGACTTGAAATGTGGGCGGCGGTGGCGGATGAGGGAAAGGAGCATAATATAACCGCACTTATTTCAGAATGCATTAAGTGCGAGATTAATTCAGTTATTTTTTATAAAATTTAAAAAATGAGTAAATCGAAAGATTGGACCCTGGGCAAAAAGCAATATGTTTGCCTTTTCCCGCTTTAAAATAAAATTTAACTCCTCCCGAAAGGAATTTCTGGGTCTGCCACCTCTAAACATTTTTTTAATAAATTAAGAAGCTATCAAGCAAGTAGTCACTGTCTTTGGTGTATTAAAGAATGAGGTTATGTTTATTTTCTATATAAGCGCAGTCGCCATCTTAAAAACGTAAACTACATGTACAAAACTAGGGACGTAAATTATGTACGTAATTTACATATAAAAAACTACGTAAATTACCTAAGGTATATTACGTATTGTGACAGGGTATATTTTATTACCCGTCACTCAAAACTGCCTTGCCCCAGAAAACGTCAAACCGTTAAAAATTAAAAAGTCTACGTGAAAGGTTGGAACAAGGGTCACCATCCTCGAGCACCACCAGGAAACACTCTCGGTCTCAGATCCTATTATTTACTTATTTTGTTTGTATTCTCCTATTCTTTCATAGTCTCTCACGGAGCCAAACCTGTCGACAACGAGGAATCTACGCAAATTTATTTGAATCTGGGATTATTTCCCGCCTGTACCCAACGAGAGGCCGCCATCATCCGGATGACCGAGACCATTGTGCAACAGAGTCGCTAGTGAGCATCGAGCCCTAATTGATGCTATAAAACGGGGTACACTTCCGAAACTATACGAGTTTGCGAACTCGACTTTCTTGCGATATCTTTTCGCGTGATCCCGGCGACGGCTCTGATTGGCCGGCAAACATCGACTTGTAGATCAAGAGTTGCATAGGTTCTGCTGCCTTTTAGACCTGTCACTCTTGTTCTAATCTTCCGAAGCGGAACTGCTTTCTGGACGAATAACGTAATTTACACGTAATCTATCATGTCTGGTTTCGACGACGACAATATTTTTACCCGAATCAGAAAGATTATTGGAAAGGGAGACACTGTAAGTGGAGAAAAGGTATGCTAATTTGTTTTTCGGCAAAGGTCCAATGGTCACACGAGCCTTCTTGTTTTCTTTACGACGTTTATTAATTAAAGATTCGCCACGTGCTCTGACCATGGGACCTCGCCTTTTCCTAAGTGTCGCGAGTGTTTCCGGGTACCGTGCGTGTTTGAGCCGTGTTCACGTTGGTCAAGTTAGATTTTAGTCCCAGTTTCGAATCGTTGTTTGATTTTTGAAATAAGATAACCTTTGTATTTTTGTATGGGGTTATGATCTTAAAATGGTGAGATTGTGGGTAGATAACCTCCTTGTATAATAGGATTTCGACTCGTGCGCGTGAAGCACTACTTTTTATATGATTCAAAATAAAAACTTACTTTTATTATATTATTACTAATTTAAAACGGTGGCCTAGTGAATTTTATTTTTACCAAACCTACTCCTGTCGTTATAGTATGTTAGAATCGGCAAATATTCTCTTTACACGGTATTCTGCATATACGTAATTGGAACTAATTGGAATTCAACGGTAGGAATTAATGTAATCTCAACTCGCTGCAACTGGCGCCCAAATTCGGGCCGGCCCATGACTTGGACATTCCGGACCCGGTCATACTGGTGGTAGGAACTATATTGACAAATCCTGTGTGACAACCTCCGCCAATCGAAATGACCGAACCACCTTTACAACAACAGCCTCGACAACGACCTCCGCTAGAGCAATTTCGACTCCGAGAATCAGACAGTCGGCATTCTCTCCTATACTCGAAGCCCCGAACCTTTCGTTCAATTATGCAAATTTTTTCGTGATTCCGACACTGTTCACATTACCCGTTCGACAGAACCCTCCATCCCAATCCCAAAAGCCAGACATCGAAAATAAATTCCCGGATCTGCCGAAGAAAGGCTTACCCAATATCGAACTAGGAGCGCGCACTTCGTTGGATTTACCGACGATTAGAGAATATACGATCCCTTTCTTAACCGTTCGCGACTCCGATGAAGCAACCAGACGAAAGGTTTCCTCAGGTCCAACACCAAAGAAACCAATTTATAGGCAAAGGTCGGATCGTAATTCTGGGTTGAGGTCGAATACTGATACGAATCTAGATAATGAATTCCGAAATAAACAAAGAGAACAAACTTCCGGTCGATATTCTACCTACATCCAGCAATGTGCAAGTCAGCCCTCACCTTGCCTTAAACGAAATAAAGGGGAAAAAGACAGTCTATTAAGGGAAATAGAGTCGGATTTAGAAGTAAAAAGGTGTTCACTTCTTAACAAAACTAACTATCCGCGGAGAAGTAGTGTAGGGTTCCGCAGAGATTCAGAGCGGGAAAGCTCTTCCAAAAGAGAAAGAACTCATAGCACAACGTCGTCATCAAGACGCAGACAAAGTAACCGAGACCTAGGGAAAATAATTTTTAGTTGGAAAATAGTTTTAGATGGTAGCAACAAACTAAGTCCCGACAGCTTATTGACAAGAATAGAAGATCGAAGAAAGTCGACGCGAGAAACGGACGATGACCTACTTACAGCAATGCCGGTATTATTGGACGGAATAGTACAAAAATGGTTCAGGAACCACGAACAAGAGTTTTACAATTAACGTAAATTCAAAAAGAAATTTCGTTCTCACTTCGAAAGACGCGTCAAAGAGCAAATTCAAATTTAGACCCAAGGCGAGGACGAAACGATATACGAGTATGTAACGAATATACAAAGTCTAATAGCAAAACTCGACAATGAAATCTCATAAGTCGAGCAACTCGACTGGGTTCAAAGGGGATTGCGACCAGAATACCTTTCCGATACAGGTTTCGTAAAAGAAGCTGAAGACGTATTATCAGCATTAAGCATCTCCGAACCCAATAAACCCAACAATAAAAAGTCGAACTCTAAACCAAAAACTGGAAACGCAAAGAACACCGGTGCACAATCGACCCCGTCGGAAGGCTCTAAGAAAGGGGGAGTTCAACAGAGTAGTAATATACCTGTTGAGAACATTAGTCCGACCACCTCTACTTGGGACCAGAATAAAATAATTTGCCGAAATTGGAACCAAAAGGGTCATTTCCGGAAGGGTCGCACCACTCCGTGAAAACGGATTTGCTACAAATGCAAAACGGAGGGCTACACCTTTAAAGACTGCCCTAGGTGTTCGGGAAATGGGGCAACGGAGTAGTGAAAGCCTTTATCTTTCGAAAATCGACTCTGACATAGAAGCGGGGATCGTAGAGAAAAAGGTGGAAAATCTCGAGACTCGAGCACTCTTAGGAACTTTATCGCAGACCCGAACTGACAAGCCAGAAAATATTGAACTTATGGTGGACTCATGTCTCGGAAACGCGAACACGATACTGGCGACTATAGACACAGAGAGTTTTACTGGGGTGGGAATGCCGCTGGAACTCGAAATGTCGAATCTTCTACAAGGTCAAAGTACCTGTTCGATAGACGTAGCTGAGAGCGGCGAGGAATTCTCCGACGTAGGGCCAAGGGAAATAACAGTAGAAGCTCAGGTCCATAGAGATCCCGAAAGAGAAATCCCCAACCTTGGAGTAGAAAGTAGATCGAGAACACTAGACCCTATAGCCGATGACTTAGAGAAAAATAGGGCTACAGTGGAATGTATATTGGAAGCAGGCCTAATTAGCGGTATAGTGGAGACGTCAGAAGTAGCCAATAGAATCCACGTACGGGTTACTATATACTCAGTTTCACTAGACGCACTGATTGATAACGGATCGTCTCGCGTTGTATTACGAAAGTCAGCTTGGGATAAGTTAGTGAAAGCTTCCGGTAGACAATTAGATTGCAATAAGAAAACCCGCATGATTATGGCGAACGGTTCGGCTGACATGATAATCGGAAAGGCCAACCTGCCTATATCCATCGAGGGGGTCACGCGAACCTGCGAAGTAAGAATTGCAAATAACCTTGACACGGAATTAATACCGGATACCGACGGGAGACACTAACCCCTAAAACAGTGGCTTGTAGAAGAGGATGGCTGTAGCAGGGTAGCCGCCTTACTGGAGGGAGAGGAGGAGACTTTGAAAAAACTCTTGAGGATAAAGTTGCCTCCAAAGTCACAGGACCCTCTGGGGGCGAGCCACCTCCTTACCCACTCGATTGATGTGCAGGGTCACGCTCCCATAAAGGACAGGTATCGGATAGTATCCCCTAAAGTCCAGGAGAGCATTTATGAAGAGATGAACAGGTTGCTCAACGAAGGGATTATTACAGAATCACATAGCGAGTGGTCAGCTCCAATAGTAATGGCTCGAAAACCTGGCGGCAAATACCGACTTTGCCTAGGCTTCCGGAAGTTAAGCCCGATCTCAAAAAAGGACGCTCACCCCTTGCCCTAGATGACGGACATACTATGACAGTTAAAAGCAGCAAGGTATATCTCGAAGCTAGACTTGAGTGCCGCGTTTAATCAAATCCCTCTAGAAAAGGAAAGCCAAGCGTACACAGCGTTCACTGTTCCGGGTAGGGGCCTATTCGAGTTCAGAAGAATGCCATTTGGGCTCACCGGGGCCCCTGCAACATTTCAGCGACTCACCGATAAGGTTATAACCTCTGAGATGAGGCCTAATGTCTTTAGGTACTTAGACGATATTACAGTGGTGACCGAGACTTTCGACAAACACCTATATTGGTTAAGAAAAGTCCTCGATCGAGGGCTGGAGCAGGGTTGAAAGTGGATTCCGACAAAGTCAAAACGATAGTTTCCTACCCGGACCTCAAAACAGTTAAACAATTACGAAGGTTCCTAGGGATGGCCTCCTGGTACCGACAGTTCATACCGTGAAATTTCTGGCACCTGTGTGGCCAGTACCCTACATCAACTCCGATCGATTGTGCTATCAGTGTGTTCAGAGAGGGGTCACAGTGACCTCATGCGACAAATGTGAGGAGCGACCAATCGGACAGAGTCCTCACAGAATAAAAAGAGCTGAAACCGGGACAGCACCTCTTCGTAAAAGCCTACCTAATGAAAGCTCACGAAAAACTTGCTCACGAACAAGGCCGTAGGAACGCCCTCCTTGGAGGGGGTTCCGCCAACGACTAGTTGGTAATGCTCGACTACGCTTGCCAGCTGTCGTTGGTCGGGCCTCCCCCCTCCCCCTTTCTTTCTTTTTCCTTTTTCTTTTATAATCGGATATTGGTCCAATAAATAGTTTTTTTTGTGTATTCACCAGTGGATAATGTGAAAGAGGCCACACTAATTTCTTCCGCTTAATTTTGTCTGTTCCGATTACCAATGTTTTTTTGTCTTTGTTGCTTTCTCTTCAATGTATACTTCCGATTTTCTCTACGCGAGAAATAATAAAAAAATTATAGTTTTCCTATTCTAAAGTCAGAGATTTATTATTTTCCTACCCTATGCAAATTGGTAGTAGAAGCTTTACTTTTAGTCGTGCATGTTCGATTATTATTATTATTGTTTTGATTATTTACTGCTATGCCTAAATGAGAGTATCTTGGTGGTGCCGAGAGACACGTGGTCGGAACCGGCACAGTGATTTCGGGAAATTATATCCCTGTCCTAGACATCTTGCCGGAACTAAAACGACCTGTAATCTCCGTTTAAGGCTGGGTGAGTTGTGACAGGATATATTTTTTTTTGGTTACCCGTCACTTGAAACTGCCTCGTCCCAAGAAAATTTAATGTCAACAATTGAACAAACTATGTAAACGTTAGAACAAGGGTCACCTCCGAAAACACTACCAGGAAACACTCAGGGCAATGGTTATTAATGATTCTCTTTTTTGCTTGCTCCTGTTAACCTTGTCTTTTCATGCTTTCTTGGAGCCCTTTCTGTCGGCGAATCAAACTGAGCAATTGGAGGCGAGGCAAATAGTCCGTTGGATCCACGATTAGTGAATTCAAATTTTACAACTTCTTCCCGCTAGAACTGGAGGCCGCCACCGTACGGACGACCGAGACCGTCGTTCAGGCAGAGTCGCAAGTGGGCATGGGCCCCCGACCCTGCAACGAGAGAGTAAAGTCTCTCTCTTATCAATCTCTCTCACCGGAGTGCCACCCAAACGGTGCCATTGTATATCCACTAATTTTGTATGTAATCAGAAGCGGCCACCTGTATTCCGAAGGCCTAAATTAGTTTAACCTAGCTATAAACCGGCGTGAACTCCCGAATATTTACGAGTCTGCGAACTCGCTTGGTTTGCGATACCTGCCCACATGATCTCGGTAACGTATCTTATTGGGCAATCACTTCGACTCTGGAACTTCGACTCTTCTGTATTTCGGTAAGGATCTTGACCGGGCACTCTTGTTCTAACCTTCCGTGGGCACACCAGTCTAGCAAAAGACAAAAGTAGTCATTTCAGACTCGGAAGAAACTAATTTCTTTACGAAATTTCGAAAGGCCTACGAAGAGGAGAAAAAGGAGAGGAAAACTAAGGTATGAGATTTAATTTCCGGCAATGTAAATGGTCACACGGGCTCATCTATTATAAGTTTCCTTTTGTTTCGTTTGTTTAAAAAACTTGTAGATTCGAAACGTGTTCCGACCATGCAGTTCGCCACCTACTTTCAGTGCCGCGAGTGTTTCCTAGTCTCCGAATGTGTTTGAGCCGCGTTAGCTTCCTACACACTGAATTTGGTATTGTTATTTTGTTTTGCCACTTTTTTTGTCACTTCCGAAAATAAATCAAATGTATTCACGGAATTAGTACAATAAAGTGTAAGATTGTGGGGAAAATATTTATAGATCGGAATGTAGTCTTAATCCTTTTCTTTGAATGTTACTTCCGGAAGAAAATCCATAATGTTCAGGGGATGATGCCTTTAAAGTGGTATGATTGTGGGAAGATAACCTATTGTTAAAAATATTTGTCGACGTGTGCGCGTAAAGCACCCCTTGTTTGTGATGGTAATAAATTTGATTGTCATCCCTTTATTAAGCAGAATTTGAGGCCTAGCGAATTTTATTTAATAGAACCTAACCCCTTTTCTTTCGTGTTGATCTCGAGTTTTTCACGTGTTCAGATAAGAGAACAGTAAAATCAGTTGAAGCTGTAAGATCAGTGGATAATCATTTGTCTTGTTTTGGGACGAAAATTGAATTACGTATTTCTGTCCTAAGTAGCAATAACGGATGATCCATAGACAGGCCGTGGAAAACCCCTTATAGAACATATATCGCAAAATGGCTGGCCATCGAAACTGACTTTCTTTTTAGGACACTGGAAGAGTGTACTATACGTACATACATACATACTTGAAGAGTTTACATACATGTATACACACAGTCACACATTCCCGAAAACCTGGTTTTTATGTTCGGAATGTCTCAAAACGTGAACATTAGACAAAACGAGGAAAAGGGGGGAGGGCCTAATTAATTTTGCCAAAGATTTCACAATGATTTGAAATATTTTGCACATATTTCGGACAGATTCAAAACATTTCAGAAAGACTTACATTATTTATATAAAAAGCATAATAATCATAAATGACGCGATCCGACAAAAGCAAAAATCGATTTTCGGATGATGATGAATACTATAAGTTCTGTAACTGATCTTTCTACGGGTGCAATCAGAAATTTTCTATCTGCATTATTTCACAGGAAAATAATTATTTAAAGAGTCTTCGAATGCGTGCGGGGCGGCAGCTTAACGCCTCTCCTGTTACTCTTCTCCCGCCACTTCCCCCGCTTCTCGCCCCGGCCACTGGGTCGAGCTCTAGGCTTCGCAAAATTAGGTATTTCATGTTATGAAAAATAACATTCCCGAGACTGTACAATTCTCGAATTGGAAAATTCTCAAATAAAAAAACTCCCAATAGTTTCTAATGATACCGAATTTGAATATTCACGAATAATAAAATTTCATGCAGAAATTTCTCCAATTGTAAAATATCCGAAGTAGAAAATTCGCAAATCTAAGCGATTAATTTTTATTAATTATTATTATTTATTAAAAATACAATAATGAAATATTTGTATGAAAAAAACTACTTTTAATGTTCAAATTTCTAAAAATATTGTTTGATATTGAAACAATAATTTAAAACAAAATTAGGGACTACTGATTATTGTTATTTTTAATTCAAACATTCGGGTTTGAAACCTCAATGAAAATATTTTATAATTGTACTTTGATAAATAAATCATATTTACTTTTCAAAATGTGTATTGTTTAAATTCGGGAATATTATAATTAGGGTATTTCCAAGTTCGGATATTTTATAATTCGGAAATTTTATTATTCGTGAACCTTCTAATTCGGTAATATTGTAAACTGTCGGAACATTCTGCGAAATATTTGAAATATTTGTGAAATTTTGCTTTGGAAATCTTTCCAGAGTAATTGAAATCTTAAAAAATGTGTTACAATGTTTGTGAATATATTTACTTTTATTCTATTTTATTTATTATATTTAATTGTGAAATCATTTGAATCTATTCCTGGAAACGTAACTGAAATTTTCGTGAAATCTTTGTGAATTCATGAAAATATTTGTGAAATCTTTCCAAAATGTTAGCGAAATATTTGAAATATTTTCAAAATATCGGGACTATTTGAAAAATTTGTGAAGTCTGAAAAATCATTGAAGTTTTTGTATAGTTTTATAGATCTATCCTCCCTCTGTGTCAACCATTTTAAATTTTTCGGAAATATTTGTGATGCCAACGTAAGCAAAATTATTATTTGGAGCGTTGTGATTAACTGTCGACCGAAAAACATCATCAGTCATGGCATCCCGTGTCATTTTGCGTGACGTAATGTATACTGGAATTACGAGATTTAAAAGCATGTGTAATATCAATAGGCTTTAGGTTTAATATCAGAAAATAGTATCGCGCATTGTAGAGTTAACGAATTATTTCATAAAGGGCTTTCACATAAATACATAAATGTAGCAATAAGTAGAGCAAAAATTTCTAAATTAATTATTAGGAAAAAATACTAATAATAATTGCTAAACGGTGCTGACACCTCACGAAAATATGATATAATCACGCGCATAGCAAAAACCCGCGATACCGCTCAGTAACGCGTTTCCCGTACTTTTCGCACGTGCAGCGTGCAATCAGGGGCTCTATTCTCGAGCTTTTTTCGTATATGAATCTTGTTACTTTCAATGAACCCTACTCTCGAACACTCACTGACGGTTCGCATACGAAAAGTTTCGTACGAAATGCAACGAGTGGGTATATGCCACTCGAAACTTATATTAGTATACGAACTAAGATTTTGATCATGCTCAGCGATTAAATTGTATGATTTGTGAAGCGGTATAAAAAGTGACAGGAAGGTGATAAAAACAAATTTCGTTCACAAATTTATATAGTAATTGGATTATGTATTGTTTAATTGGTTTGAAAATTGCGACACTTGGGAATATTTTACATTTTTTACTATACATATCCTAATTTGTATTGAAATTCTTTGAAAATTTGTTTTGTTTTGAGGTTAGAAAATAATTAATTATAACTTGTAGGTACATTTCACTATAAATCTTATGATAATTTTGAAAAGAAAATTGAAATTCGGCGATATTAGCCTACTTTTACAACATTGCATTAATCAAATTCCCACTTGTCTGCTGAAATTCTGAAAGTAACAATTATTCTATACATTATGAATAAATTGGGTTGTCATAATTTTTGTTTATATTTCACCCAATAAAGATGAATGTGCGTATACCTTTCGCAAACCTTATTATTTGTGTTCACCCGGCACCACGTGCTAACAGCCCTTACGAAAATATGTGACAGGAAAAAAATGACAGGCCTGTCATTTTTCCTCTATAGTTTTTTCGCGACCACAGGAAAACGACAGGCAAAACGACAGCCGAAAATGACTGGCCCTAATTGGCCATAATTTACACTACTTTACCACCGAGCAATTCACGCCTACCCCGAAAGGGAAACGGCTTAATGATATAATAATAATAATTATTATAATTATAATCTATTTCTATGCAAGGGAACAACTTCATGTTACTTCAAATGGGAAGAAAAAAATTTGTATAAGTGGTCAAACTGATGTATACTAGTAAATTGTCACATTGCCGTATGACAGTAAAAGTCGCGAGAGTGGAAAAAGTGAATGAATGAATCTGAAGATTATTACTATTATTATTAATCGATTTTTTTTCTATTACGTATTGGAGATAAATGAAAAATTACGCCAACTTCCGGTTTACTAGTACGAGAAAAAGGTACAATCCAGTTTTATCCATCGTGGCCCTTCGCTCTCTAGAAAAGTGATTAACGACACAGGCAACTGGGTCGAAGTTTTCGTACAGCGGCTTGAAAAAAATTGCATCTGGTGGTTTTCGATCGGTTGTGCCACCACATCAGTAATAGAAGATGTTTCTCACTTGCCGTCATTTTTCGTGCTTTTTTCATGAAGGGTAAAAAGACAAGAGGTCAGGGGTGATGTAAGCGAACGCGGAATCTGTGCGAGCAACGAAACAGTCTGATCAGATTTCAATGGACGTATTTCAATCGAGGTCAGTGCATTCGAATATCCTGCAGCATGTCGATAGATCGATGTTTTATATCGTATGGGTGCACCTTCACCCTCGAACATTTGCACGCAGTCTGCTCGAAATAAAGGGGAAAAAGATTTGTAAATAACGGCACGACGAATCGGATCAAAGAGTGGATTCCCGTTTCCAATGCAGCAAAGTACGTAAAACTGGTTTTTAAAATATGTCAAATAATATAAAGCAAATCATTTTTCGTATAACAGGAACCATAGCAGGAGGTTTCATTTATTATTATAAACTTTTTGTATCATATTGGTATCTCGTGAATATTGAAAGAAAGAGCCCTCTAACAGTAGCGCTTTTCTTTAGCCAGTTTTCTGTCATTTTTCTGTTTAAAAAATTTTCTTTTAGCCAGATTTGAAAAATCTGTTAAACACTTCAGAACTTTCTGCTGATAAACAACAGAATTGAAAAATGCTCATGTTTTAATTTTTTTAAATGGTTTTAATCAGTAGATAGATTTTGATTCCTTACGATAGTTATGATGACAATTTTTTGTCTAGTGTAGAAAGAAATGATTTGAAAAATACAAAAATGACTATTTGACAACCCTACTTTCTCTGTGTTTGTTTCCTGAGACGCGAATATTTGCTTCTAATGTATTTTTAAGTGTTGCAAACTGCCAGATTTTTAAAATATATTTTAGTGTCAGCTAAGAAAAGATAGTGTAACAAACATAACCTTAAAAATTTATTATTGACGAAAATACAAAAATTATGAATATAACAATTTCTTTAAATACCTAGTTTGCTAACATGTGAAAACAATCAACTCCAAACTAATTATACTTGATTAGAGGGTCCTAATACACGCTACTTTTTTGCATATTTTCGATTTTCAAAATTTTGTTTCTCCAGCCACAACTAACAGACTTCTCTGCTGATACGCCCTTTTACGTATTTTATTACATCATTTTAAATCATTCAAAATTGGTAAAAATTTCTGTTGATTTGCCGCAGGCTTCAGTCTTTCCTCTATTTTCTTTTTTGCTCCTTTTTCTTGTTTTCCACTTAATTGCGAACAAAAATAAGAGAACCCAATAATAAAAACCTACTATTTTTTTTAAAAGCAAACAAATTTTAAAGATCATACTTCCTACTTAAATAGGCTGCTATTACATTTTTTATTGAGAATTCGTCTTTTTTGGTTAACAATTGTATTATTTGGTTGGAAACTTAATTATTGTCGTGAAAATTCAACAATTTTGATGAAAAGTCATCTTTTTTAGTTCAAAATTCAATAATTTTGGGATTCAAAAGTAACGTTTTTGTTGAAAATTCATATTTCGAAGTAGAAAATTCTACTGGTTTGTAGAAAATTCGTCTTTTTGGCTTGTACATTCAACAGTTCAATGGACAAATCAACTATTTTCATCTAGAGTCGTCTAGCTGGATGAATTTAATTGTTTATGATTTAAAATTAAACCATTTTTGGGTTGAAAATTCGTTCTTTTTTATTTCAAAATTCAACTATTTGTTAAAAGAATTATTAATTTTGTTGAAAATTCAATATTTTTACTAGAAATTTAATATATATTTAATATTAGTAACATTAATTTTATTTAAAAGAATTTATTCCCCTATTTCGTAAAAATAGTCTTTTTAGAGCATTTTGACCTGTGAAGCCTGTTACTGTTACCTCTATAAAGATGTTTTTGATTTGCAAGTAGAGAATTGATTTATCTTTCGGGTTTAGTTTATCTCGATTGAATCGTTAGCGCTTTCTTCCATGTCGACGATGTCCTACACAAATGTACAAAATTAGCAAATAAATCGTTTAGGAAATATTTGAAATTGGTATTTCAAAGCGCTTTGTTCTCTAATGTCTTGAAATTCGGTTTATGATTCTTACAAAATAAATCGAAGCCATATAAAGAAGGGGGCAGATTTGGTAAAAGTTCCCGATTTAAGGTGTTTTAGAGGATTTTTCAAATTTAAGATTTCAATTTTAATAGTGCTAAAGAGACATTTGGGGTCCAAAGGACTTTTTAAAATGTTCAAAATTTCGGGAGATACGCCATATTGAATTTTTGGGTTGAATTTTTTTTTAATTATCGATATTTCTGGAACGGATTATTTAATTTCGTTTGAATTGGGAGATATTATAGATGAAATTATAAATTTTTAAACTATACAATTTTTAATAAGAATGTTGAAGTTTTGCCTAAAAAAAGACTAAACAAATTTTTAATTCAACTTTTAACCTTATAAAATTACCTTTCATTTTTAAAAAATTCATGGAAACTCTTCTACTGCCCGAGATATCGTCATTTTAGTGAGACAATTCGCTGCATTGCGCTGTCAATGTGGCCACTCAAAAAAGATAGAAGCTGCAAATTTTGTTTGATCTTCTTGGAAGCATTTTTAGTATGCTCAGCGTGTAATAATACTTAGAAGTGCATACAATGATAAAAAAAATTGCTGACTTGTATTAATAATTGTTATAAACATGATCTATTAACAAACACTCAATATTACATATTGTTTATTTTTAAACGATATTTCAGGATTAATATTACTTATTTTTATCGACAAAGTGATACCTGACCACAAAAATATGTTTCCCGATATTAATTGTTAATGTTAGAAAGAAATTTCCAGTGTGGATATTTGAATTAAAAAAAAAAGTTATCCCTTAATTGCCCCTAAATTATATTTCCAGCAAAGTTTAGTGTTGAAAATATATTATTCGATATTATTTATATACTTTAAAAACAAATTATATAAACAAATATGTTTATAAAATTTACAAATAATACTAAATGATAAACTTTCCTCACTAAATTCTTATAAATCTCACTGGCAACATAAATTAAGGACAATTAAGAGATAAAATTATTTTTTGTTGGCTTCAAATGTCTATACAGGGAATTTGTTTACATCATTTGTTTTTAGAATTAATAAATAATATGGGGAGACATATTTTTGTGATCAAGTATCACTTTCTCAATAAAAATAAGTAATATTAATGCCGAAATATCCTTTACAAATAAGCAATTTATAATATTTAGTGTTTGTTAATAGGTTTTGTTTATAACAACTATCATTACAAGTCAACAATTTTTTTCATTTTATGCACCCCTAAGTATTAAACTCAAGCCACGCTGACCATAGAAAAAGAAATTCCAAGAAGATAAAACAAAAACAGCTTTTATCGTTTGTGAGGAGCGACAGTAATAGCGTAATGGCAGCGAATGGTCTCATTAAATGACGATATCTCGAGAAGCAGATGAGTTTCCATGATTTTCTTTTTTAATGAAAAGTAATTTTATAAGGTATCTTTGAATCCTAATTTAAAAAAATTAAAAGGGGAGTATTTCACGGAGAAAATTAATCAAAAAATTGTTTAGACCTTTGTAGGCAACATTTCAAAATTTTTTATTAAAAATTGTATAGTTTGAAAGTGAGTAATTTCATCTCTAATACATCTAAAGTTTAACAAAATTCTATTATCGGTTCCAGAAATATCGATAATTCAAAAAAATTCAGTTGCGGATTCTTGCAGATTCTGATATTCCTGACGTGTAATGACCCGGGAAATTATGTAACAAACGGGACGGACTGTGATTCGTGGTATAAGTTAAATAAAGGGGAAACATTTTAGCAGTGACACTATATTATCTCATGAAGATTTGTTTAAATATTGCTTACAATAAATTTTAAAAAGCAAAAAATGACAGTCTTTTTTGTAATAAAATACCGAGAATTTTATTTAACATTACATTATCTAGATAGTCAACACATTTTTCTGACTAAATTGGCAACACTGAGAAGGGATCCGACACTCTTGGAATGAAACCGATAGGCGTAAAAAGTATATGACACATTTAATATTAAAATTATTTAGATTAAAAAATTGAACGCAGGCTCATAGTATATTGTTTAAACCAGAATATTTATTCGCGCAAAACCTTTACGAACCTTCTTGGCATCATTGTTGTTGTCAGCAGCATGATGTGGTTGAGGACTCATTGCTGCGCCATTACTGACCGCGCCACTTTGCGATAGAAGTTCGTCGCTTCCTCTCTGAAAAACCAAAAAAAAAAAATTATTTTATTACGCTCTCTTACTTAACGTAAATACCTAAAAATATACCTAATTATATTCGAACAAATTAATGTACTGGAAGTTCCAAAGGTTCAAATAAGAGCAACATGTTTTAAACGTCTTTAGCATTTTTCTATTACTTACTGATTACTTATTGTTACTAACTAATTTTATGAATATTTTATAAATAATTCAGAAAGTTAATTCTGATAGAAAAACAGTCGTATTTTCTTTGCAGCAAATTCGCTACATTGGTACTTGAAGTGAAAATGGAGATACAATTAATATATCTACTATGCAATATATTGAAGAAAATGTTCACTTTTTCATTTATATATGAGAAAACAATAATTTTTAAATGCTTGTTTACAAATTTTTAAAAAGACGAATTGTATTACACAGTCCTGCGAGGGTCAGTTACGGAAATGACAGAAGGTGAATCTTATAATTTTTTGACGCTGAAAACGAATCCGGCAACAGAAATTGTCTAGCACGTCAGGTTTTGGAGTCACATAGGTTTCAACGGTAAAAAAATGGCCATTTTGGCTATTTTTTGAGTACAATTTACTCCAAAACCGGACGTGATAGACAATTTCTGCTGTCAGATTTGTTCTCAGCGTCAAAAAATCTATTTTATTTACCTCTTATTATGTTTGTAACTGACCCTCACAGGACTGTGTGATGATCCAACCAGTGAAGAAAAGATCAAATGATGATCAATGGTTCAAAAATGGTCAAACTTGCATATCTCAGCTGAAGAAAATCGTATAGCGTCAATCAAAAATGGATTTTAAAGCTGAAGACTAGTTACTATACGATGCCATTTTCGGAAACAAGAAAAACTTTCCGTCCCCCCTGTCATTTCTGTAACTGAAAAATCCTCAAATTTCGCAGGCATGTGTTATGTGTGTGGTTTTGTAAGAGCAATTCTACACCGTGCGTATAATTATAATGAACAGTCTTCAATTCATTTTATAATTTACAACATCATTTGTTTTGAAAAATGATTTTTGTAAGAAAAAAAGTTAATTTTTTTAATTCTTTTTCTCGTTTTGCAAACAGTAAGGTACATAATTCAGAAAAATTACAATCTAAAGGATATAAGCGACCAAAATATATATAGTTTTTGATCTTAGAAGTGTTCTAACTTGTAAGTTTATAATTTCCAACTTTAAATTACATTTTTAAGGTTGGTAATTATCTCACGGAAGTAATTTATATTTGATTTATTTTTCATTAGACACTTATAAATTCGAACTTTTCAAAGCAGGCTTTTTAATGAACTTCTTCACAGACAATTATAATTAGTATAAGTTTAAAGTATAAATTAAGAGAGAGCCTTTTTTAAAACGTAACTTTTGATAAAGCAACATTTTATTTAAATCATTGTATATTTTTTAATAAATGTCTAAACTTTTTTCAAGTTACAGGATTTAAAAAAATTTTCGCTTCTCTCCTTGACACTGTTCTGTCCCAGCAATTAAGAGAATCCCACTCTTCATGAAGTCGCTCCTCGTTGGCTTGAACAATAATGTACCAAGCGTTGAAACTCGAAACAATACGTAATTTCGTATACAGGGTGCTCTCGTGAGAAAGGAATTGAGTAATTCATAATCCAAAAAAGATCTCTTCAGGACTGGAGCATCATTTCGCTCGGCGGAAGTACGACAAGATAGAATGGGAGATCAAAGGACGTCAATCCAGGGGGAGAAATAAATAAATATGTATAAAAGATTGGAAAAGTGGAAAACAGAAGAGAGACATGAAACAAGAAACATCGAGAATGACGACAACAAGGATATAGATAGATAAAAATAAAAGAAATCCGCGAATCACTCGTAAACAGTAACAGAATATTCCAATAGTTAAGAAGTTACTCTTAATTCACTTAAGATTAATTTAAACATATTATTTGTATCGGACATCATTTGCCTCGTTTTTCATTTGTCCAATCATTTTTCTAAGTGAATAGTTATCAATCTCTAATTTCTAAATCTAAAATAATGAAATATTACTGACAATTAGTTACATTGGACCAATGATTAGTGAAATTAACGACTTCTCTCTGAAATCGAATCAATATTAGAAGATGGTATCTAAGCAATTAATATCCAATTTGGATAGTTCATTATTAATTAACCTATTGTCTGGGCTATAGTAAACTTCAATATTAGACTACCCTATCTAATTAGTCAAAATCAAGATTGCATCGATTCCTCATTTGCAACCGATTCCGGAAATTAATAATCTAGACATAATTATTCTGACATGAATAAAGTTTCTATCCAGATATAGAATAAAAAATCCTTTAATATACGAAAAAAAAGGGTTAAAAATTGTACCTAAAGGCTATTGTATTAGAAAATGAAACCCAAATTTTGCTGGAACAACGAAATTCGGATATTAATGCTACAATACTAGTAGACATTATGGTAGACTTTACAATAAAAAGTACAATAAAAATTAAAGCATCTACTATAAGTATCATCCTCTGGTAAATCTGCAGGCTTTAAAACCAATTTTTCAACCTCTGAGGATAAATTCTTGTTTTCCGGTCTAAGAAAACAGGAGAACGTGTCCGGAGTTATATAGCATGTGGTGGGATTGATACGATGAATCGGGCTATACAAACATAAGCAATCGAAAACATCCGAGTTTGCGATCCTCCGAAGGAGGCTTAACGAAGACACGTATAGCAGGTTGTCAGGCTACACCAATAAGCTTTTGTATCTTGGCTTAAAGTCTGATTTCTCGCGTTGACAGAGGATAGAAACTATTTATTCGGTTCAGTTTTATGCCCGGTCATGCGAAAAAAAGCATAAAAACCGGTCAGTAGCTATCTTTTATTTTACGATGGTCGTTTGTTCTTGGAAAACATTGTTCTTCGAAGAGACCCGACAAAAGTGGGTGAGAGGTGGTCGAGCGATGAAGCTTACGCGGTTGAAGAAACTCTCGACAAGCAAAGTAAAGAAAAGAGAAAGACAGAAGGAAGAAAAAAGATGAAAAGGGTTTCGGATGAAGCATCCAGGTGGGCAGGACTCCATGGATTTGCCGAGTGTTTCGAAAATCAAGAATAACAGAAAAGATAGGACAAGATGACGTCGAGGGAGGTGAGCCAAGCGTATCCCGAGACGCAGTCCATAATCCGAATGTCCGCGGGTAATAAATAAAGCAAGAGTTTGATGGCCGCTCGGGTGGTTCTGCTGGACGGTAGTGGATAAAACCACCATCATGCTAGAAAATGCAGGAGTCTGGAACACCGTCTCTCGACCCGTTGATCCGGTATCAACCACCCCAACCCCGACCAACTGGGATCCAGCTTCTGGGTTCTGGCTCCCTCACTTGTCTGTGAACGACACTCTTCTACTTAATGGACCTTACCAAGAGCCAGACGCTAAACAAGCAGAAAATATTCAGAACGTTTCTTAGATCTTGCAAACGGAATATTGACATCAGAATCCAATCCTCTGACCTCTAACCACTGGATGATCTTCAATTCTTGGGAATATTATTCCACTCGTCTTGTGGGAATTCTATCATTTTCTTTCAGAATACAATTCTGGACACTTTATCACTGCAGTATTATATTGGGCCTATTATAATTAATTGTTATCTATAAGAATATAAAATGTCGAATTTTCTTTAAGAACACAATGTTAGAAGCGTGTGCTGTTTATGCTGGGTTATATTTGGGTGCCTCGATGTAGTTTATCAAAAGGGTTAAGAGTCATACATCGGAATCTTGAACTTTCTTCACTCGATTCTACATTGCTAATAACATCCTATCAACGTTGGACAGCAATCTTCGATTTATTTGTTTATACCTTTCATACGGAAGATATCCCTGTAGTTTCTGTTCCGTGGAATATAAAAAGAAAACCAGCAGATTTCACAAAAAGTTCTCTTTTATGGTAAGTCCTGCAGTTTCGAATTGTTCTTAGAAGTTAGTATTAATGAAAAAGATGATGAGGATTGTGTATCACAAGCAGTGCTATACAGCGGAGAGTGAGCAACTACGCAATAAATCTCCGCCGTGCTGAAAGCGGTGGGGTCTGATATGTATCCGGTTATCTATCCACGATTGTTTTCTCAAGAGAAGGACGCTATCCGGTATACGTCATGATTCTATAGCTGTTTCTGTACCCACAACTCAATCCGGGATTCAACGATGCAGGGGATGGAGTACCCAGTAAAATAATATGAACTCGAAATAGTCTCTATGATAGGCAACAGGAGCAAGGTTTATTACAAATGTCTTTGTAAGAAAAAGGGATGACAATCTTCAGATAGTTCATGACTTCAGATGTACCTATAAAACATTATACCTAAAAATTGCAAGTACAAAATACCCAAGTACGAAAAGGTTAGTAAAATAAATTGTAAGGGGAAAATAAAAGACGTCAGTTATAGAAAGTCAATGTTATTAAACTCATTATAATTGCAATAAGAAAGGAAGAATATTATTTCCATCAATCATATGCGACGAGAGTTGAATAAGATAAATCCCATTGATTAAAATCCGGCAATGAGAATCGTTATGATTAGACGCAACATCAACTACAAGCAACCTGACACTCCTGCTAATGAAGGGCTGACGAAGGGACAAAGTGAGGCGTAAAAATGATTGGAATCAAAAGGAATCGCACTAATAATAGCATTTCAAAAAAACAGAGGGAAACACATTTTAAATTAATTTTGCTGAAATTAAATTTATTTTCAGGATAAAAATCAGGATTCTTGAAATACATACATTAAATATTATTAATTAGAATAACAAAATACCAAAATCGCTTTGCCTAATTGTAAATTTTAGTATGTCCATGAACGAAATTGAAATCAAGAGTTAGGTGAAAATGGAAAAGCGTAAACATTAAAATCCTTTTTTAACACCCAGTAGATTCGTAACGATGTTATCATAGTTTTAAAAAATTAAAGAAATTCGCTTATTCGAAGTAATCAAAACTCTAATGCAAATCAAAGCACTCAAAGTGGAACTTTTCTTAATTACAAACTTATAAAATTGAAGCTTACCAAATTTTTAATTTAAAAACTCGATACTTTAGACGTATTTTATGGAAGCCTTTAGCCTGTTCAAACGAACAATAAAAAACTAAATGGTGTTGAATTGCAAAATTTAACATTTTTTATAAATTAATAGGTTGGATCATTTTCAATACTCTAAATTGACGAATAAATCAATACATTAATTTGTGGATGTTGAAAATCATACCAATTTGAAGAAATTTGTCGTTAGAAACTATAAAAGAAAAGAACGATACAATTTTATAATGAACCTTCAACTAGAGTAGTTAAACTTTCAGTTAAAAAATTGACTTTCGGCCAAAACAGATTAATTTTTAACGAATAATGTAATAGTAGATATTTCAACCAAAAAAATATTTCTATTTTAATCAAGAAAGTTGAATTTAACAAAAAAAGACGAATTATAATAAAAAAAGAATGAATTTTCAACCAAGAGAGATTTCAGTGGACTTTTCAACACCAAAATAGTTACATTTTTAACCAAAAAGAGGAGGTTTCAACAAAGTAGTTAAACTTTCAACCAACAACATGAATTTTCAACTAAAATTATGAATCTTCAACTGGAATAGTTAAATTTTTAGATAAAAAATTAATTTTTAAATAAAAAAAAAAACGAACTGTCAACCAAGTAATTAAATTTAAACCAAAAAAGATTGTTGTTGACCACAAAGTTCAATTTCAAACTTATTTAATTCTTCCACGACCAATTTTCCATTTTTCCTGACCACTAGTATTCAAAGACCAGAATCTTAATAATGTAACATTTTTAGCATAGAATCTTTTATAATCGGAATAAAACAATTTCGAATCAAAATTTCATATTTATGATCAATGACAGTTATCTAAAGTGCCTTTTATAGAAATGATTTTGACTTTAGCCAATTTATTTTCAATATCCCTGACTTTTCCCTGTTTTCCAGGGTTTTCCTGACCTACGTCCTCCCTGGGTTACCATATGGTTTTAATTGATATAAGGGTCTTGGAGAGCTTACTCGTTATTCCTGTAATTGAATGTAATATTTCCTAAGGGTGCACTTATCGAAAGTTTTCATAAATTCACAGCGACCTCATCAAACGTATTGCGAGTGCATCGATTTGTTTGTATCTATACTTCGTTATTACATCGCAAGTCCGGGTTCTGCGACTAAGGAAGCTTTTACATTGTTAACTACGCATCGTTAGTGGAAAGTGCCTTCCATCGTCAAAGTTTCGAGGAGGAATGAGATTCGGGCTGTGAGGGAGCAGTGGAAGCAGCTCCATCTCAATTTATCGCGACTTCGGTTCATAAAGAACTCAAAAAGAAACTTGCTTTCTTGTCAATCTTTTCCTCCTGCCTCTACACAGCTTTTGCAGTCTACACCTCTCTTTTTCTCTTTCTCACATTTTTCTCTTTTTCTTTTCCTCTCTTTCCATCTTTCACTTTAGCATCCTTCTTCGCTACACAAGCGATCTATCTTCTCAGCACTCTTTCCTTCTTTCGCTCGCCGCCAAACTATACGTCAGCGTCGAAGATAATAGGTTCACCGACCAAAGTTTTCGATTATAAAGAAAAAAATAACGTAATTGGTGAAGCAGGAGCAAACTCTGTGCCGTAGTCCGACTATTCAGCCTTTTGGTGAAAACTGAAAAGTAAATTTGCGGAAAATATTAGCCTCGCTCGAGGCGCAAAGGAGTTCTAGAATCGTGGAACTATAGCTGAGAAGACGAAGAAGCCGAGGATAGCTGGATTGCAAATATTGAAGTTTCCTGTTCAAGACGCTATGGTGGCGTGAAAAATCTATTCGATCCAAGTTCAAACATATCGGATCAAGAATTTTCGTTTGCAGAATACTTGTCTTGCACAACGAAGCGTAGTTTTTGTAAGTTACTTTTTTACAGGGTGACCGCATAGCTTCATTGTCAAAGTTCCGTGACTTTTTTTTCATTTTCCCTGGCCAATAATTTTGCAAGAACAAAATTCTATTCTTCTAAAATTTTTAATATAGAATCTTTTACTAATTGAATAAAACAATTTCACATTTACGTTTATAAATTTTTAACTTATTATTCTCAGGGCTGCCATAGCCGAATATACTTGAAAAAAATGAAGAAGTGACCTATTTAATCCCAGAAAGTGAGTAAAAGTGACTAATTTGCATGATTAATGTGACTAATTTTTTCTGAATTTAAAAGAATACAAAAGAATTCGATTCCTAGGACTTGAACATTAAAACGATTCCATTGATTTCAAGGGAATTCATAAGAATTTGATGGCATGCCTAAAAATGCAACAAGGTAAAATTTCAGCTGTAAGCACGTCTCACGACCGGCAAAAGTCTCGTGCACCCGGAGGAAACGGAGGGACCCAAGGAGAACCGCCTTCTGAATTTTCCCCGCAATTGTCTCAGCATTTTGTTGACACGCAGTAGTGCTTTTCAGGCTATTAGCCAGTGAAACATTGGCACCTCTAAGAGTGCCGAAGATCAAGACGATTAGCTTAACAGAATATCCAGGGCATAACCGTCGTATAACCGTCCTTGGCTATGACGTTTTAGTCAGCTGGTGCCGTAAATTCGATAACGAACATGGTTCTTTTCTCGAAGTCAAGGAGAACTATGTCAGGCGTCGAGTGCGCAACAGAAAAAATTGTCGAGAATATGAAGTTCCAGTATATGTGGCACTTCTCATTTTCGACAATTGACTCTATATCCCTAGGAGCGTTTAGCGGAGCGGTATTTGGGCTAATGCCGTAAGAGTGACAGAAATGGTAATAAAGCACTCTTAGTGCCGCATTGTGCCTTCGGATGTAGGTCGTTCCCGCATGAGGTGGACAACTAGATAGTATGTGTCCTAGATGGTAGGGGTGTGCATGATGCGCTCTGCAGCTATCATCGGGAATGTCTTGGCTCAAAATGTGGCGACGGTATGCTGGCGTGGAAATTACACCGCCTTGACATGCCAAAATGAAACCCTCCGAGCCCGACTTCAATCCGGGTGATTTAAGGAAAGCAAACGTTAGCTCATACATCGACTGATCCTCCAAATTTCTGTGGAAGATGCCGTGCATCCTCTTGCCGAGGAGTTGTTCGCGGAAGTTTTTCTCCTGTGCTTTCTTAATCCGGGCCTTCAGGCTTGAATACTCGAGATGGATAAGACTTGATGCACTTTGCTCACCCCTGATATTGAAGTCTAGGCCGAGTATTTCAGCAGCCTCCTCCGCTGCTTTGTACAGAAACGCTAGTTTGCCCACTTCTTCGTGTTACCTGACCATTTTAAGAAGAGGGTCTTGTCTATTTGCGACTATATGTGCTGTACCCAGAATAATCCTGTTGGGAAGACATTCGAGATTCAGTATTCCGCGACCACCTTGACGACGTGAGATGTAAAGTAGTGGAACAAAAGACTTAAGGAGCATGTTTTTGTTAATGTGCATAACCTTTCGGGTCCCGATATCGAGGGATCTCAGCTCGTCCTTCGTCCATGGAACCACTCCAAATGAACAGAGTATTACCGGGACTGCAAGCATGTTCTTCGCTGATACTTTGTTCCTTGCCGACAGTTCGGAAGACCATATCCGTCGGTCGAGACGTTTGTATCTGCATCGGAGAGTATCCTTTATAGATGTCACGTCCTGAATGAGGCTCTGTGGCACGCCCAGGTATGTATAGGTCTCTCCAGCGCCAAGGTGTCGTATAGCGCTTCTGTCGACGAGCTCAGTGTCTGTGGGGATGCCATTAAGTTTTCCTTTTTTCAAATAAACCATGGCGCATTTCTCTAACCCGAACTCCATTCCAGTCTCTTGAGTGTACTCTTTGACAATGTCTAGAGCTAGATGTAGTTTCTCTTTATTTTTAGCATGGATATTAAGATCATCCATGTAAAATACATGAGTGACCTCATGCTTTCGATTTCCAGGTTTGCCACAGAGGTACCCTTCGGAATATCGAAGTGCGAGAGATAGTGGCAATAATGTGAGATAAAAGAGAAGAGGGCTCATGGTGTTGCCCTGAAAGACACCTCTCTGAAAGGTGACACTGTTAGTGAGCACACGATATTTTCCAGATGAGATAGTAAATCTGGTTTTCCAACACGGCATTGAACTCTCTATGCACCTCACGATGTATGGATGTACCTTTAAGTTTTTCAACAGACAGATGATATGTCTATGTGGGGTTGAATCGAAAGCTTTCCGTTAATTAATGCAGGCCATGGATAGGTAACGCTAATAGAATGCTAATCGATGAGCTGGTTCTTCCGACATCCTGCTACGCCTTTCTTTGAGCCACGTTGTTCCTAAATCTCTCACACAAGTCCAATTATCCGAACAATCCTATGATTGAGGATAGCTGTGGATTTTTCGGAAAACTCTCCACGAAGCTCGTCATTCAGTTCAGATCTTTGGGCTTTAGAGAAAACTGAATGTTGATGTTTCTCCGGGTCCTGAAGCATCGCTCTTCCTCTATTAGATGCCTGCTCGCTGTTGGTCTCAGTGTCGCCTCTCTTTCTCTGTTACCGACTAGTTCTGGCTGCGGTTGAGTAGGCGCTCCGCTTATATAACCCCTTTTCCGTAGTTCTTCGGCACGGTTTCGCAGACGTTTATGGGAAAAATCGAGAGCTCTGGGCGTTTCTCGCACCACAGAGTATGCAGTCGCGCAATGTAACCTTTTCTTTCAGGGGCCATACTGATATCATAGCACTCCAGCAAGTCGTCCCTGAGTTGATCCCCCCACTTAAAAGTAATGAAATTCTGCCGTTCCATCGCATTGACACCGTCTTGATTGGCTCCCCCAACTTTAGGATAGTCGGCATTGTTGTTCGACCCTGCGCGTTCGATTGTTATATATCCTACTTGGGACATTTGAATATTCCAGAAACGTCCATACACATCCCGGATATCCTGGGGATATTCCAATTTTCACCTTGCAGGATATCCGACGGGTTATCCCTGGTATAACCTGGGAGATTTGACCTGGACACACAATCCGTTGGTAAAAGTGTGTGACAAGTTTAATGGTGGCGTCCCATGGCAGCATTATTACTACACTGTTAAAAATGTTTGCAATTTTAATATAGATTTACTATAAATTTGTATATTAAATCTAAAAACTCTGTCTATCAAATATTAATAATAGGCTGTATATTAAATTTCATATACATGTATATTGATCAACTTTTAGAAAAGTCAGGTAATTTCACATTCAACAAATTAAAAATAATTATGGCAGTAATTTTCAATTCTAAATAATAACGCATAATATTTTTTCCTAGTTAAACATGAATGATACTGGGTTTTAAGTGGAAAAGTTCAAATAAACGAATTATCAGGAAACCTAACCTAAAAGCAACGGTACTCACGTTAAAATTTTGACATTTACAGTGAATTTTGAAGAAAATTCCACCCGTACGTACACTTTGATTATAAATATGAATTTAATCGATGAATTCTAGGTCATTACTTTAGTTTTAAATATTTGACCAGATTTGGGTGCATCTAAGAACTTTCAACTTTCACGCACTCTGTTTTACTATACATGTATATTAAATCTACAAGATGATTATATTAAATTTACTACACGTATATGCATATTGCTTCCATTACATTTATAGTAAAATCGCTATAGAAATTTCTAACATTCATGCTTATATTAAGTTTATTCAACATTCTTTGCAAGTCCTCGATTGATTCTGCCATAACAATCTTGTCATCTGCCAAAGCCAATCCACGCACTTTTACTGTTTCGAGATCTACACCTTCTTCGTCAATTACTGCCAAATAATTTAATTTGTACCATACATTATTGAAATTTAGTGCAAATCAAGTGACCAATCGTTGCCAATCGCCACGAAACAATTTTCATTTACGTATTTGTTTATAACAAATTCAATAAATTTTCAAACATTTGCTTTGCTATGGAACATCTTTTCGGGATAGTTACTTTATGTTTTCTAGGTATTTTTGAATAATTCCAAGTATGTTAAAAAACGTTACACTTCAAAAGTCAAATTTTCTTTTTTTTTCATCTTTTTTCTTGAATAAACAAATAATTTAAAATGTCACAAAAATCAGCCATGACAGTTTAATGCGGAATATTACTCGATTCCATTTTTGTAAAGTTTTGTATCGGATAATAATTATCTTCTGAAAATCAATTTGTTCATGGACGTGTATACGAACATTTTAAAAGTCTAAAATTAAATTTTTTTAAATACAGTCTTGTAAAGAATAACGAGAGGGAACTTTTTTTCTAATTGTCGTTTATTTCTGATGATTATTTCTAATAGTAAAAATTAAGAACTAAACAAATTTAACTCAGAAATTTAATAAGTTTTTAAAATATAAATCGTCGTAAGTTGGCCAATTATTGTTGAAAGTGTCCGAAATTTGGTATACACATAAACTATGCCCAGTGATACCCAAAAATAATCAAAATAGTTGAAATCCGCCTATTATTCAAAAATATTTGATTACAAATTGAGGTTGGTCGGTAACCATATTTTTTCAATTTCGCCGACAAGAAGTTTTGAGGGAATTTTATAATTGAAAGAAATTCCAGTGAGGCTTTTGTTCTTCACTATTCAAGGAAGAATTTAAAAATGTTTAAGAGCGATTCATTAAAAATTGACTGAATTAGGTATTTTATAAGAAAGCATGCGGTACCGCCAACGCAACGATAGCCGAACGACGAGTACGCTGCCAGATAGTGCTCGCAGCTTTCTTACAAAATAACTAAATCCGTCAAGTTTCAATTAATCACTCTTCAAATTTTCAGACATTTTCCTTGAATAGTGAGGAACAAATTCCTCACTGGAAGTTTTTTCAACTATGATCTTTCTTCGATACTTTTTGTCGGCGGAACTAAAAAAACATGGTTACCGACCGAACTCAATTTGCAATTAAATATTATCAAACAATAGGTGAATCTCAGTTTTTTTTATTGATTTATAGGCATAACTGGTTTACACTTCATATGTATACGAAGTTAAAAAACATTTTCAACAACAATTGGCCAACGTATGACGATTTTTTTTTAAAAACTTTTTGAATTTGGGGGTAAAATTTATTTAGTTTTTAATTTTTATTATTAAAAATAATCTTCGGTAAAAACGACAAATGGAAAAAAATTCCCTCTCGTTATTCTCTACAAGACTGTATTAAAAAAAATTAATTTTGCTACTTTTAAAATGTTTATAAATTCAGACGTTTGGACAATATTCTTCTACGCGATTTCAAACGCTAGGGCGCGAGTTTTTTTATCCGGGGTCACAAGTGTGCGATTTTTAAAAACGGCTTTTAAAAATATAGATTATGATATGGGGGGGAATTTTTTTTATCTTATCAAGTAGTGGTTTTATATTAAATAATGTATAAGACAAAATCAATAAAAAATACTATAATGATTATTTTGACGAATTAACAGTTCGACCTGTGTGTTTGAAGGAAAATTTATAGCTCTTATTTAATTGAAAAAAAAAACTTTTCTGGGCTGAATTGCGACCATTTTTTCTTTTAACGTCCCTTATCCTTTTCCACTCAACCGAGCTCTTGTCGATTTCGTTTATTATATTTCTTCACACCAACCTCTTGAATCAGAGTATATTCTAATCTAAGAGGCAGTTGACGATCTAAAGTGTTTCTGTAAGTGGGAAGTTGTAAAAAAATATATACAGAGTTGCTACAAGTCCGGGAATTCCAGAATGAAATTGAAAGTAATTTTATTATTTTGTTGAAAAATTATCAGTTTTTGTTAAAAAAAAAATCATTCTTTTTGATTGAAAATTCAACTGCTTTGTTGAAAATTCGCCTTTTTGGGTTGAAAATTCATCCACTTTGATAGAAATTGCATATTTTTTGGTTAAAAGTCCTCACGGGCTGGTTGAAAATTAATCTGTTTTTATTGAGAGAGAATGCAGCTATTTTGTTGAAAATTCGTACTTTTTTGTTGAATTCAACTGTTTTGGATTTAAAATAAAAATTTTTTTTAGTTGAAATTAACATATTTTTTAGTTGAAATGTCAACCATCTCATTTTGTGTTGATAAATAATCATTTTAGTTAAAAATTTAACTATTTTGTTTCAAAATTATTGTTTCCTTGGTTGAAAATTAATTTTTTCTTGCTTGAAAGTTAAGTTTTTTACTGAAAATTGAAGTATTTCATGTTCGGTTGAAAATTTATCTTATTTATTAAAAATACATCTGTTTGGTTGTAAATTAACGATTTCGTTGAAAATTTATTTCATTTGGTTAAAAATTAATTTTTTTACTGAAAATTTAACTATTCTGCTTTTTTTGTTGAAAATTTATCTGTTTTAGGTGAAAATTCAACTACTTTGTTACAAATTTATATTTTTTGTATAAATTAATCTCATTAGTTCAAGCATAATTTTTTTCGTTAAAAATTAATTTCTTTGGTTGAAAATTCGTTTTTTTTTAGTTGAAAATTTATTTTTTTTAACTGAAAATTTACCTATTCCATTTTTCGTTGAAAATATATCTTTTTAGGTGAAAATTCATGCATTTTGTGGAAAATTTGTCTTTTTTGGTAGAAAGTTAATCTTCTTGGTTGAAAATTCGTCTGTTTTGTTGAAAATTGAACTATTTCGTTAAAAATGTATTGTATTTGGTTAAAAATTCATGTATTTTGAACTTTGTAGAAACATTTGTGTTTTTAGTAGAAAATCATCTTTTTTTTAAACTGGTCGTCAATTAATCGGTTTTAGTTGGAAATTCAACTATTTAATTTTGCATTGAAAATTAATGTTTTAGTTGAAAATAAAAAAACTTGGTTGAAAGTTGAACTACTTTTTAAAAAACATTCATTTTATTGGTTGAAGATTAACTCTTTTTTTTTTTAATTTTGATTTGATGTCTGTGAAATCTTCGAAAATCTTCTTGAATTTGCTCAAGAATCTTAGGAAAATCTACACTCGCGCCTAGCGCGCGATTTATGATGCTAAAACCTCAGAAAGAGGTCAGCATTAGGAAAAATACAATACATTTTTCAAAATTCTGAAATATTCAATAATTTACTTTTTACCGTGACTTATTTACAAGAACTTTATTTTGAGAATGAATGAAGATAGGAAACCGTTTAATGGCTCCAAATTTGCAGTTTTGTGATGCGAGTGCAGTGCCATAATTAAATTTATGATAAACTCATTGTTACGCAAGAAATATCATTTGGAATATTTCTAACTTTAATCAACCTTGGCATGCGGGCGACACAGCGGAAAAAGTGGTAGAAAAAAGTACCCTTTCGATGACAATAGTAACTATGTTGCCACATCTATTTAGGGGAGTCGCCTTGCTTCTGGAGTTACTATTGTCATCGAAAGGGTGCTTTTTTCTACCACTTGTCCCGCTGTGTCGTCCACATGCCAAACACTGACTAAATTCAGAAATATTCCAAATGATAGTTCTTGCTTAACAATGATTTTATTATAAATTTAATTATTGCAGTGCACTCGCATCACAAAACTGCACATTTGGAGCCATTAAACGGCTTCCTATCTTCATTCGTTCTCAAGATAAAGTTTTTGTAAATAAGTCACCGTAAAAAGTAAATTATTGAATATTTCAGAATTTTGAAAAATGTATTGCATTAAAGAAAGTTGAAAGAATATCTGTGAATTTTTTCAGATTTTTTTTAACGTCGACCGCTATCTGGGAATAGGTGAAATTCGATGTTTGAAAAAAGAGGCCGGAAAACCCTGTTTTTGGGATGTTTTGCCCTCTAACTACTGACAACAAATTTTTAGGATAAAAGTGATCATATCGTTAAATTCGAAAGACAATTCAGAGATTTTTTGAGCGAGTTGCAATCAAAAGAATGAGCGACCTCGACTTTTGCCCCCGACTTTAGTTTTGTAAAATGAAGATTGTCAATTTTTTTTATAATGCACTCTGGAATTCATAATCTTCAATGCATCATGTCGATGTGATGACGGACTCCTATGCACATTCCTGGCATTTCTCGAGCCCTTACCCATTGTTTATAAACATTGATGGCTTGGCACTGATAATAAACGCATAATATATTTATCAACAAATCCATACATGGTTCTTTAGTATGACTCATTGTACTCTGTGAGAAGGAGTTGCAGTTGCAGTCGTACAAGAGCATCCGAACTGAAATGAACCTGGCTCGTATGCGAATTATTATTCTCTTGAATGCTATTATTAATATTTAATTTATAGCCATTACAAATTATATTTAAAAAGTCAAACAGAAATCTGTCGTGTCAGTGTTCTCGTCACAGTAAATTGCTATATTTTCCATTTTTTCTCGTTTTCGGGTTTGAGACTTCAGTGATTTATGCATTAACAAAGCTAGTGGTATAAGTTTTTAATTTTACATAAATCAAAAATTAATTTTTAAAGAATTTACTTCATTTATTTCATTTCTTTAAGTGATGAAAAGATCATGTTTCTTAACTAAATTAAGGATTTAAGTTTGTTTTCAGTTAAAGTTTGGAATTTTCGATACTTTTTTAAATAAAAACAAAATTTTTAAAAATTGAGTTATGAAGAACTTACCTAACTAGATAATCAACAAATTATGGGTGTGCAGAAGTGCCTAAGGGACTGCTCATGAACTACGTTAACAATTTGAGGGGGGTGGGGGTCGTGCCAAAAACTATGGTTGGTAACGTTACGAACTGAGGTAACGTTTAGTACGTTTCCTGGTGAACATTTGAAATAAAATGTGCAAAAGATGGCCCTGCAAAGGTACAGTTCAATAATAACGTAATAAGTTTGAAAATTACTTCACGTTTCAGACTTCACACTCTTTCTCCGGTTTCCCTCTTTTCCTTTTTTAAAGAATTCTTTTTTTTTCTGTTTTCAAGAAACTTCCTGATTTTTTCGTTTTTCTGCTTCAATGCGAACTGAATTAATAGAACCTAATAAAAAAATCCAAATATTTTTGGCTAAAAGTTAATTTTATTATTGAAAAATATACTATTATATTTTTGATTCGGAATTCATCTCTTTTGGTTAAAAATTTTACTGTTTGGTTGAAAATTTAATTATTTTGTTTAAAATACGACTATTTGTTAAACGTCATCTTTTTTGTTCAACAATTCAACTACTTGGTTGCAAATTGAATTACTTTATTCAAAATTCATTTTTTTTTTTTTTTGGTTGAAGATTCATCATTTAAGTTCAAAATGTAACTTTTTTGTTGAAAATTCGTTTCATTTTTGGTTGAAAATTGATCCTTTTTAATTAAAAATTCAACTGTTTGGTTTTAAAAAAATTTATTTTTCAGCTGAATATTCATATATTTGGGTGTGAATGTATCTGTTGCTCTAGAATTAATTTTGTTAACTGAAAATGTAACTAAATTTTTGGTTGGAAATTGATGTTTTAAATTGAATATTGATCTTTTCTAGTTTAAAATTCGTGTATTTTGTTTGAAATTCATCCTTTTTGGTAGAAAATTAATCTTCTTGGCTTGAAATTTAACTATTTTGTTCAAAATTCGTTTTTTATTTTTGGTTGGAAATTAATTTTTTTATCTGAAAATATAATTTTTCATTTTCGGTTGCAAATTGATATTTTTAATTGAAAACTTATCTTTTCTAGTTGAGAATTCAACTATTTGGTTGAAAATGCATCATTTTTTGTTAAAAATTCAATTATTTGGTGAGAAATTAATGTATTTGGTTGAAAATTTGTCTTTTTTGATAGAAAATTATTGTTCTTGGTGGAAAAATCACCTTTTTGGTTAAAAATTCAACCAGCTTGTAAAAAATTGATGTATTTTTTTTGAAAATTCATCTCTGAGGTTGAGGATTCAATTATTTTGTTAAAAATTTGTCTTTTTTGGTTAAAATCAACTGGTTCAAAATTCGGTTTTCTTGTCCAAAATTACTTCTTCCAACTGAAAATTTGACGATTCCATTTTTGGTTGAAAAGTGATCTTTTTCGTTGAACATTCATCTTTCTTGATAAAAAATTTAATTTCTTGTTGAAAATTTTTCTTGTCTGTTTTAAAAGTCAACTGTTTTCTAAAACATATGACTTTTCAGCTTGAAATATTAACTCTTTTGTTGAAAATTCAACTTTTCGAGTTACAAAATGAACTTTTACAGTTAAAATGCAAATGTCTATAAAAAATCCGTCTTTTTGGCTTAAAAATGCAACTATTTGGTTGAAAATTTAACTGTTAAAATAAAACTGAGTTTTAAATTTTACAAAGAAGATATTTGAAAAGTTTTTCAGACTTTAAAAAAATGCAGGTAGCTTATGTTAATATCTTCCGCAAAATAACTAAAAGCAGTTTCTCAACTTCATAAATACGATTTGCATTCTACGATTTGATGTTCGGTTTTCAATACATTTTTCTGAAATTTTACATAATTTCTCTATAAGTCGCTGTGTTCAGTTTCTCCTTTTGAATTTTCTGGAATCTTGTAAATCACAATTTCTAAATGAGTAATATTAATTCTAAAACTTTATTTTTAAACGAGAAAATTTGAATTGTAAATTATTATTATTATGGCTTGTAAATGATTCTTTAATAATAAAGGCAACAATTCTGTTCTGAACATTCCACCAAACGTTTTAAAAAATGGCAAGAGGATTCCATTAATAATCCCTTGACCATATGAAATAAGGGTATATGTATTTAACTATTAATAAAGGTTACGAAATTCCTTCACCATTAATTTAGTAAATCAAAATTTCCAAATGAGTAATTTTATTTGACTATACAATTTATTTCTAAATGTTTCTAAACATTATTATTAAAAGGGAAATTTTTTTAAAATAGAGACACTAAACGCATGATTCTTTCCAATCTGCAGGGTTTGCTTATGCATGATTTAAGATTTCTTTTAATTGAGCTTACATAGTTTTTCCTCAATTTTCTTGAAAGAAGTCTTTCTTTTTATTAAAATGTTTGTAAAAAGAATGTATTAAATATTAGAAATTTTTAGAAATGCATTTAAATATTTTTTATTGTGTTCTTTTCCTATTTGGAAAATGTAATAATCTAAATAGATTGGATCAGAATCACTTACAAAAAAAGAGAGAACGTTTTAATTATTCTGTTCTTGATATTTTGCTACCTGACTATAATTTGTACAAGTTTTCACACTTTCAAAGAGATGAGAAAAATTAAATTAAAAAAAGTTGTTGGTACCGATAACAAGAAAATAACCGGTACCAAAAATAAGTTGTCTGGGAAAATTAAAAATAATTTAGATTTTATTTTAAAAGATTGATTTTATGTTTTGAAGATTGATAAATATGTCGAAAAACAATCTGGCAGCTTTTAAGACATTTTTTTTTTATTTGGCAGGATTAAAAAAGAATTTTGGAAAACTGAATTATTTCAAAAGATATTTAGAAGTTTTAGAAATTTTTGTAAGATTGTACAGTAATTTAAATCTTTACAAGATTAAAAAAAATTAAAAATTAAATCTAGATATTTGAATATTTTGAAAAAGAGAAGCTTTAAGAATTTTCAAAGATTTCAAGAGAATAACAACATTTTCTGAAGATTCCTGGGAACATTTCAAATGATATTTCATGTTTAAAAATTAATTTTAAGAAAGAATTGAAAAAGAATTCAAAACAGATTTCCAAAATTAATTTTAAGAGAATCTTTAAAAAGATTTCAGTACCTTTCAAGAATTGTCAAAAAACAATCTGGATTTTGCATGATTCAGAAAAAATGTTAGGAAAAATTAAATCAATTTTAAAGATACTTGGAAGCTTTGAAAAGAATAAAAAAGAATGTATAATTCGAAATGATTTCAAACAATTTTAAACAAAATATACCGACAATAAGATTTCTGGGAAAATTTTAAATGATTAAGATTTTATTTTAAGAGAGTTGAAAAAATTCTAAAATAATTCAAAATTTCAACAATAAAAAATTAACAAAATGTAGATCTTTGAAGTTTTTAAAGGATTTTGAAAGGTTTTAAGATATTATTTTTTTAATTCCAGACAACATTTAAATTGATTTTTTTTTTAATGAATGTAAGAAAACATTTTAAAAGATCTTAAAACATTTCAAATGATTTTCAAAAATTTCGGAAAAGAATGTAGAAGATTTTAAAGAATTTTGAAACGTTTTAGAAGAATAAACAAAATTTCTTAAGATTTATGAAAAAATTTAAAATGATTCTTTTATTTAACAATATTTATTTTAAGACAATATTTAAAAAGATTTTCAAAACATTCAAAAAAATTTCAAAAATTGTCAAAAAAGAATCTGGATGTTTTAAGGCAGTCTTTCCCAAAATTTTAGAAAAAATGTGTATAATTTTACCAAATATTTAAAAGTTTTTAACAAATTTGAAAAATAATGAAAATTTGAAAAGATTTCAAAAAATTTAACACAAAAAGTAGATTTTTGAAGATTTCAAAATAAACTTTTCAAATTTTTTACAGATTTTGAAAGGTTGAAAGATAATAAAAAAATGTTCTTAAGATTTCTGGGAATATTTAAAGTGATACTTGACTTTGAAAATTGATTTTCAGAGAATAATTAAAAAGATTTTAAAACATTACAATTTGAAAATTAATCTTTTTTGGTTGAGGATTCAACTATTGTGTAGACATTTTTGATGAATTCCACTGTCTTGGATTTAAAATAAAAATCTTTTTGGTTTCAAATATCAAATATTACATTTTTTATAAGAATTCATTTTTTTGTTTGAAAATTTAACTATTTGCTTGAAGATTAATTTTTGTATTGAAATTTTGATTTGCAATATCTGAAATTTTGTTTAATCTTTTTGAATTTTCTCAAGAATCTTAGGATAATATACTTATATAATCTTAAAAACAAATCAACCTAAAAAATAAATAGTTATTCGACATTTTTATTTCGTATTGAAAATTATTTTTCCCCTCAAATTACAAAACTGCACGTGTGCCTAGAGCGCGATTGATCTGTATAAAGTGTAAACCGTGTCCTGACCGTAGTATCTGATGCTCATCGGCTTTCCTTACAGATCAGCGACCAGAGTTTTTTCTTATCTTGCAACAAACATTGCCGAACCCTTGTATGGTTTAGATACGTTATTGGTATTAACGAAGCAAGAACTACACCTTGCACGGAATTGCTGATAAAATGGCCAATTTGCAGACAAAAAAATTTGGTTGTATTTTATTTTTTAATGTAATAAAAGTAAGAAAAAAGGGATCCTACCTAAAAAAAAAGTAATGTTACCAAATATTTCGAAAGTATCGCACACATCTTATCGAAAACCTGATTGGTTGCGAAACTGCGTCAATATGACTTTTAGTGGCTGTTTTAGGTTTCTTTATTTATTAAAAAAGATAAAGAATTTCTACATCATTAATTTGCTAATAAGTAATTTTATTTCATGATCAAATTTATTGCTAGAAGTTTCTAAACGTTATTTATAAAACATAAAATTTGAATTGTGAATGATTTTTTTATATTGGGATATTAGTCTGTTCTGGGAAATTTCTTTAATGAATTAGGTTTTATTTGAAAAGATTAATTTCAAGTATTGAAGATTTAAAAATATATCAAAAAAGAATCTGGAGGATTGTAAGATCATTGTTTTAATTTTGTAGGATTTTAAAATTTTCAGAAAAACTGAATTATTTCAAAAGATGTTTAGAAGTTTTGAAAGTTTAGAAGAGGTTCAAAAATAATTGTAACCTTGAGAAGATTTAAAAAAATTTTAAACAAAATCTAAATTTTTAATATTTCAAATTCCTGGGAAATTTAAAATGATTTTCTTACTTTGAAAAATGGATTTTAAGAGAATATTTAAAAAGTCTTTGAAAGCGTTTCAAAAGATTTCCAAAAATGTTTGAAAAGAATCTGCAAGCTTTTACGGCAATTTTTTTATTTTTAAATTATTTTTAAGAAAAATTTAAGTAATATTGTGAAAGATATTTAGAAGGTTTAGAAGTTTTAAACATATTAAAAAAAAATTAATTTCAATATTTCAAAAATTTCGAAAAAATGTAGATCTGTGAAAATTTTGAAGAAAAAGCTTCTTAAGAATTTTGAAAGGTTTAAAGAGAATTAAAATTTGGTCTCCAGGTTCCTAGGAAAATGTACAATAATTTTATATTTTAAAAATTAATTTTATTGAAATATTTTGAAATATTTCAAAATTTTTCAAAAGATTTTCAAAATTGTCAAGAAAGAATCCGGAAGATTTTGAAGCATTGTTTGTAAATTTGCAGAATTTTATAAAAATTGTAGAAAAAATTTGAGTCAATTCAAAAGATATTTAGGAATTTTTTCATTTTTAAAGAGATTAAAAATATTTTAAAACTTTAAAATATTTCCGAAAATTTATAAAATATTTTTAAATTTCATTTAAACGTCTAAAAGACCTCAATATATTTTTAAGTGACTCGAATTTTTTTAAATAGTTGGTAAAATCCTGTAAAATAACAAAAATTTCTTTAAAATTTTATAAATTATGAAATATTAATTTTAAGCGAACATTTAAAAAGATTTCAAAACTTTTCAAAAGGTTTCCAGAATTGCCAAAGAATAATGTGGAAAATCTTAGGGCAATTTTAGGAATAATTCGAGTAAGTTTAAAATATATTTAGGAATTTTGGAAGTTTTAAAGAGATTGTAGATATTTTTAAAATGTGTAAGATTTTTGAAAATTTTAAAAATATTTCTAAATTTCTTCTAAACTTCTACAAGTCACAAATATCTTCTAAAGAGACTCGAATATCCCCCAAAAATTTTGTAAAATCATGTAAAATAAAAAAATTATACTTTTTCGACAGATCTGAAATCGCAAAAATCGTTTTGAACTTTCTCGAGAATCTTAAGAAAATTATATTTATATAACCTTAAAACAAACGAAACAAATAAATTTGAAAAATAGTTTTTCGAATGTTTTATTTTGTATTAATAATTATTTATTCCCTCAAATTATAATTTGGTTGAAATTTTTTTTTTAATTTTTTGACTGAAAAATCTTTCTTGGGTGAAAATTGGTCATTCTGGTTTGAAAATTCATATCTTTTAGTAGGAATTACGCCTTTTTTGTTTAAAAATGCAACTGTTTAGTGGAAAATTAATTTGTTTTGGTTGAGAATTCATCCTTTTTGGTTGAAAATTCGAATAGGTTTAAAGTTGATCTACTTTGTTAAAAATTCACTTTTTGTTTGAAGATTCATAATTTTAATTCCAAATTCATTTCTTTGGTTGAAAATGCAACGATTTTGTTTAAAATTCGTATTTTTCTATAAACTTACACCCATTTGTTTTAAAATATAAATATTATTTGAAGAAACATCAATCATTACATTTTTTGAGAATTCATCGGTTTTGGTTGAAAATTCAACTGCTTGGTTAAAAGTTGAACTACTTTGTTAAAAATTAATTTTTTTTAACGAAGATTCATCATTATAGTTGAAAAATCATCTTTTTGGTTTACAATGTAACTATTTCGTTGAAAACTCGTTTTTTTGTTTTTAGAAAATGCGTATCCATTTGTTATCCATCTATTATCTTCCAAAAACTTTTTGAATTTTCTCAAGAATCTTCGGAAAATTATATTTATATGACCTTACAAACTAATTGTTTTAAAGAAAACTAATATGTTTCGATTACATAAAATTAATTTAATGAGTTAAGTTAACTAATATAAACTAATATTAATTACTATTTTTATCATTTTATAGGCGACCAAATACAATGTACTCACATTGAACCGAAGAAGAGTCTAGAGACTGTAGAGAAAGGAAGGATTTCAAAAGGTTTTTTTTTTTTGAAAATCTTTTAAATCCCTAAAATTCTTGACAAGAAGTCTTGCAGAAACGTGAGGATATGCCGCAAGTTCCTCTTCTATCTGCATCAGACATGAAGATGGAATCTCCGGACTCACGGAACATGATAGTACTCGAGGTACACACAATAATTAATTACGTAATAGCTATATTATAATTAGTATATGTTCAATACTTGTGGTCCCAAAAAAATGATATCCTGAAAATTTTAGCAAAATTTATTAATATTAACATGTTCCACTCAAAACACAGACCCTTGCTGCTGTTCTTTAAACAGACTTCACATTCTCTCTCTTATTCCCCTCTTTTCCCCTTTTTCCCAGTTTTCAAGAAAAATCTCCTGTTTCTCGTTTTTTGAAAACTAAGTTATTTTTTGAAAATTTAACTACTCAGTTGAAAGTTGAACTATTTTGTTCAAAATTGATTTTATTATCTGAAGATTTAAGTATTTTGTTGCAAATTCGGTTTTTCGTTTGAAAATTAATTTTGTAAACTGAAAATTTAACTATTCTATTTTTGGCTGAAAATTGATCGTTTTTAGTTGAAAAATCAACTATGAATTATAAAACTATAAAAATGAATTCTCAATAAAAAATATATTTTTGTTGAGAATTCATTTTTTTTCAATCCAACTACAGTTATTATGTAGATTTTTAAACTTATAAATATTGAAAATTCGAGGTCTGATCTGAGAGATCCTATAACGTCCTTGGTTGAAAGTTGAACTGTTTTGTTGAAAATTAATGTTTTTGGTATTCAAAAAGAATTATTTTAACCGAAAAATTAACTATTCCATTTTTTTTGAAAATGTATCGTTTTTACATTCTCATCCTAATGAGAAGATATTGGTTTTATGTAAAATTTTACTTGGTCGGTTTTCATTGAATGTTCACGTTTTGAGACCCTCTGAGTCAGAAGCCCGTCTGTCTGTAGTCCGTCTGTCTTTCTGTCTCTAGTCTGTAGGCACGATAACTTCCGAAAAAAATAATCTAATTGGATTGAGCTTTGGCACACTTCTTTAAGGCCTAGAAGAAAAGAACAAGTTCGTTAGCCAGCTATTTTGGGTAAAAATTCAAAAAGTTAGAGCATTTTCAACATTTTTGAGACAATTTTTTTCCAGATTTGAAAATTGTATGTACGGCTATTCGCAGTACTCGGAAATTTGAACAATTTATCCTAATAATTTTTTTCGATAAAAGTAAAATTATCCGAGTTATAGGATTTTTAAAATCTAAAAAAACAAACCAAAATGAACATTTTTAGCCAAACAACGCACGATATGAAAAAAACTCAAGACACGAAAAACATTGCTTTTTGAAAGCCCTAGAATATTATTGCAACAACTTTTTTAACTTTTTTGAAAAATCGAGAATTTAAATGTTGACCCCACAAAACATAATGAAAAATTCCATTTTTCGGTCAAACTATGCAAGATACAAAAAAAGATTAATGAACAAAAATAGTGCACTTGAAAATATCTACAAATTTGTTCTGAATCATTTTTTTAGAGGAAGCGTGGGTTTTGGTTTTAATCGTGAAAAATTACATTACAAAATAAAATAATACTTTTGAACAAACGACACTAGCTAACAAAAAATAGACGAACGTTGATAGCCCAAAAAAGATCGAAAAATATTTTATTAATCATTTTCTGATAAGACGCGTAGTTTTTGTTTTAATCGTGAAAAATGAAATTACAAATAAAACCAATCAAATTTTTGGACAAAAAGACACACGGTGCAATAATATGTTTAATAACAATATAGTTTTAAAATTAGATCTGAACATTTGCTTTTAACCTTTTTTTTCTCACGAGACACGTGATGAGAATTTGTTCGTCAGAGCCGAAAGAGCTTTAACAAAAGAGAATTCACAATCACTAAATTTCATTTGTCGATGGTTTGACCTTTAATTTTAAAAGTTTTATGCAAAAATGTGGGAGATGTACAATGAACTAGCACGTAGCGCGGGGTAAACATATTATCGAGCGCGAAGCGCGAGATATAACAGGTGCGGTTGAAAATTCTGCTATTTTCCAGAAAATCCTACCATTTTCCAGAAAATCCTTCTTTTTGGCTTGAAAATTCAACTGTTTTTTGAAAATTCATTTTTTTGGGTCGAAAATGTAACCGTTTTTTGGAAAATTCGTCCTTTTAGATTGAAAATTCAACCGTGTTAGAAAAAAAGTCGTCTTTTTGGCTTAAAAATTCAACCATTTTGTTGAAAATTAAATTTTGTAGGTCAACTATATTTTATTTGCTTGAAAATTCCACTCTTTTGTTAAATATTTATCTTTTTGGTTTGGAAATTCTGTTACATATTTCGATAGAAATTTCTACCATTTTGGTTGAAAATTCTTATTTTTTGGTTGAGAATTCAACTGTTTTGTAGAAAATTTGCCTGTTTGGCTTGAACATTCACCTCTTTTGTAGAAATTTAATCTTTTTTGGTCTAACATTTAACCTTTTTGTTGAAAATTTGTCCTTTTGAATTGAAAATTCATCCGTCATCTTAAAAAATCGTCTTTTTGGCTTGAAAATTCAACTATTTGGTTAAAAATTCAACCAATTGGTTGTAAATACAACTATTTTTGGTTGAAGTTCAATCTTTTTGGTTTAAAAATTCGACCATTTGTTTAAAAAATTATCTTTTTAGGTAGCTCAATGTTATTTAAAAGAAATTATTCTCCTATAATTACATTATTTACGTAAAAAATCACCCCATTTCCCCTGATTTAAGAGGATTTTTGGCTGTGAAGTCTGTTAAAGTTCGGTTCTTGGCCAACTCTACGTAGAAAGTTTCCCATTTAAATATTATAGGGAAATATCATTTTTTTAATGCTAACTAAAACTTAAAATGAAATAAATGAACTAAAGAAATTGTCCATGAAACAGGTTGGCTTGCCTGGTGATACCTGGAGGTATTGTGTAGAACGACAACAACTGACTAGAAGATCCGAATGGTTTCGGGCCATGCTGTTTGGTCCACTCGCTCCTGCATTTACAGATCCTCCACCGATAGTTAAATTACCACACATAGAAAAACGAGCATTTGACAATTTTTTTAGGTAAGAATATCCCATTATTTAAATATAAAAAAGAACCCTTATTGCAACAGGTGACCGTCTACATATTATGTGACGCTTTTTACATTCTCATCTCAATGAAAAGGTATTGGTTTTATGTGAAAAATGACTTTCGCGGATTCAATCAAATGTCGACGTTTTGAGGCCCCCTGAGTCAGATCAGTGTCTGTGTATAGTAGTTTACATTTTTCACCGTATTTGTTAAGCATATAGCCATAATGGAAGTCATAGATCAACGTTTTCGAATTGTCCAACATACTGAGCCCAACATAGATGGGTTTATTCATCAAAACCTCAGTCTTCCTAAGTTCCACAGCCACGAGATCTTCATGGAAGATTGCTTGGCTGTGGAAATTAGGTCTTGATATGAGGGCTTCTGCTTCATACCTACGCTCCCACTTTGTCACGAGTTTAACATCTCCATGTTTACGCACATTATCCATTGTCTTACCATACACAGCATTATTCATGAGTTTGAACAGGTTTAAGAACGCGATGGATTTTAACAAGCTGAAGACCGTTTGCCAAAGCTTGTTTCAGTAGACGATAATGGAGAATGTGCTATCGTTTCGGTAGGAGGGTAGTTAGGAGTTTCTCCTGCTTTGACCCTGGCGGTTTCGAGTGTTCAGGCCAAAAAGGAGAATCCCTGTGAGTATCATGAAGTTCTTTAAGGTAATCCAAATCTACTTCAAGCATGCAGGCAACAGGGGCAACCTCAATTTGAAAAGACTCTACTTACTATTTTGTATTCGTCGAGGTATGATGCTAATTTTTTTCAAACTCAGTGGCTACGTCGCGAACAATGAAATGAGCCTCATACCCACTCAAATTATGGAAAACAACGGGTATGGTTCCAGAATCTTTGTAATTTAGATTACAATCTTCATGCGCAGGCCATCGGTATTTGCCAGTCTAATGTGAATGGTCACGCACTTTCTTTTGGTCGGGTGCTATACCCTGCTCACAAATGTGGCAGGTAGTAGCTTGCCTAAAGGCAGCCTTCTGCTCAGTAATCAAGTTGTCCATAGGTATGGGGCATATGAATACTGTTTCAGCATGTTCTGCCAATTGTTGCAATTCGTTCGCAAATCATTTCGCAGGATCAGCTTCATCTTCCGGCCATGCCTTATAGTCGGAAAGTGCGTCATCATAACTACATTTTATGTAATAACCTATGCTTATTATCTAATGCTTTTGAAAGATCTCAGTGATACTTATCTTCTCCTGAGATTCTTCAACGGGAAGCAACAGACACTCACAATCGGCATACACGACAAACGGTACCTTTTCCTTATTTCTATAGTTTGTGAACTCAATGATATTTTTCTCAGGTTTCGGTAATTTGATTCTACAGTGATTCATCTTTTTACAGTTATAATTGTGTTCACACAACTTTTCTTCGTTTGAAAAATAATGAAGACATCGATCACCTGTAAATCAAACTGCGCCTGCGTTATCTTTCATCAGTGGGAATCCCCTCACTATACTAGTAATACTTTATCTGTGAGCTCCCTCACACACGCAGGGCGCACTGGGGTGACACACAGTATGTCGGTAAGGAACGGACAGACTGAGAATCAATTCAACGGCCGATAAATGCATTACCGAGTGTCGATACATTGATATTAGTGCTGTCAGAAAGTACTGAGTGACGTCATCAGTTATTTATACCCGATTGATAAGGTAGGCTCCTGATATAGCGACTGAGGCTCCATCTGTGGTTGGAGATGTGCATTACCGATGGCCCCTGTTTTACCGACCTATTGTAAAATGATAATATAAAAAATTACCGACCTCCCTGTTTCACCGGCTGATGGTAACATTATTCCCTACCTTACCAACCGATGTTAAAATGATAATATAAAAATTCCCGACCTCCCTGTTTTACCGACTGATGGTAGCATTGTTACCTGCCTTACCGACATATAGAAAAGGGATAAAAGTTACCGACCTCCCTGTTTTACCGACTGATAGTAACATTGTTCCCTATCTTACCGACATATAGAAAATGATAATATAACAAATAACCGACCTCTCTGTTTTACCGAATGATGGTAACATTGTTCCCTACCTTACCGACATATAGAAAAGCGATAATATAAAAAATTACTGACTTACCTGTTTTACCGACTGATCGTACTGAACTATTTTACCGATCGATGGTCACTTAGCACAGAACAGAATCTTATAATGTTAAATTGGTGGGAATCTCCATGGCCAATCTCACTGTTTTACCGACAGTCGGTAACTTAGCATGGAACAGAACCCTCCCTTTGTCGGTGGCGCCATCTGTTGGTGTCGGTAACTTGAGATGGTGGCGCCATTTCTCGGTAAGTGGTCTAGCCCTACTACTCCCGAGGACGCATTCGGTGGGCGTATAAAGTATAACGAGAAGTATAAAGAGTATAAAAAAGTATAATAGTTGAAAGTATAGTTTAATTCTGAACCAAAAAAGCTCATGACTTGTCAACGAAACATGTTCCATGTTTCAAACAAAAAAGATGTTAATCTGAAATAGAAAGTAGTGTAAGTCAGCCAAATAGACACATTTTGAACGAAATACTTGATTTATTTAATACAAAAGGTTCATTTTCAACCAAGTAGTTGCATGTTTAACCAAAAAAGATTAAATTTGAAGCAAGAAGATTAATTTTCTGCCAAAAAAGACGAATTTTTAAGAAACGCATTTGAATGAAATACTTTGAACGAAATACTTGATTTATTTAATACAAAAGGTTCATTTTTAACCAAAAACGATTAAATTTGAAGCAAGAAGATTAATTTTCTGCCAAAAAAGACGAATTTTTAAGAAACTCTCAACGAAGAAGGTAAAATATTTTTCAATTTTAATTTAAAATGGTGAAAAAAAACTTCAATTTTGATCTATTTTATTTTAATCTTCAATATGAAAAGAGAAGAATATTCAACCACGAATTTCATGATCACAGCTCTCTTCCTTTTCGCGATATGGTCAAAAGGAAAAAGTTACACACACGGACATTGTTTAAACACTTTATTTTCGAGTTGCTGGGGTCGAATTATATCAAAATATGTCAAAAAAGTATGTTCGAAAATTTAGCTCATTACAAACCTCCATCTATGAGGAAGCAATAATAAATCGATTATTCATCACTGGAGCAATTAATTAATTACTCCGATGTGCAATTATCTGATCTCCTCGATTCCGCTTTTGTCTGTCGAGAAAGACCAAAGCAAATCACACGCCGACAATGAGTACTGTTGCAATTTCTAAAATTGCGCAAACATGGATCGATGGAATTTTGATTAGTTGATAAAATTTGAAAATGATATAATTTGAAGACAAAAAATGAGGAAAATGGGTCAATATTCCCAGTATTAAAGGTAATCTTAAATAAAATTACCAAACCTCCCAAGAGAAATGGAACGGAGTAACCGATTTTTTTCTATCTTTTTTTAATCGTGTCGACATTATGTAAGGAATCTAATGCAGCATATTAAAATTCAATTTTTTAATATTTGAACAATTATCAATTTCGTTCAACTGTATCGAATCATGTAACGCTCTAACAATAGGAAGGTCGGGCGAATTACGACGGACCGCCCCGGGCAAAGTGTCGTCGAGAAATTTCACACTCCATCATTTGGCTGAGCTCTTCAAATTCGAAGCGCCTGTTTTCGATGCATCGTGGGTTCTTTCCTGGTGGCGGACTTCTCCTTTTTAGGCGCATAAATGAAGCAAATTTTCGAAGAATTAAAAAAATAACAAAAACAAGACCATTTAAAAAAAAGGCTTTCTCTTTCTGTATAATGCCATTGAGATTATGTGGTGAAAATATTACATCGAACCATTCATCCGTGTAGGAGCAAACTGCTGTTATGTAATACATGGGCTAAAATTCAAGCCTGAGGAAGCGCCTTAAGCTTTCTTCTTAGGTGTGTGGAAGAGGCGCAGGATGCCGAAAGATAATCTCATAGTCGACGTGTTGAGTCAGGGGTATCAGCTTGAAGCCCTGACCTCTGGACAAATTAGATAATTAAGATGAGAATAATAAGCTTTTTCAAATAGATCTATATAAACAAATTTTTGTTTTCAATTCAAATTTGAAATCATAGGTTCCTACACCAACTAAGATATTTTCTAATCAAGTAAATAAGTATTATTATATATAAATTACAATGTTTTACCCATGATGTATCATTTTTCAACATGAACACGCGCTGCAAGCATCCGTTCACGTCACTGATATGTGGTCCAGCAGGTTGTGGTAAAACGTTCATCGTAAAAAAGTTTCTTCAAAATCTCAATGGAATTCTCGACGATTTAATGAGAGAGTTTTCCAATAACACAATTGTAGATCTTTCCATTAGAGGAAGCCACCATAAAAACCTCAGTGTAATTTTTATATCTCAAAATCTCTTCCACCAGGTACATGGTCCAAGAGACATTTCTCTAAATGCCAACTATATAGTCGCTTTTGAGAATCCTCGAGATAGGGCTCAAATTCAGCATCTTGCGCGTCATATTTGTCCTGAAGACCCACGATTTATACAGGAAACCTATCACGATGCCACATCTCAACCACATGGTTATTTCTTTCTGGGCTTGAAACAATAAACTCCAGACAATTGTCGATATCGCACACGCATATTTCCCGATGATCCTTATCAATACTTGCTTTGCAAGTACCAGTTACTTACTTGTAATGATGTCGAAAGGTTGCAAGGCATTTGGCAAGAAAAACGCCATAATTTTGTATGCCATGTGCCATTTAAGTCCAGATCAAAGACAAGCAATACTAAAGACATTTCATGTAAAACTCACTAAATGTATTTACGAATGTGCCTTAAATGCGCTTTTCGGAAATGTTCCTCTTAAAGATCATCAAAAGCAAGAATTAAAAAAACATAGACAGAGATTACGTAAGCTAGTCGAATCTCGTGTTCAATTCCTCATCGTAGAACGTTTAATAATAAGGAGCATGCAAGGAAAATGGTACTTATATCTAGTGAACAGGTGAACAAAATCAATCAACAAAGGCAAACGATAAATCATGCACCTTTACATAGCGATAACAATTCAATAATTATACCATCGATACCTGGTGCCACTGCACAAACACCTAGAAATAATCTTGGTAGAATGGATTCTGAAATAAGTCGAATCTTATTCTCACCTTATCCACACGTTGAACGTGAAAAATCGAGAGATTACAGTCGAGTGTTGGAAAAATTTCTCTTTATTGACGAAAATAGAAAACTTCCTACTGAGAAATTGAATCATAAAGAAAATACAGATGATGATTCACATGAATTTTTGTCGTTAAAAGCTATTATTGCTAATGTACCTAAATCTTTTCGTTCCCAAAGTACCTTATTACTTAATCATCTAACAAAGCCTGACTTTACCAACCAAATCAAATGGAATAAGTATGGTTCAGTGATTATTGATGGGAAACTTATTGAAAATTTAAATATTACACATCTCATTAGTGATGCATTTGGGCTTAGAGAAAGTGTCAACCCTCCTGGCAGAAGTCACTTTGCCCGTATCCTTCAAGAGATCGGTACCCCGCGAAAACTTGTGAAAAATCAAGAATATTGAAGGCCTACTAGGCAAATACAACGATATATCAATAAGCGATCACTCTCGAACCAAGAATCTCTTATAACGGACGATGAAACTACTGTGGATGAAGTAAGGTCTGATACAATCCTAGCGAATTCTAATGAATCAATTCGTGAAAGGAGTCGCAGTAGAATTACAAGGAACATCAGTCGAGAGAAGAGACAATTTGGCTCACGAATGCTGAAAAAGTGGCAGTCTTTTATTCTGAAATAAAGCTGTTCGAGGAAATTTACTACAATCCAAGTCATCCTACTTCATACAGTGGTACCGAAAAAATTAATCATGCTGCACCAAGAGGCGTATTACGCACACAAGTGCTTAATTGGTTCAAATCTCAGGATGCATTCACTTCACACTGTCCTATTCGATGAAAATTTCAGAGAGCTCGTTATACGGTTTCCAATATTGATGCAGTTGGGAGTGTGATTTAATAGACATGCGAAGTCTGTCCAGTTATAACGATAATCACCGCTATATTTTAGAAGTCAATTTCTTTGAACCGGGTCTGTATGTCGATATTGAGGCTTTAATAAATAATCTGAACAGTCTTCCAGAATTAGGCCAACACATTAAATTTGAATATGAAAAATGTAAAAGTAGCTACGCACGCAAACAAAAGCATCATCAATCAGAAGGGGCATGGTATCGGTAGCTTCCTCGGGGGATTATTTCGTCGTCCTTTCTTGACTAGTGGGGCCCGCGTATTAGGAAAAGAAGCTCTTAGAGCCGGAATGCATGTTACAATTGATTTGGATAATAAGATGCCTCTTAAAGATTCTGTCAAGAATCGTTTTCAAGAATCAGGCCTCAATTTGAAACGTCGTGCTATGGACCAAATGGAGAATAACATGAATGACTCGGGCTATAAATATAGTAGGAAGAAACAAATTGCTTAGTCCATTTCTAGTCGTGGTACGCTTCACGTCGTAGGTCGAAATACGTTGAAAAAGTCCAAACAAAAAGCACAGTTAAAAAAGGAGCTTCAGTGAATAGGAAAAATTCTATAAAAAAGAAAAGAAAAATAACAAAGTCTACAAATAAACGCACAAAATCAAGGAATCTCAATGAGTTCATTATAAACCCGTTTCTTCTATCATTGATGATGCGCCCATTGAGTTTGTTGTTCCTGGACATGCTGATGAATATATCGATCTAGCACACACTATGCTCAGTCTTCGAGTAAAACTTGTAACTGCTACCAGAGTAGCCGCAAATACCGCAGCATTGGACAAAGTAGGTCCTCTGAATAATCTTTTGCATTCGCTGTTAAATCAGGTTGGAAAGACGGCTGGAAAGGTAAATGATTTTGATGCTAATGAGGGTTGAAGAACTCGATAGGAATATTTGAGTGCTGATAAATCTATTGATCTTATTGGTCATCTACACTGTGATGGTTTCAATCAAGATAAATTTCTCATCAATGGTGTGGAGTTACGGGTTCGGCTCGTTCGTTCAAAAGATACTTTCTGTCTTATGAACAGTACAAGTAACTGTCATTTACACATTGAGGAGGCTTCACTACTTGTTTCTAGAGCAAAAATCAATCCTGGCATTCGTTTTGCGCATGCTAAAGCTTTATCTGAAGGCACTGCACAATACCCTATTACACGTGTCAAAGTGAAAGCTATGACGATAGACTCTGGAGTTCACGCTGAAACTCTTGACAATGTTATCCTTGGTCAATTATCGAAAAGAATAATAATCGGATTTTTGAACGATACTGCATATAATGGCAGTGGAAACAAAACCCCTTTTAGTTTTCAAAATTATCAAATCAATCATCTATTACTTTATGTTGATGGTACCCAAATACCCTCGAAACCTTCACAGCCATCCTTCAACACTAAAAAATTGTATGTTGAGGCGTATAACATATTATTTACTGAAAGTGGTATTTATTTTCTAAATGAGGGAAATGACATTGATCGGGAACAATATCCAATCGGAAATTGTTTATTTGCCTTTGATCTTACATCGAAGCTCTCTCCTAATTGTTATTCTCATTGGAATCTCGTAAAACATGGGAGTCTCAGACTTGAGGTACGGTTTGAAGAGGCGCTTGTGAGCACAATTATTTGCCTAGTATATGCAGAGTATGATGATGTTTTAACAATAGACTCGTCGAGACAAATTATAGCTGATTTTAGTGCTTAGTTTAAGTGGGGGCCAATTCTCATACATATAGGGAAAATATATTATTTGAAAGTTTCAGACACTACTTGAACGTCACAGTAGTAAATTCTATCCTGATATATAAAGTAATAAAAACATGATGGATTACGTGATAGATAGTGGACGCATCACGAACTTGGAGGAGTTAAACTGCCCATGGTTCAAAGCTTGGCTTTCCCAGATGAGTTTCGTTTCCACCATGGTGTACAAAAGGACACACAATTTATCCGTTATCTTAATAATGCACTTAGAATAAAAAAGTGAATAAAGCAGGAGTGAATAGATGGAGTACTCTCAACTTCGTACAATAAAACCTCAACCTATAGTACATGCTCAGCTATATCGACTACAGTCAAAGGGCATAAACATTCATACGTTTCTGAAGATCCGGATGAAGATACTGTAGACTTTTCAAATAATAAGTGATCAAATATAATAAATTTTTGTAAACTATTTTTACAAATATAACAGAGCGCACAATTACATAATAAGAAATTAATTTCCAACTTCACTCTTGAGTTGTTTTTGGTCTAGTAGAGATAAGCGGGAACTAATCTTACAGATGCAAATGCGGTCTATATGATTACGGGATGTTGGGTAGGGTGGGGGTAGTCGGCCCATAGAGGTGCCTTACTACTACGTTGCTCTGTTTGCTTTTGTTGAAACTAACGATGAAAATGCCGATACTTGATTGAGGCACGCAATCTCCAAAATCAAATGCTAACATTAGAAATTATCTTTCATGATGTAACATTATCAAATTCTCTAACCGGGGATCGTTCTTATGTTCACTAATATTTTCAGTTTGATTATAACTGCAGTGGCTGATTCTAGTTGAAGATCTCAAATTCACTAAAAATACTCTAATTTTTAGTAATGGTAATGTTACATTTTAAACTTATCTCAATGATATTTATTTTCATCGAGACATTCGTTCAATTTGCGTTTACTTTTTCCTATCCAGTAAATTGCAACCAACGATATGAGTTGATTCCAATACTGATAGGATATACAACCTAGCCCTAACCATTCATAACTAAACTTGATAATTAAATAAACAACAATTGAATAAAATTATTATTCACAATAAAAATTCCCGCTAAAATTTAAATCGCTATTTTAATACAAAAACGACAGATTGTGGATTCACTCAAGAGAGAGATAATATCGTATTTTCAAATTATTCAAATTAATTAAGAAAATCACTGTCATATGAAAACAAGCGAGTAGGATTCTCCTCCAATATTAAACCATAAACCAAAATTTCCTTCGCACAATGAGGTCTTTATCACACGATAAATTCCAAATTCGTTACGAATTATTTTCTAGTTCCATCTTTATAAAAAAATTAAGGATGAGGATACCCTGTAGCTTGTAACGGAGCAGTTGGTAAATAAGGGGAAGGGTTACATGTATGCGGATGCTCGTATGGAGGAATACGATTATACGGAAAATCTGAAAATTAATGCTTTTCGCAAATTCTGTTTGGTTTTTGATTATAAGCTTCATAGGTCTCGCTTCGTATTCGAGCGCGACTTTTAAAACAGTATCTAAACTTGAAGGGTTGCGTACTTCCACTATACCTTAAATACTATCCTGTAATCCACGTTTAAAAGCTTCAAGAGTACAGTCGTTTAGCGGGGCTAAGAGTTGCTCTTCATCGGGATATTAATCTTCGAGTGTAGCTTGAGCTCCTGATCCTGAAAGAATTACGCGATCAAAGAATTCACTGACGTTTTCTTCTCGTCTCATTCTAATAGTAGAAATTTCATGCAGGTGCCACACATAGGTTTTACGAGGGGCAAAACGTTGTTTGAAGTATTCAACTAAATCATTAATTGTCGCAAAATTATTTCCGTGAATATTATCTCTAGCCGCACCCTTTAACCGGGCTGAAATACGTCTAAGGTATTATTTTTCACAATTTGCTGGCACTGGAGATTTCCCAATGATTATGCCCCGCATAAAGTCTCTAACGGGCTTGTTATTTCCATCATAAGTACGGATGTTTATAACCCCCTGTTTAATGGCAAAAAACACGGCCATGGAAGTCATCATGGCTTCATTGAGTAAATTGAAGTAAATTGAGTTTGATTCGGATCGTTATATCGGAATGAAAATTTCATTCGTTTGTATACGTTGAAAGGCGCGAGTTCATTCCGCATGATTCCGTGCCATTCCGCACTCAGTTCGAATGATTTTGCATCTTTCGGCATGAAGTTCCCATTCCTTTTGAATCCGCTATATAATGCGAATTCGTTCCGATTTATTCCTTGCTATTCCAAAATCAGTTCGAATGATTTCGCACTTATCAGAAAAGAATGTGCATTCTCTCTGAATCTGCCGTATAACGCGAGCTCATTCCGACTGATTCCGTGCTATTTCGAATTATGTCGTACCTGAAAAAAAGAAATTCCCATTCCGCCTTCATCCGCCTAGTGAGGTGACTTGATTTCGCAACATACCGCCATTACTGAAAATTATTTCGCTTCATTTCGTCTAAATTCGCGGAATGACGAGAAATTCAATTCTGAATGATGCCGCTTCAATTCGAATATAATTGAGACTTTGAATTTGAAAATCCGATTTAAGGAAAATGAAAAATATTTTGAAGGGATTTTGTTAACTATAAAATAAATTATTAGGACATATATGTTATGAATAATGTTATTGAAATACTGTATGTACAAAACTATTGTATGCACAATTTATCAGGAAACCCACTGACATATGCCTAACTGTCCAAGTTCATATAAATCATTTTTTCTTGCAATTGTTTGATTGGTATGATTTGTTTATTTTCTTTACGAGTTACGCCAAAGATATGCTGCACATTAAGGGAAATATCTGCAGTTGCAGTTTCTGGTATTACTGCTTGAGCGAAAACTTGATTGTATCTACAAATAAAAGCCTGTATTGCAACAATTGTATTTGACGCAAGAAGTGAATTGAGGTTATTTGTTTTTCTGGGACGCAAGTACCTTGGGCTCTGGTAAACGGTGTCTTTGTATAGGCAGCCATTGTAGAGTATGTCCTGGTTTTCGAGCGCTTCTAGTCTTCCAAGAAATACGGGTTTTCCGGCGTATTGTATGAAAAATTTGTTTATAAGTAGGCTCATAGCTGATTTTTTGAAGCCTCAGTTTAGCTAGTTGATCATATAGTGCTCGTGGATCTGTAATCTGGTCGTTACAAGTAGAGCTAAATTTTGCAGATGCTTAGTGGGCAGAATACCTTCTAAACATGGTAAGCAGTGGAAGAGAAGCCAAGACTGCCACTCCGAAGTCTTTGACTTACATTTGACAGAAAATCGTCTTGTTTTCCTATGAAGTTCTGGATGTGGTGTTATTGTCATAATTAATTCGTTTATTTGCCTGATATGGCTTGCAGACATAATTTTTCAAGAACACCATTTCGTCCACAGTTGCTTAATAACACCCAACAAAACTGCTTGCAAATAATCGATGGGGAATCCCCAAACCATTTTGAAATTAATTAACATCATCAACGAAGAGTCATCTTCAATTCCTCTACTGCTTGTGCTCTTCTCACGTTTAAAGTTCTTCTTATTCCAGCTTGGGCTCTCCTTAATTTTTTTTTCTTTTCTTTTCAAAGCGCATGTTCTTGCTTTCCTTTTTAAATTTTGTCTTTCTCCATCTCTTTTATTTTTTCCATATCGTCTAGATCTTTTCTGTGACCCTCCTCAGTCGTCAACTCAGCTTCCGTTTCTCAAATAGGATGATGCACAGCATTACCATACCTCTCCTCTTCATAGCACCAGCTGCAGCCGCAAAATCCGTTAAATTGTATACGATTTTGGATGACTAGACAAGCAACTGGTGTCGATGCAGCATAGTAACGAAAACAATTTCACTCTTATTGATTCTCCATTTTGTTTGGTGATTGAAAACCCTTCTTCTCTCAATTTTTCCGTGTTTTGCAGAAATTGTTGGATGTGCATCACCACTTGACGCCTGGTTATGGAGGCAATTCCTTTATAATTATTTGAATCGGCCACATACTTCTCTTTGAACTGTGAAAAATTGGACCACCGTCAGTATTGTAATTGAATGCTAAAAGATAAAATAGCCTTGAGTATTTCTGCATTAATTTTTGGTACAAAATACAATCCAACACTTCGGATATAACGCCACTACGCTCTTCATATGTTGTTTAATGATATTCATATTTTTCAACAATGCAAGCTTCATTTTCTCGTTTTTTAATAACATGCTAATGTGATACTCGAAGTCAATAAAAATAATGTAATGAAGGTAGATTACATGCAGTGCAAGGAAAGACAACGTTATCGCTTCATCTGGGAAAAAAAATAAAAATGAAAAACGCGTTTCCAAAAACATTCCATTTTTTTTATTTTTTGTCCGAGGAAGGTATAAGTGTGTTATACAATTCCTGAAATTATTGGAGTGGGTTCGCTACTGGTTTTCAAAACAAAAAATTCAAACGTCAGGTCATCTATGGTGTGGCACGGCTTAGTAGGGTGAATAAAAGTGCCTGTGGACAAATTAATTTTCAAACCATAATTTTTTTCATCATATTTGGAATTTTTTTAATAAATGAAAATTAATAAAATTCTGCATATATCGGTGAAATCTGATTTTTAAAAAAGGTATTTAATTATCTTTATTTCATAAAAAAAATGAGAACAACAAAAATGTTTGACTTTTGAAGAGTACCCTTCATTATAAAATATTTAGATTGAAAAAAAAAAGATCTAAAATCAATGACACAACTATATAGAAATGTTTCTCAGTAGAACTGCAGATCTTCAAACATTTGTTGAATTTGTCATAAACAAATAAGTGGGTGAAAATAATTTCGTGAGCCGTAGAAATGTTTTCTTCTCAATTTCATCTAAATTGTTACAATGTATAGACAAAAGGGGTTTGTGTGTTTGATAATAAAAGTTAATACATTTTTTGTTGTATAGTGAACAAATGCTATAAATAATAATGAACTGCATATAACTGAATTTTAATCGTGGTTAGTACTCTTGGGCAATGACTAACAATTATTATTGTTATTAACAATTTTTTAAATAAAATTTTCTCGTCGTATCATCTGATCTTATGAACTAGAAAACCATTTTTGATGTTGCAATCAACTGCCAATGACTCATTGCCATTAAATTTGTTCAATCGATAATAATGTCACTATATGTCATTATTTACTAAAAATTTGCTATCATAATATTATAATGGTTATAAAAGCAAGTAACGAGTTTCTCTGATAATAAAAAATATTCATTTGTTGACCACATAACGAATTATTCATTAATTTTCATTAATCCAACTCACAAAACCCGTTTTGTCTACATTGTAAAAATTTATTTGAGATTGAGGGACCAAACATTGCTAATCCTCACAAAATTATTTTCATCCACTCATTTGTTTATAACAAGTTCAACAAATGTTTAAACTCCAACAGTTTCACTGAAAAATATTTCTAAATTTTTGTGTCTGAATATAAAATGAATCTGAATATTTTATAACGAATATTTTATTTTATAACCTTCAAAACTAAAAAATGTTGGTTATTGTCATTTTGTTCATGAAATAAAAAAGTATTAAAAACCTTTTTTCAAAAATCAGATGTGAGAGTTCTATGCAGAATTTTATTGACTTTGAAAAAATTTAAACATGATGAAGATAATTGTGGTTTGGCAATTGATTTGTCTACAGACACTTTAATTTGCCCTACTGAGCCGTGCCGCGCCAAAGATTGAAGAAAAAGAAGAAGACCTGACGTTTTAATTTTTTTCATGGAAACCAGTAGTAAGTCCACATTAATAATTCCAGGACTTGGAGACCTCACTTATACCTTACTTTGACGAAAAAATAAATAAAAAATGAAATAAAAAATGGCATTTTTGGGAAACACGTTCTTCATTTTTATTTTTTTCACCAAATTTTCAACAGAAAAATGCAAATATTTTTTATTCGTAAATGTATCTCAAAAAAAGTAAATTTAGATGTCGAAAAGTTAAATCGATTAATTAGAACCCAAGATCTTTTAAAAAAAAAAGTTGTCCAAAAACTCGAAGTACCATAACACGAAAATTTTCGTGATCAGTTGACGTGGACTCCACCAACTGCCAAATTTTAAACTGGCTTGTATTCCAGTGGTCGAACTGAGGGCCGGACGAAGCTTTTAAGAGAGCAAATATGGCCTTTCTAAGCATTTTGTTAATTAATGTGATTCAGCGCTATCAGCAAAACTCATATCTTTATCTTCAGAATCACCAGATTTACAAGGTTCATCTACCTTCTCGAAATCTTCTGAATCTTCTGTAAACCAATTGATGTCTGAATCCAGCGGTCATACTACTCCTACTCCTCGGCTGTTTGTCTGGGCCTTGTCTTGCTGGATGCTCATTTTTGTTTAAAGTCCAGGAGCCGAAGATAATGAATAGATAGATAAATTAAATTTCCGAGAAGTGTATACTTGTGCAGGGTTGTTGGAGTTTCGGAAAGACTATTTGACGCAATATTTTGAAGCTGTAATTATGGCTTCTAAAATTGTAGAATAATGCTGAAAGGAATAATAATAATAAGCTTCTATGATTCTACTTTAAGAGGGGGGGGGGGGGGTTAAGTCTAGAGGGTAAAAAAAGCATTTCTTCATAATTTTTCTTTGAAGCAACGGTAAAATTTATTCATTTAAAGACGTTTGTACATATTTAAGTTATATTTGAAGAATATTCATTGAAACTTTAGTCAGAAAATATAAAAAATTGAGCCCGTGATAAGAGATTTTCCGTGATCCCTTTAGAAAAAGATGCTTTGCGGTGCATGATCCTCAACCGATCATCGGGAGTCAAAAAAAAAAATCGATAAAATAAATGAATAATAATAACATAACGGTCTTTTTACATTGAAAATTTTTTTTTATGGTTTTGGCGGTCAACAAACTGAAAAATTAGATTTTTCGCCTAAAAAATCCGTTATTTTGTTTTTGTAAAATCGCAACAACAAAAAATCGATCAACAAGACCTTCTTGCTATATATCTGTGAAAAGTGTATACCAAATTTGGTGAAGATCGCTGCACTAGTTTTTAAGGGAGACTGTGCACAGATTTCAAAAATGTAGTTCTGAGAAAAACACGTTTGAAGTTTTAGGCACGGAAAAAGTTCAACCGTAGGCTGAGTCCTTTTCTTTCTTAGATGAAGGTCCTTTTTATGAATCACGAAAAGGGACTAAAGAAACCCCCACAAGAGAGCACAAAATAGCCTTCGACCACCTTTACAGTGGTCAAAGGTGACCCTTACTGCCTACGTCTACTGTGCTCCATTCGAGGGGCGGAGATTTACAGCTCTGTAACTTGGCAAGTTTAGCTCCGACCTACCTAAAATTTTGAAGGAATATTTTTGAGATGCTATATTTCAAGAAAATTGAATAGAAAAAACATCGATTTTTTTACCCTTTTTTTAATGAATTTCAATTAAGAAATGAAATTCAAAGTTAAATAATAAATCTTATTTACTGAAAGGAGAGGAAGATTGAGTATGGTCTCTAGTCGCGGATGACTTTACGCGGCAGACGGGACAGTTAGAGATGAAGGTTTCAACTCTGGATACTTTTTCAGAGCTACCAATTTTTGTAGAATGTTATGAGGAACAGTGTTGACGGACCAGATTAAGTGATCCCAAAAGTACAGCCTTTTGCATCCGGTTCGCGATGGAATGAGCCTGACGCTGGCAAGCCGGAATCTTGTTGAGTTGGCTAAGAAAAATTTTCGTGCAATTATTCCTATTCTAGTTTTCCAATTCTACGCAATGGGAACCCAATTATTTCTAGGGCCCCATGGCATTGATAATTCATTTGCAAAATATTATGCGTATCAAAAATGAAATTAATTTTTTTGATAATTATCACTAATTTTTTATTCAATATAATATAATTTTCCAATCTAACTTGTCAGGCATTAATTCAGCATTGATTTACTTTAGGAGTATATATTTTTTTCTTCACGATTAAAAATTCGAATTTTGAGAACGTTTTTTGACTCTTCTGAGAAATCGTTGATATTGCGCTGAGCTATTATGGAGATAAGCACATCAAGTTTATTTATTCTCGACCGTCCAGGCGCGAATGAAACGAAAATATCAGCGTAGCCAAAAACGAATCAAGAGTTCGGTTGAAGTCAAACCGAATCAAAATATAAGTTCGGGCAAAAATCGGTTAGACGGCGCACTACGGGCAAACACGAGTTAAATCTTTAACTTGTTTCAGCTCGTAGCGCGTGGCCTAATTCGTTCTTGCGCGAAGAAACAATCAACCCACTTTTGCTCCGACTCTTTGTTTAGTCCGCTTTTTCTATCAGCCCCTCATATAAGGAACACAAATCCTCCACAGATTCACAAAATTTAAACACACAAGCTACTCGCCCCATGAGCGCGCAGGTGAGCGGTGAAACAATGTTAAAACGTGGCACGGCGAAACTGAACTTAGAGAACGAGCAGTAATACAACTAAGTACTCAGTTTAATGCTCCCACAATATTATTAAAGAGCGAATAATTCTTTCCAGAAAATTTGGAATATATCCTCGCTGCGGGAGCTGAAATAAACGTCATAGAACGGCAAGCTTTACAGGAATGGATTTATATTGACGAAGAAACCAGATCCAATAGGTAACAAGGGTTGGATATTGGTAGTAGACTTTACAGCCCTAAATGAAAAAACAGCAGGCGATGCGTACCCACTGCTAAATATACTTCATATACTTGATCAGTTGGGGGAAGAAAATTATTTTTCAGTACTCGACCTGGCTATGAGATTTTATCAAATTCCAATGCATCTCTTAGACAGGCATAAAACAGCTTTTTTGACTCCTTTTGGTCATTTTGAATACAACTGCATGCCATTCGGCTTAAAGGGAGGCCCTGCCACTTTTCAACGCTTGATGGATGTTGTTTTGGCTAGTCTTCAAGGTATAGAAATGTTCGTATACATGGACGACATTATAATCTACACTAAAAGCTTGGAAGAGCATGACAATAAATTTCATCATCTTATGAGTCGTCTGCAAAACGCAAACTGGAAGTTGCAACCGGAAAAATGTTTTTGCCTGAAAAGAGATATATCATATTTGGGACACATCATCAGTAACCAACAAATTCGTCCAAATTACGATAAAATTAACGTAGTGAAAAACTTTCCAGTCCCAAAGACGATTAAAAACGTTCGCCAATTTTTGGGACTGGCAGGTTATTACCTCAGATTCATAAAAAACTTTTCAAAAATTACGAAACCATTCTCAGATATAACAAAACAAAGTGTTCGGTTCGAATGGGCAGAGCAATGCCAACAAGCTTTTGATTCTCACAAACAAAAACTTTGCGAAGAGGCCATTCTTTAATTACCAGACTTCGAAAAACCATTTATATTAACTACTGACGCGTCAAACTTTGCCATAGGCGCCGTGCTTAGCCAAGGCGAAATTGGTAAATATCTAACAATTTCTTTCACATCTCGACTTTTAGAACCTCGAGAAACGCAATACTTGACTATTGAACCTCGAGAAACGCGATACGCGACTATTGAAAGGGAATGCGTGGCAATGGCCTGGGGAGTTGAGCATTATCATACTTATTTATATGGGCGAAATTTTATCATTATCACAGATCACAAACCTTTAGAATACTTAAAAACAATAAATCACAACGCAACCGGACTCGCAAATGGAGGTTTAAGCTCGATGATCAAGAATATCAAATAAAATACAAGCCTGAAAACTATAATCTGAACGCGGACGCCCTGTCACGTAATCCAGTCACAAAAGAAGTCTCCGAAACATTATCACTAGCCTCACGATAAATAAACCAAGAGTTAAAAAAGCATAACCGAGTATCGGGCTCTGATTCAAAACAATGTCAGCCAAAAAAGAAGAGCAAATCATTCCACTAGCCGAGTACAAGACTTCGTTTGGAAGACGAGTCGAGCGAAAATCCAAGGCAAAACAAATTAATTGCCCAGAAATAGGCTGAATTACCAGCAAAAGGAAAAAGAGGTAGACCAAGAATGTTTCAAAGTCAAGAAAAGACAGGAATACAAATCAAACGGAAAAGAGGACGTCCTCGAAAGAGTCTAATACAATCAGAATCCGAAGAAATAAGCCGTGAAGGGAAGACCACAAGTAAAAATATCACCAGGGAAACATTGGTTTCAGAAGAATCTTCTATGGAATGGGAAAACATCTTAGAAACAGAAATCACCCCGATTTCATCAGCGGACGAAGGAGAGGATAATAATCGTTTATCAACTCCTCAAAGAATAGATTTATCCGGGGATATCCAAAACAACAACCGTCAGGTACAAATCGAAGTGTCGGAAAAGAAAGAATAAAAAAAAGAAGCAGTAGAAATACAGGAGGAACTACACAGAGGTTGAAACACGAAAGAAAAACCATTGCACATTGTTGAAGATGCGGTGGAAGAACCTCGTGATAGTCGACCAAGGAAATAAACAAATTTATACCAAGGAGTACAGAGCTATGGGGAATCATTTATAACAACGGCTGAACAATCGGGAAAACGCCGCAAAGAAATATTATATAAGGAATTCATAGAGAAATCAACCAAAGAATCAAGCATAGAATTGAATAAAAAACAAACGAAAGCGTTGTACAGACAAGTCATCAGCAAAAATAATTATAGCTAAAGAACACCTTTTTACTACAACAGATAACATTGCATTTTTCATTACTGAAAATAATGATACAAATACAAATATAGTCCGCACCTTAATAGAAAGAATTATGTTATCTGAGGAAACTTTGAAGCAAAAAAAAAGCATTTGTTGGGAAACTACGTGTTTCAAAATCGGAAGAACATATATATTCGCTCTAACAAATCAAAAATCCGCAAAAGATATTCCGGATCCAAATATGATACAAGCATGTATTAAACAATCAAAACAAATGATAACAAAATTCAACATAAAATCGTTTAGAATGTCTCGCGATCATGAACTACCAACTATAACGCAATAGGAATCTATTATACGAATAATCCCCAAAATGTTTCAAAACACTCAAATATCAATCACTTTATGTGACGAGAGTCTATATACACCTTCGACGAACAAAATACGCATCAAAGTGTATCATGCGTCGACAGCAAAAGGACATAAAGGAATCATCAAAATCTACCATCGCCTCTTACAAGACTTTTATTGGTCTAACATTCTGTCAGATGCAAGCGAAGTCATTAAACGATGCCGGCAATGCCAAAAAAGCAACTCCATAAGAAATAAGCCGAGAGATCCGATGATAATCACCGAAACACGATCGGAACCATTCGACAAAATAGAAATGGATACATATGGACGTCTTCCAACTTCAAGTAAAGGAAATACATTCATTCTAACACTACAGGATAATTTTCGCGGTACTGTATAGCTTCGGCACTCACAGACACATCAGCTAAACGAATCAGTAGAGAAATGGTTGTAAACCTGACTTGCAAATTTGGTACACCTCGAGCCTTTTTAACTGATCAAGGAAAACATTTTACAAGTAAACTAATGAAAGAATTTACCAAATTTTTTAGAATTAAACAGATCATATCCACTACATATCACCCACAATCAGATGCAGCCACCACGTTTTAACAAACTACATAAAACTCAATACGTACGGCAAAAATGCCAATTGGGACAAAATATTACCAATCGCCATGTACAATTATAATACAAGCGTACATGAGGCAACGAAATTTACTCCACATGTATTGGTTTTTGGCAGTCGTGCGTATCTCCTATCAGGCTTCATTGAACGGGAAAAAATTAAAACATACACTCATTACACAAATGAACTATTTCACAAACTTCTAGATAACAGAATAGTAGCTGCATTGAATCAATACATAGCTAAACACAAAAGTCAAAAAATTTACGACAGAAAAGCACGACCAAGAAAATGTTTTGTATGTCAAAAGGTTCGTTTACAAAAACACGTTGAAAGTGGGAAATCTGATGACGAAAACGTAGGACCTTACGAAATCATAGCAATTAAAGACAAAAATAATGTTAGAATACGTATCAACCCTTTATTAGTTCAGGATGTCCATATAGATCAAATAAAACCCATCTACTTTACTGAGTAGGAGGAATAATGACACTAGATGACACGGTCAAGATATTGGTGTTACCGCAGAGTTCGGGATTATTCTGTGAATACATCGATCTTAAACAATGGAGATTGCAACAAGACATCGTCGTCACAAATTTCAACATTCTACGGAGATTCTGCAAACAGTTAGGACAAACATGTTTAAATACGGACAAAATCGAAGCCCTAAGCACACTAATCAGCAACTTAAGTAAATTTGAGGAGCAACTCAATGAATTATCAAGTACTCCCAACAATAGTCGCAAAAAACGGGCACCATTCAGATTTTTAGGAACAGTGGTTAAGTTCTATTTGGAAATTTAGATGAAAATGATGCAATTTATTATGACATAAAAGTAGAGGAAATTTCAAATAACGCGGCGCAAATGGCGGTTCTTTTAGAAAATTTCACACACGTTGTAAAATCGGAATTCAATCAAAATAAAATAAAATGGACCTTAATGGCCAATACGGTAAAAGAATTCGCTTAGCATATACAAAGCCAATAAAAAGGCATAAATAATACAATACAAGATCTGAAACTATCTCAGGAATTAGAAGTCCATATCGCGACATTAAAACCGAATCTCGAGTTACCCATTCCCATTATGTCCCATAAGACTTAAAATTTGGTTGAATTTTCCGACGTAACAATTTTTTTTTTTCAATTCAAAAGTAATATTCATATTACAATTTCCACTTTTAAATCTAGAAATATATAACCTGTACAAGTATACGCCTATACTTGTGAGGCAAAATGTCAATAATGTAACTAGAATTTTCGCATAAATTGTCCCTGAATCCAAATATTCGACTATATCAAAAGATAAATTAAAACACATAAGTCTATCAGAGAATGATTTAGCTAAATGCAAACTATTTCAAAAGAAAAATATTTTCGAAAATGCGTATCCGGTAGAAAAAACGAATAGCGCGAGTAAATGTGAGATTCAGTTAATAAACAAGCCTACCTTTTCAAAATTTAAAGATTGTGATATAAGATTCAAACGACTACAACACCCATAATGGCTTAAACTTGTGACAATTAACTCGTGGATGTATTCGCTACCTCATGAAGAAGTAATGCATGTAACTTGTAAACAAGAAACAACGACTTCTTACATACTAAACACAACAGGTATAATCTCGGTTAAACCAAGCTACGTGGCGAATACAGAAACTATAACTTTGTCAGCAACACAAACAATCACTTCAAAATGCATTATCACCTTTCAAGTTTCAAAATTAAAAACTATGAACGCTTTAAATCTAACTGAATTATACGACACGGTAGAACAAGATACAAATTTAGCAGAAGTATTTCAAGAGTTAAAAAGCCAACCAGAATTTATAGTTAATAGTCGAAAGCTTAACACTGACCTGACAAATGAATTTATCAAATTTCATAGATTAGCAGAAACGGCTAGAGAAATAGAAAAAAATAGAGATACAGTAAGACGAATCAGTCAAATTGAAACAGGCGTAACCTAGACTGGGGATTAACAATATTCGGTACATTCTTTGGTTTTCAGCTCGACGATACGCGCTTGGTAGGATGTTTTCTTCTAACTGTTCCAGGAAAAGCATACGGTTCTGTGAAAGAAAACAAAATAAAGAGATCCAAACAGAGCGAAAATCAGCTGAATGCGTAGAACCAAGAGAACCATTTCCAAAAACTATGGAATGCGCTAAAAGCACATAGTCTGTAAATCTTAATGGATCGAATCAAAGTCCTTGACCAAATAATCGTGCTATAACTTGGACTGAAAATGAGCAAGTAGAAACTAGACCAACTACCAGGAAAGACGAAGTCACTGAACCACCCATCGAAACATTGTCGGCAAGACCATACTATAGACCTTCAAATTAATTACTGAAAACACTTTTATTGTAAATTTAATGACATACAAATAAATGTACACATACATACATGCCAGTAGACCTATTTTCATACAATGGACACTACATTAGATAAACACAAAAAAAAAATATATATTATATAGAGTCACAGAAGAATGAAAGTATAATCTTTTGTAAAAATCAAACTAGGAATAGACTGCGTCACATTAAGTAGTTCTGTAAGACACATGCTTATTATTTCAAAATTCTCTCTTTCTCTCTCTCTCTCTCTCTCTCTCTATGTGTTCAAGACCACATCATCATCAGTTAGAAGAGCACAGATGCGCTGTCCAGCCTCATCGGGGGGAGGGAAGGGTCAACGAAAATGTTGTACCATCAACGTAGGAAAGTTGACTTTTTCCGCCCCGGGGAGATGCCACGTGATGTGACTGAATATTTATTTTTGCCTGAATCCGTTCGCAACGAGCTTGAGAACGGATGCTGCAGTCAGCAAAATTGTAAGATTAGGTTTACCACCTCGGGCCGTCGCACGGTCAAGGGATGCGCGGCGATTGTCACCGCGGAGTAAGATCTTTAACGCGTACAGCGGCGATTAGGCCACTCGTCTGGTCAGTCTGAATGACAATGTCATAAGCTAAAGAACACTCACAGAGAGAAAGGACAAATAGAACACTGTTATTGAATAAACGCCAAGTACACATGGAAATTGAAGGATACTCATTAATCGAAAACATAACAATCGAATAATAATCGAAACATAACAGTGGTTCCAGTACCGAGATCGAATAAAAAGAGTCTGAATTGGTATATTTATTAGGAAATATTTTTCGATCATGTTTTTAAAAATTATATTCATCTATATCCATATATGCATATAATTTTTCGCAATAAAAATTGAGCCCCCGCGGGAAACTCTAAAACGCTCTACCTGGTCAAGTAGACGTTCATCTCCGTATTTGGAATAAGAAAAACATATAATATCAGTGAAAAAAGAACAAGAAAAAATAGACAGTGAAAAGGAACTTTCTGCACAAAAGAATCAGAAAAAACAAGTGATATTAAAAGTTTAGACTCAAACACAATCATGACACAAATTCTCTCTGTGAAGGAAATTTTAATTCAAGTGCCAAATTTTGATGGAGATTCCGAAAACGTCAACGCTTTTATTCGAGGGTGTAAAAGGGCATGGGAAAAATTAACAGACACCCCTATATTAGAATTTTTAGATTTGATTTCCATCAAATTAACCGAAAAGCACGAAAAGTACTATCGTCGCGTTTAGATTCGTACACTACTTAGAATGATTTTGAAAAAGCCTTTAAGCGCACATAGCGTGCCCCTAAAACAGAAGCCTTTTGCTCAAGTGAAATCACTCGAGTGTTTCAGTGTGAGGACGAAAGAATAACTGACTATGCAAGTAAGGTGCAAACGATCGTGTCACAATATACTGAGGGAGTTAAAGAGAGTAATCCTCCAGAACGGACTGAGAACATTTTTCCAAATGCAAAAGTCCTTATAGAAAATTTTAAAAAATATGCCTTAAAACAATTTTTAAATTGTCTCTTAAGAATAATTCGAATTCAGGTAATAACCGGCGAACCAGAGAACAGAGAACTTAAAATCAGTTGAAAAAGTTCATTACTCTAACCCGTTTAGCATAGTTTTTGATAACACTCAAAGTCGGTCAAACACATTCAATCAAAACAAAATTAATAAAATCAGAAGTAATTCCCGCGATAGTCAAAATTCACGAGGAAGCCAAGGAAACTCATTTAGAAATAATCCTTCAAAATTTTGTAACCTTTGCGAGAGCAATACCCATGATGTCAGCGAATGTAGAACATTTAAAAGAATTAGGGAAAATCGAGATCGGCTCCGTAAACTTATTAAAAAAATTCGAGATCGGCTCCGTAAACTTATTAAAAAAATCACCAAACACGTTACCGGACAGATTTCCAACCAAATTATCAACCAAATTTTCAACCAAATTTTCAACCGAATTTTTAAACAAATTTTTAACCTAATTTTCAGCCAAACTTCCAACAAAGCCAACAAATTTTTGAAACAAATCACCAATTGCACTACAAGCCAAATTATAACCCAAATTATCCAATTAGCAATGAGAATAAGTACTACCATAAGTTTAATGACTCTCGCGCGTGTAGTTCCTCTCTACAAAATCAAGGATCAACGCGTATATAAGGAACACAGATTCACAAAATTTAAACACATAAGAGACTCGCCAGTTGAGCGCGCAGGCGAGTGGAAAACAATGTTAAGACGTACCACGGCGAAACTGAACTTAGAAAACGAGCAGTAATACAACTAAGTACTCATGCTAATGCTCTCACAATATTATTAAAGAGCGAACAATTCTTCTCAGAAAATTTAGAATTTATTCTCGATACGGGAGCTGAAATAAACGTCATAAAACGACAAGCATTACAGGGATGGATTTGTATTGACGAACTAGTCCGATTCGAAATAAATGGCGTAACTCCAGGTGTGGTTTTTTCAGAAGGCCAAATAATTATCAACTGCAGCGACATTGATATTAAATTTCAAGTGGTTCTCAATTCATTTTCGATCAAAGTAATGGCGATTTTAGGTAATCCCTTTTTCTGGCAACAGCGAGCGAAAATTTTCTACGAATCCCAATGTTTGACATTGCGTAATCAAACTTTTCCATCTCATAGCGAAGAGTATTTTAGATTGCCACCACGTTCAAAGAAAATAATTTTTGTCAGAGTCGAAGACACCGCACTCATGGAAGGATTCCTTTCAGAGTTAGATGCAGGTCCAGGAATTTTTCTTGGCAATGCTCTCGTATCAATTAGAAATGGTGTTGCACATATACCTGTGTTTAACCTTACCAGCGAAACTATCAAATTAATAACACCTTTCGCAAAAATTGAACCAACAGATTTGTCAGATGCAATAATGTTTGACGAAAGAGCATTGGACAACGATGACGTCTCCCAAAAAAGATATTTTAACTAAAAATGAGCTTCCTTCCGAGGCGCGAAAAAGACTGCAAATTCTAGAAGCGCTTTTGCCTATAGAACATTTTGATAAAGGCGAAAAATCGCACGTTTTAAAATTAAACGAAATATATACCTACTTCTACTATTTGCCTGGTGACAAATTATCGTACACTGACGCAGTCCATCATAGTATTTCGATGGTAGACGATAAACCTGTACACAAACAACCATATAGGCAACCCCATAGCCTCAAGGAGGAACTTCGCAGGAAAATTAAACAATTACACGACGATGAAATTATTCAGTTATCCTCTTTCCCTTACAGCCACCCAATACTACTAATTCCTAAGAAACGAGATCCAAGAGGTAACAAGTGTTGGAGATTGGTAGTAGACTTTAGAGCGCTGAATGAAAAAACAGCAGGCGATGCGTACCCACTGCCAAATATACTCGTACTTGATATAATTGACCAGTTGGGGGAAGCAAATTTGTTTTCAGTACTCGACCTAGCTATGGGATTTCATCAAATTCCAATGGATCCCTTAGACAGGCATAAAACAGCTTTTTCGACCCCTTTTGGTCATTTTAAATGCAACCGCATGCCATTTTGCTTAAGGGGAGGCCCTGTCACTTTTCAACGCTTCATGGATGTTATTTCGGCTGGTCTTCAAGGTATAGAAATGTTCATATACATAGACGACATTATAATCTATGCTAAAGGCTTGGAAGAGCATGACAATAAATTTCATCGTCTTATGAGTCGTCTGCAAAGCGCTAACTTGAAATTGCATCCGGAAAAATGTTTTTTCCTAAAAAGAGAGATATCATATTTGGGACAGATCATCAGTAACCACTAAATTCGTCCAAATCCCAATAAAATTATCTCAGTAAAAAACTTTCCAATGCCGAAGACGATTAAAAACGTACGCGATTTTTTGGGACTGGCAGGTTATTACCGCAGATTTATAAAAAAACTTTTCAAAAATTACGAAACCACTCTCAGATTTAACAAAACCAAGTGTTCGGTTCGAATGGACATAGGAATGCCAACAAGCTTTTGATTCTCTTGAACAAAAACTTTGCGAGGAGCCCATTCTTCAATTACCAGACTTCGAAAAACCATTTATATTAACTACTGACGCGTCAAACTTTGCCATAAGCGCCGTGCATAGCCAAGGCGAAATTGGTAAAGATCTACCAATTTCTTTCACATCTCGACTTTCAGAACCTCGAGAAACGCGATACTCGACTATTGAGAGGGAATGCGCGGCAAGAGCCTGGGGAGTTGAGCATTATCGTGCCTATTTGTACGTGCGAAATTTTATCATTATCACAGATCGCTAAACTTTCGAATATTTATAAAAAATAAATCATTACGCAACCGGACTCGCAAAATGGAGGTTTAAGCTCGATGATTACGAATATGAAATAAAATACAAGCCGGAAAAATATAATGTAAAAGCGGACGCCCTGTCACGTAATCCAGTCACAAAATGAGTCTCCGAAATATTAACACTAACACCACGAGAAATAAATCCAGAGTCAGAAAAGAGTGACAGAGTGTCGGACTCTGATTCAAAACAATGTCAGGCAAAAAAGAAGAGCAAGGAATTCCACCAGCCGAGCACAAGACTTCGTTTGGAAGACGAGTCGATTGAAAATTCAAGGCAAAAAGATTAATTGCCCAGGAACAGGCTGAATTACCAGCGAAAAGAAAAAGAGGTAGACCAAGAAAGTTTCCAAACCAAGAAAAGAAAGGAATACAAATCAAACGAAAAAGAGGACGTCCTCGAAAGAATCTAATGCAATCAGAATCCGAAGAAATAAGCCGTAAAGGGAAGGCTCCAAGTAAAAATATCACCAGAGAAACATTGGTTTCATAAGAATCTTCTATGGAAGGGGAAAACATTTTAGAAAAAGAAATCACCTCGATTTTATCAGCGGACGAAGAAGAGGATGACAATCCTTAGCAACTCCTTGAAGAATAGATTTATCCGGAAACATCCCTAACGACAACCGTGAGGTACAAATCGAAGTCTCGGAAGAAAAAGAGGAAGAAGAAGAAGAAAAAGAAGCAGGGATAGAAGAAGAAGAAGTAGAAATACAGAAGGATCTACACAGAGGTAGAAACACGCAACAAAAACCATTGCACATTGTTGAAGATGCGGGGGATGAACCTCGTGATAGTCGACCAGGGAAATCAACAAATCGAGACCAAGGAGTACAGAACGATGCTGAATCACTCATAACAACGGATGACCAATCGGAAAAACGTCGCAAAGAAATATATTATCTGCTCAACTTAAATATTAAAAAATGTTTTTAATATAATTTTGAAATTTATCATTTTAAATTTGTAATTTGGGACATGTGGGTGACAAGACATTTTGCGTACTTTTTCATTTTTATTTTTAAACGAAGTCTCATAAGATTTAAAAAAGTGGCAAATTACTTGGACTCAAAGTTGTCAAGTTTTTGGCAACTACCCTTACGATTATTTAATATAACATTCATAAAACTCCCGTATGCAGAAAGTGGCGAAGGGGTGCGCTGTAAGCGCGTACGTGATTTTCCAGTATTTATCCCGGGTAAAAATATTTGGTCTTGATTTGGTCTTGGTTAGAGACTAATCCAAGAAAATTTCAAGTTATTCTGTATGTCTAGCTCGTGAGACGGAACGAGGCTATTTTTTATGTCTTAAAACGAATATTTTCGAATTGAAGACAAAAATTTATGTTTCGAGACAAGATTATTTGTTTAGGAAAGAACCTGAGAGATTTATAACTATAGAAGAGAAGCCAAAAGGCTGACAAGGCCTCCAAGGGTCATCACTAATCCGCTTCAAATTTTGCAGAACGTTTATATTATTTCTCTTCAAGGTATTTATTTTTTAACTATCAATAAGTTTGTTTATCTGCAATAATTATGTTCTTTGAATTGCGAATCTAAAAATGTTGTCCATTTGTTCCTATCTCCAACAGTTCACTAGATACTTGGAGAAACTGGCAGTTTTGATATTTTTATGAAAAATGTTAAATGTCTGTAGTTGTTGAAACCGACAGGTAATAAACTTTTAATTTAAAAATAAGTTATTATAAAATTAAAAGTTTTATCGGTTGTAAAATGTTAATCCTTAGCAGATGTCAACATAAATTATCTTTCCGTGTGTCAAGCCAAGTCTACTTGGTCTTGTCTTGGCACAGCTACAGTCATAAATGCAAGACAAGTCTGTATATCTCCAATGTCTAGCTGGTGAGAATGAACCAGACATCATGGTCCTGAACACAAAATCAAAACCAAATATTTGTACCTGGGTATAAACGATAAGTCCAGCTATATCATTCAGTATCCGTGTGGAAATTTTGTCATGGCGCTAGCTGGGCCCAAAATAGGAAAAACTTGGCCCCAAATTGTGCATTTAGAAAGGACCAAACCGCAAATAAAACGCCTAACCCGGCCAGAGCCTAACTTACCGACCGACTTGGCCCAAACTTGGCTTTATTTATTTTTCTAGTCTCAGCCACATTATAGTTACAAATTTTTTATTTAAAAGAAACATTTCAAGTAGCTGAACATTTTAGGAAAAATCTTATTCCTGAACCGGCTTATTCGTCGTCAGCCTCATCTTTCCGTTGCCATCCCAATCTTTGGAACTAGTGGAGATCTATGCTAAAATGCGAAACGTAATCGAGGTTATGTTTTCTGTACTTTAAAATCAGGTAAACTACATGGAAGAACTTAATTTTTCTCCAAGACGATTCATTTTGCACTTCAAATCGTCAAAAATATTCACATTGTAATATCGCCCTTTAATAAACTTCTTTCAAAGCGAATCAGAGTTACGCTTGCAATTTTCAACCACGAAATTCACTTGTTTTATTATAGCGAAGTTGCCGCATTGCCAAAAAATGAATCGAAGAGACCGACAATCGATATTGGAGGTCGGCGCGCAAATTCAAATTTACATGAAACTAAATGAAAGCAATGGAGCCAGACGGTGCTAACGTTTTGAAAATTTAAATGATTCGATAATATAAATGGAAAAAAGATGATTGTGATAGAAATAGTAAACTTAATTTCAAATAATATTATTTACAATTATTTAATTATTAAAATATTCAATTATTTGAAATGTGATATTTAGGTTATCTACATTTTAGATTAATTTTTTTTCATTTTTGATTTTTAAAGGGTCAGTTAACTGGCCAGCCACTTTTCTGTAAACTATATTTCAGAAAGTGTAATTCTGTAAAATAATGTATAGTTTATTAAATAAACAAGGAGTTATCAAACCAATTTGAATTAAAATTTTGAACGCGACAAGTACTTTTCACTTTCGGTATTTTTGATCATTTGAATCACACTTTGATCATTAATGCAGACAAAATCTGCTGTGAAACAGAGTTGGTTTAAACTAGATTTAAGATATTAACCTGTTGTAGCCATAAAATAATTTTCCAAGTTGGGGCCAAACTTGTAACTGGGCAAACATTTGGCAATTTCCACACGGGTAAATATTCAACGGAAATGAGGAAGAAAGTTTGCTTACGTAGTTCAAACGTTTGCGGGCCATTCAGCATCTCGTTTAGGAGAAGAGCTGTATGTATTGAATAATAATCGATCCAGATACTGAATCACCTCTGTCTGTCGCTTGGCTAAACTATTCGAAGACAGCAGTATCCAAAAGCACATTACTTTTTTCATAAAACTCCGCACGTCAACACTTCAACTGGGAAGTACGTAGAAAGTAGAAAGTCAGTCAAATCTGTGACACAGCTCGCAGTTTGTGGTTACAAAGATGAGTGACGTTTAACTTAGATTGTCACCCATCGGAAGATGTTTTGCAAAAATGACGTAGTGCAGGTATACAAGTGGCACATATTAATCATCATAAAGAATGCTTCACGTCCATTACTTCCCAAGGTTTTGAAGAGTGTAGTATTCGATTTTATTACTGCAATGTATTTACACTTATCGTATTTGAATTTTTCTTTTTGCATTTTAGAGTGCAAAGTTAACAACTCTAATTATCATGGCCTACGGAAAAATAGATATATTTTTAAAAACTTTCAAAACCATAAAACTTTTCCCCAAAATTCATCTATTTACGTGTAGAAAGTTGAGAAAAAAATGGTGAAAAGATCTTTAAATGGTGAGAGAAGCTTCTTAGTATTCATCTCAAGTTCAACACTTAGTATCTGAATGTATAAAATAAGGTTTGTTTCCAATTTCTTCATGCGTCATATTTCTCGAGATGTAATCAGTAATAATTTTCAATTCAAACCAGACATACTTGGCAATCCTCTTCTCTATGAAATGTTTTTATCGCTAAAAATAATTTGACTCATAAAAATTACATATTTTATTTTTGCATTGCTTCCGGCTTTCGAAAATGCTTATCAACCAGGACCCACTGCGCTAAGCCCGAGTGGTAGCGAATAGTGTATTATTTGCTACTGATTTCTGTGTTGACGTCCTTTCAACTAAGAATGTATATATGAGGACTTGCCGGAATCGTAAATGATTTAATCGTATTTAAAAATTTTATTTTGTATTTCATAGGATTTCAAGTGTTTTTTTTTTAATTTTTTATAAATTTCATTAAGAGGCCATTAACGGGCTAGCAATATATACCATTATGTATGTGATATGATAAAACTTTGTGTGATTCGCTCAAATTCGGGTATAATTTTCAAGTATTGGTCTATTAATAATAAATTAATCAAATCAAAGAGAGAAATGAAATTTCGTGGGACTTCATTGGAAGGTTTAGCTTTAAAAAACGACAACAACCTTAGGGAAAGCAATATTAATACAAGGCAAATAAATTATCAGGAACGGAATCGAACAATTTGAAATCAAAATAAAAAATTTTCAAATTGATTCTGCCTCGCGGTTATTAAAGGTTATGAAAATTCCGTCAGTTTCGCAAAAAAATTTTTTCTTAATCCCCAAACTTTCAGCAACTAATAGAATTTCCAGACTGTACTTTAGAACTGTCGTTGGCTACGTTTCTTTTCCACTCACCAAGTCTTGCATTTCTGTATAATTGCTGGGATTTATTTCTTTCAATTTCGAATTTTAGTACCCCCCCCCCCCCTAAAGCAATCAATTGTTATGGAATATGCCCCCCCCCCCTATGAGCCTCATTCGAACCCTTTGAAGCCTATTCCTTTTATCGATAAAGAGTCAAAAGTTGCGCAGGATCAGATAACTGATTATGAAGGAACGGGATAAGCACAAAAATTTAACATAAAAACCGTCCATGAACTTGAACTAGATAGCGAAACGGAATTCGATCAAAGAATAAGCTCATTTATAAACCGGGCTGAAAACGAACTAAATGAATTCAGAACTCAAGAAGTTAGAAATGAAGAAACTAGTGAAGAAAATAAATATGGAGATGCCCCAGAAAAAGTAGAATCTCCCTTAAACACTCTAAAATATTCATCAAACGATAATCTAGTTTCAATAAAAGAAAAGGGTGATGAATCACCACAAGCCATATTAACCCCATCATAAAAATCAACCGGAACCATAGCTAAGCTAGGGACCCTAAGATCTGTAATAAATTACAAACCGCGATATGTGCCTCCGTTGCACGCAGAGCGCGAGCTGGGTGCCAGGCGTAGCTGCTTTGACAAGTTGCGAGGGGATCACTTAAGAATAGGGTTACCTATTTTACCCGAAACGTGATCCCAAAACACTTATAACGAAAATGCCAGAAACATAGTACCATCAGCATTCTTACCAACCTATTAATACATATTTCTTTTGTATAGACGGAACAACACCAACGTTTGTCCAAGGAAATGCTTTATTGGTCAAAAATGTATCAACTCTATCTCTGTACCTCTACACATATATGTATATACAAATATTTTACCTAAATTAGAGATCTTTTGGACTAGACAGATGTCTCTTTGATCTAAGAATTATAATTAAAGAAAGATTGAATAAGTGATTTTGAACCAGTCTAATTAGATTATTGCATTTTCCAAAAATTCAAAATGTATGCATTTCTGAAACTGCTAAAATTTAAAACATTTCTTCTTCAAAATTTAAAATGAATAGATTTCTTCCGACAAATCGACTGATTCAAGGGCAAACTGATTTTATTCAGGAGATGAAGCTCATTGAATCAAACAAATGCATCAATCTGGGCCTTTTGAGTTCCAAGAAATTAATTTACTTGAATGTTTGAGAATTTTATTTTGCTAAAATAATTCATTTAGGGAGTTCGATTCTTTGAATCAATAAAGAAACGTGTCTGGTTCAAATAAGGGATCACTACTTTAGATAAATAGATTCCTGCGACTGAACAATGGGACTCAAGGGACACAGTTGAAAAATGGACTTAACTTTAAAGCACCAAAGCATATTAAAATTAATGCCTCAAGTTTATGAAATCGAAATGAGAAACATGTTTTCTGAATTTTATATAAAATTATGATAATCTTTCAGATAATTCCATTTTACATAAAATTTAAGTAAATTTATTCTTCACTGTTGAAAATGTTTTCAATTTTAATACACATGTATATTAATTTCACAACATGATGGTATATTAAAAATAATTTACGGTATATGGAAATGACTTTACTCCCATTTATATTAAATTTCGATCAGATTTTGATAGTGTTAAAAATTAAAAACATGATACCTTCTACCAGTTAACCGAAAAGATAATTGACTTTTAAGTCAAAAGTTCAATTACGCTAAATAAATATCAGCTCTTATCTATGATTAACTGTACTCACATTAAATTTCAACCAATTTCAGAAAAGTTACGTTCTAATTGAAAAAGCAATCAAATCAATTACCTCAACTGCAAGTAATTGACAAGATCTCAAGATGTAGAAGTACTTTGAGTAAAAAAAAGCAAAAAAAATTTGTTTCTCATAATTATAATAATTTAGGACCAGAGCCACGTTTCTTAGTTCTTCTTATTTATTACCCCAAATTTTCAACTCGATGTGGCTATTCATATGAAAATAAGTTTAAAAATAAATAAAGTGTCAGTAAGGTAGGAAGCCGGTCACGTGACCCACTGGTCACATGACCCTCATAACGAAAATTTCAAGTATGAAAGTTTAAAATAGGTTTGAAAGGATAATAATTTTGTGATAAAATCTAAAATGAAATATATTAAATACTTTCAAATTGAAAATATTTCGAATTAGAAAGTTCTCGATTAGGTGAAATTTTGAAAAGTGGTCGAGCCTGTTTAAAATCTTCGGAAATTCACAAAACATTTCAGACGCAACAGTAACGGATGTTTTCAAACTTCTGTTACTGAATTCATGATTACGATCCAATTTTCGTAAATTTACCAATTTTAGGTAAAGTTATGAATTTTGGGAGCAAATGACGAAAATACTCGGCATAACTCTGATCCCTTTGGTACCATTCGTTGTCGCCTATACGAAAAAAGAAGGGTTCGCGTACGAAAATAGTCTCGAAGGAATAATTAAATACTTTTTCCCGAAACCTTTTTTTTCGAGCCCATAATACCACAATAAGAATGTTTCACTTCAAACAAATTTTTATTTTAATCGTATAAAGTAACGATTCTTTTCTATTATAATTAAATATTGTGATGTACTATTTCACGAATTGCCACTACCAGCAGCGAGCAGCGGTATTGAGACGACCGCCGAGTCAAACCGAACCAACCCTGTAACACCGCGTCGCGTTGTTAAGCTCCACTAACAGCGTCGAAGGCAGTGCGCAGCAGACACGACCAACCCTGTATCATGGCGTGACTGGACGACTCTGCATTGGCCAAGGCCAGTTAACAACCACGTTTTAGACAGCGTTTGGAAACCAATAAGAGGAGTTTAGCCCAACAGACGGACCAAATAAGCAAGCAGCAGAGGTACGAAGACACACATTAGCCAAGACCATCAAGCAAGCTCTCTCCACTTCAACGGAACAATCAACGGTCTCGACACGAAAATACTAAGGGTCGAGAAGAAAGGAAGGAAGCGGGAAGAAACACTAAACTCGACACTTGCGTTCTTGGCTTGGCGACGGTGTTGTCGGTCGAACCGAACGAGTGGTAGAGAAGCCCTAACTGAAGACTTTTTAAAAAGATTAGACATGGACCGAAGCAAGAAAGACTTCACAAGATGGCTGCACGTAGGTATGCATGTTAGGTATGCTAGGTGTGCATGGCGATGGGATGTTAAAGACCGCGTGTGACTGAAATTAAAATCAGTGTCGCGACGACCGTCCGAACCCACTCGACACCCGGAGGTTGAAACACGCACGAATCATAGCCCGATGTAAGCCAGTTGAGGCGGTCGTCTCTCATAAGAACCGTATGTGTAAGCACGCGATAGTGCACGTCGGAGGACGCGGTGAGAACGCTAGTGTCTCGGGCGGCCATATTGAATTATGTTGGGTTACTCTGGCAAACGGTCTGCCATTTCTGTCCGTGTCTTCACATAATTTGGATGATTTTTTTTTCTTGTAGGTTAAGCTTCAGGTCATATCATGAGTGAATGAATATTAGTGTGTTGAGATTTTAAAGACACGCATTAGTCACCATCATTAACAGAATAATTAACTTTCGCTCACGTGATCCCATCCCTCTTCCTGTCTCGTGTCAGTAAATAGTGAGCTAGTCGAACTGTCAAACGTGACAGGACCAGAACCAACGGGGCTCCTATAGGGTCAACCTATCTGTTGCCTTTTGAAAAAATAATCAAAGATCTTCGTGGCTTGTTCGTGGGTCAAAAGAGGGTGATCCACGAACTCGGTGTACTCCGGTATTGTGGTCGCGGTCTGTGACAGGTAAGTGGCAGCCATTTTATAACCTGGTTTCCATCCTGGGCCATCCCTGGCCAGATTTTGGTTAACGGTAGAAATATTGTAAAGTTGTAAAACCTTGTTACAAGAAGTTTACTTATACACATATTTATTTTAAAAAGATTTTCAACATTTTAGAAAATAACAATATGTCTGACCTAATCCATATTCTATTTCCACTGCATTTTTTCCAAGCGGAAATTTGTTCATCTTAGTCCGACTCATGCTTACATGACAAGTGAAATCCTACAAATGTCAATATTGGTACAGAAATTTTTATAAATTCAAGATCATACCGTATTGGTACGAAATTTATGCGTTGATGCGGCTACAGATACTTACATCGAAAAACAGAACATTTTGTTTATATTTTGCATAACCGATTGGATGTAAAGGCATGAAGGAACCAAAAAAATCTCCGTAACAATTCATTTGGAAAATTTACATTCTGAAGATGTGAGAAATTGGTGTTTTGTCAGAACTGTTTCTCTGCAGGAGCAATGTGAACTTCTGCAATACTAAGAAAGTTTTGAAAATTTATTTATCACGATTTTTTTAAATTAGACACCAATGGCTTCTCAATTTATAAAACAAAAACGTCCATAAATTGAAGAAAGCGGAATATTTAAGAAAGTGCAATTTATATGTGTAGTAATATTGCGAATATTATCGGAACAACCTAATTTTTCTCACACGGATTACGGCCGTCAACGGATAAAACTCGAGTGACATGTCAGATCTCTTGCGAAAAATATTCCCAATTGGGCTGAATTGGAAATGTGGGAATGACGATTCACAATCGAAAGCAATATGAATGCTGCCTTTCGCATTGTTTGGAATTGATTTCAATTAGATAAATTTTAACATTTAAATGGCCAATATAGTCTTAACCCGAAATTGCATAAACGTAAAAACAATCTTCCTAAATATTCAAGTTAACTACTTTGTTACTATCAAGAACCTGAAACATCTTCTTTTTCATTGTGTACTTTAATTACAACTTGGCTATAACTAAACAGTCTGCGTAGTTTGAAAGTATCACTTTCGCATATAGCTATACGGGCAAAACCGCAGTTTTGAAATATAAAAGCAGTAGATTCATGGCTGTTTCAAAAGAATCATTTACAATCACCTAACAAAAATGCACGCAGAAACGAGATGAAACAAAAGACTGAAGACGTCAAATCTAGCATTATTACATCAAACCTTTAGTTTTTAAGTAAACTTACAAATTTGTATAAATTTTTGTAAGAAGTGAGATGAAAATTTAGATGTTAAAGAAATATACAAAAATGATTATAATTTTGCTATTTCAAGATGAAAGAAATAAATTCTATATTTTGAAATAATTGCCGATTAGTGACTATTTTGAAAATTCGTTTTCAATTGCAAGTCGTCACTTGACTGCAATAGAATGTCTGTTACCAACCAGGATGGTTCCACTGTCGGAAATCGAATTAGACGCGAGGTGGACAAATTACTAGACCACTTTTTAGTTCACTAAGATATCGCACTGTCCTTTATTCACTGAATTTACAAGTAATAAGATATTCATCAAGCACAACACTCTTTCATCATATCACATACGTCTTCCCATCTATTCTCGGATTACACTGGAGTCCAAATTTAGTGGGCATATCGGGGTACCTTCAATAGCCTTCACATTAAATCTGGACTCTCTAAACCGTTCTTCTTCTCTTTCTTGCTTGTGGCTTCTCATAATGCCGAACCGTAAACATCGCAACTCCACTGACCTTGCAAGTGCCTCTCTCTCTCTCGCCCCCTTGGACCACCATATCTTGCATATCGGAACCCAGTGAAGTGGGACTCCAGTATACTTGCTTTTGCAGATCGCTACCTCCTTCACCCCTCCTTGCGTCATATAGGTGCTCTCTGAGCTTCTCTCGCTATACATATAAACTTATAAAAGTATTCAATCCTTCACCTCCTAACCTGGCGAGGACATTCCTTGGAGGTCGGGATCCTTTGACCCTCCAATTCCAGACTCACATCCAATCACAACGCCGACAGACGACGCAACAACATCAGACCATCGAGCGATCATAACACCCCGTCGGGCACCCCACCACCAGCATACTAACGCCGCTCACGGCACGACCACCATATCAACGCGCGCTTCGAAGATCACAACAAACCGTCGGGAACCCAACGAATACACACTACCGTCGCCCGCAGCACGACCACCACACGACTGCGCGCTTCGAAGACTCTGACTCAAATATATCTGACCCGAAAATTATCATCTCATCTTAGACTACACTTTCAGACCCCATACTGTCACCATGCGGGCAATATTAAAGCTTTCTCTTAATCATATTGTATCGTTCACATAGACTTCTCAAAGTGTTTACAATAATATCGACCGGTTCGGGACTCAGGTAGATGAGTTCGCCCGTCAGTAGCAATTTCCCACAGACTTGCCAAACAACCTACTCCAATTGACCGGTGTAGTAATTCTATTACATATCTGCAATTCACTGCAATTGCAGACAGTCAGCTGAATTAATGGGCAAATTTATTATTTGCGGTTTAAAAATTGGAAATAAAATACAATTCACCATGTTCAAATTGAATTGCGCTCCATCAGAACTGTCGACTGACGATTTCATTCAATTTACTTTTCGGTTCTAAAATTCGGAAAAATTCCGTATCAATGGGAAATATTTTCTGAATTCTGTTTTTTATATAAAAAGAATGCTAGAGTACCTCCGGAATAAGATCACATTAAATTCGTATTTATTTCGGAGAAACTTAAATAGAATTTGGACAAAAAAATTTAATGGACATCTTCTTGAAATAGTAATTACTGAAATAAAACTTTTATTATTGGCCGAACTTTTGATTCTTATCGCTCTTTACTTTTATTCTTATCGGTAAAATGATGAGATTTCATAGAAGCTTACTTATTTAAAAAAAGTTCTCTGCAACTTTGCGGCATCTCATTTTTAAACATTGTTTTTTTATGTCCTGAAGTTATGAACAAAAAATGTACAAAAGAAATAATAGAAAAAATATTTAAAAAATAAAAAGATTTGCCATTTATTTACTCTTTTTTTAAAATTGGATGAATTTTTGTGGAGAATGTTTTCTTCGTGGAAACCAGCTTTCAGCAATAAAAGTCCATCAGATAAAAAAATTTCGTAAGGAGCAATATGAGAAAAAGTTTGGTGAGAAAAAAGTGTTTGAATAAATGATAGATTTGATATAAATAAGATAATTAAGATAATAGTACGCTTCAAGTTAAAATTATGGTTATAAGTATGAGCCAAGTTATGACTTTAAAATGCGCTGATTGAATGTGAGCCAGAATTTGACACAACCCGCGGTGTAATGGGCTATCTTGATATGAAGTCGAGCACAAGTATGAGGCAACAAGCTGGAGTAACATTAGCCTTCTTTCTACTTTCTTTAGCCTAATAGAATTAGGCACACGATTAGATACCTAATAGTTATTACGCCAGATGGGTATATTTGTGAAATTTTTAAACCGAGTTGTCAAAGAATTATACCACACTGCTACTGTCAGAATTCATGTGAAAAGAGAAATCCAGCGAATAAAGATATCGCGAATATTAAGCCATATTCCGGTGTAAATACACTTTATTACTTATTAATTATCAGAGTGGCCACTGTACCGGGAATATTACAATCGGACGTGTTTGAGCTCCACTCTGACTTTGGTTGCATCGTGTATAGTCATTTTTAACTGATAAGAAACAAAACTAAGCAGGATGATAACTAACGGAGACCTTAAGTCTTTTGTCTTTAAAATCCAGGAGTATGTGCTAAATTTGAAGAAAAAAAACTTTGGATATGGTTGTGGCTGTTATATCAGACTTGGAGCTGTCGAGCGTTAACATTTTGGAAGACCTTGTGCTATGCAAAGAAAAATCTGATCCTCTAGCAAGAAAAATGTATTACTAGAACGAAGATTAGGAAATGCTGAAAAGTCTCATGAATTTCCACAAAATAAAGAACAAACAAAAATTTGGTCTTTTACAGAGTGAGTTGATGCAAAATTGAGGATCCGTTTTGTGCAGCAATTGATATATTCGTCAAAACTGGTACTAATATCGTAGAAGATAAAATTGAATATAACAAATTGCTTGATATGAACGAATGATCAAAACTTCTACTAGTTTCTTTAAAACATTATATCATTAAACTTATCAGTATCTGTCATGTGTAATTTTTCTCTGAACCGCAGTTGTAAATTTTCCAGCATACATTCTGCAACTTGTTAAATCTAATATTTTCTTCTTTACGGGAAACACTTCTCTCTCTGATAAATGAAAAAAAAAGTTTAAGCCCTTTTTTTAAAACTCTGATTTTGACTTTTTGAGATGTTTTATTGTGATGAAAAATTTCAATTTTATGTACGCTTTTCTACATACAATATATGGTAACAAAGCTCCTACAAAATTTGGTGTCAAACGAAAACGGGGTCTCCTATGGAGGTTTATGCAGCCGTATTTGCGCTACAAAAACCTTTATAGAAGACACAGTTTTCGTTTGAAACAAAAGTTTATAAAAACTTTTTTTAAGGGTTGAAAAAAAACAACATATTTCATGTCCGTGAAAGGTGTTTTTGAATAAATAAAATATTTTGTTAAGAAAACGTAAGCTTCTATTTTATACACACAACAAGAGTGATATAATATCGCTATTGTAATAATGTGAGGGAATGGTGGTTAAAAGTGCTATTGAAGACCGACTCAGACGACGAGTTAGGAGATCTTTGGAGGCGAAAGTTATTTTTACGATTAAAGCAAAACCTGTGTGTTCTATCAAATATTATTCATACAAAATTTATAGCTCACTCTTGGGTCAGCAATTATTGTATATTCATCCTTTTTTGTATCTTGTATGGTTTTACCGTAGAATGAAATTTTTTATTCTTTATATTTTTTTGTGGCTGAAATCAGAACCGTTGGTACAAAAATGCAAGTTAACGATCGCAACCTTTCTTGTTGGTCCCTTAAAAGGTGTACCAAATCACAAATCGATCCGATTGGTCTTTCAAAAGATATCCGGTATGCAGACCACAGCAACAACAACGACGACGACAGACAGCATAATAAACCCTGTTTTTTCATATGCAGGGTGTCGCAAAAACTGGAGATATGAAGAAATCCGTAATAGCGAGTTTTCACGTAAAATTAATACCTTCTGATTGTGATGAGCATGTAAAAATAAACAAACGAAAATTGTTTAGCCAAAAAGGATCTACAACTATATAATATACATTAATTATGATAGAGTTCAACATAAGGTAGAGAAATTTCCGATTCAGACAAACTTCAATCGAGAAATGAATGTATGAAAATGTAAGAAAAAAAAATGCATAAAAACAAATTTTTCTTTAACAAAATTAATTGCTTTATATGCATTTATGAGTTACTTGTACAATTTTAAGTTGACTTCGGATTGCAAATAATTTTATATTTTCGATTCACATTTTTTTTTGAAGAAATTAATGTTGTGGGGGGTTGTGACTTAAACGCTCTACTCTAAAATGCAATAGGATTCTATAGCTAGGGCCTACTGGAGTTTCCTTAATTTCATCTGGGGTCAATAAGGTAATCATGCCGCTTTCCATGTTTATTTTTACACGTGATTTATTGTGACTGCGAGGATTAGGTGCATATATTCCAGCAAGAACTCTACTAGCCTCCAATATTGCAAAGGCGTCACCATCTGATGTTGATAATACAATTTGTTCTTCGGTTGGCATGGGCACAAAGACATTCCGTCCTGCAAGTAATCGAATTGGTTTATCCACAGGAAAAGTGTATCTTCGAAGTTCAAATAGCCGGTGCGGATTCCTATAGGGAGTTAGCCGAATAAATTGAAGTTGATCAAGTCCATATACATTTCCATTGGAACAATCAATTGTGGCAGGTGGAGCCGTGCTCCTGGTTCGGGCTGGAGGACTTTTGGACCTAACATGAAGAGAACTCTTGTTAGCAGCGGCAGGAGAAGATCTGTCAGGAGAATGAGAAGATTCACGACATGGACCAACAGGAATAGGTTCGCCAGTAGGTAGGCTCTCGGACTGTGAACTCATGTCTGCAAGAAGAAAACGGGTCAAATTTTTTTCAAGTACGTTGGTATATCGAGACTGAGGGCATCGAGGAAAGATTTTCTTGTGAAAATTATGTCTAACCTAAAGAAGAAAGGAAAGCTGTAATAGTGCATTATTATTAGAGACTAACCTGAGAATAAAATTGTCCCCAATTCTTTTTTTTTTCTAGGTGTGATTAGTATCTTATTTAACGGGCACGCATTATATGGAGATCAAGAGAAAACTCATTTGTTCTAACATTTCAAAAAAGCTTGAAGTACTTTAAGAAATTTCACAAGATCTGAAAGATTATTTTGAATCTCAGGATATTATAAACATTTCAGGGGGATTCGAAGATTTTTAGGGATCTAATCACGTTTTTTTTTTCGAAAACATTGATTGATATATTCGATCTGAATTATGTTTGAGGGGCTTAACATTATTTCTACTTATTTAATTAGATTTTTACGATTCCCAGGGATTTTAAGGTATTTTGAGGAATCCTGACAAATTTCTAGGGAGCCCCCGAAATAAATTGAAACTTTTTAATGGGATTTCTATAGATTTCAACATATGTATGTGTACATGAATGTATGTATGTATACATATAATACGATATATTTAAAGCATTCTAAAGATTTTAAGGTATTTTGAATAATTTGGAAAATATTCACATGATGTCAAAGAATTTTACAGGATTTTTAATCATGTAAAGAAATTTCAAAGAATTTCAGAAGCTGTAAGGGCTTTTATGGGATCTTCTAGTATTTCAGTAATATTGGGGGATTTTTATAATTTCCCGGTCCTTCTAAGATATCAAGGAAATCTACAGATGTTCGCTGCTTAAAGTTTATTTGTGCAGAATTATGAGTGGTCTGGAAAACCGTTCCTTTGTTTTTTATAGGAATTTCCTATAATTCCGAAAAAATTATGAGAAATTCATCAAAAGAAAATGATCATGGCTTACACTGATTTTCCTATATGTAATATATTTTAGTAAGGGGCAAATCTATAAAAGATTAATCATTAGTGGGAGCTTGCGGAAATAGTCATAATGTTTTTATATTGAAGAAATGTCTTTTGAAACAGCATACTTTGAAAGAGAAAGTGCATGCAGAATAATTGTTAAATAAGAAAAGAAAATTCCGTTATGATATAGGTTTTCGAAAATTTGTCATCAAAAAATTCAAAACAAGGTTCTATGCGTTTAGAATATGCTTTATTTCGAAAGATTATTAATAGTTTGAAATTGTTAATATGAAGACCGTTTAATAATCGAGGCTTATGTTAAAGAAAAATTATTTGTGCGAGGGCTACCTTGATGATTCGCCTGTTTGTTACTCTTCCCAAAATTTGCCAGAAAGTCCCTTGTTTTGCGTGGCGTACCTGGTGACATTTCTGTGAAAAGACAAAAAAGGTTTAGGAATTTTTAATACGAAAGTTTTTACAAAACAGATGTATTTTTGAACTAACAGACAATATTTGGACAAAAGACATACATTTTCAACCGAATAGTTGAATTTGGAACTGAAAAGGATGAATTATTTTAAAGAAAAAGGTATAAGTGAAATTGACATCCAAAAAAATGTATTCTGTTGTACCAAAACAAAAACGACGAAGAGAAGTAATATTTCTCGATTAAAAAACGTATGCGAGATCTAGTGAGTTCAACTTTTAAAGAAAATGATAGACATTATGATATAGAGGACAGTGGGGTATCGTGTCTCGCTTTGACTTAAATGTCCTATAAATTATGATTAAAATGTGATTTTGATGTGTGTATTTTTCAATGCCAAGCTTACATGATCAGAGAAAACATGTTATTACACCAAACCGCTTTTCAATCATGTCATTATTTGACATTTAATTAATTGATGGATGTTGCATTTCAGCCAGCGTACCCCATACACTGAAGTACGTTGACCGTCATATTACTGTCGTTTATTGAAACAATATGAACCTTATAAAATATGAATTATATAATATAATAAGTCTTGAAAGTTTAATGTAACGAAAAGAAAATTACTCTGGACATTTTTAACACTAATTTAATGTCTTCTTATTAGTCAAAGTGAAGTATGAGGCAAACGCTGTTATAGCTTCTCACTCTGCTGCTGAAATGCATAGAGCGCGCCGCGGCGTCATGCTCTATGCATTCTGTCAAATTAGTACCGGGAATTGGTAAATAAAACACAAAATATTTATTATTCATCCAAATTTATTTTATCGCCTTCAAAGTAGGCCCCTTCCGAAATAATACACTTATGCCAACGAATAATCCAATCATCAATACTTTTTTTAAACGCATTTTCCGGAATCGACTCCAGTTCTCGCCGCGAATTCTCTTTTATGTCTTCTATGGAATGGAAAAGAGTGCCTCAAAGTGGTAATTCGAGTTTTAAAAAGAGAAAGAACTGGGCCAGAGCCATATCCGGTGAATAAGGTGCTTGTTCGATGATGTTCGTTGAGTTTTAGGCCAGATATTCGTTCACAATGATAGTCTTGTGAGATGGTGCGTTATTATTTTTTCGGAACTAGTCGAGCAGCAACTTGTGTTATGCCCAAACATTAGTTTAAAATTGCACGAATTGATTCCTGAGACACAAACAGTTCAGCGGCTATATCTCTTAAACTAAAATGACGCTTTGGAATGCACTGTACCACTTATATGCACGTGTTTTCGAGAAAGTCGATCCACCGTAAGCCGTCTGTAACATTTTCAGAGATTCCGCATACGAAATTCGATTTGCGATGCAAAATTTGAGAAAAATTCTTTCTTCGATAATCTTATCAATTGGAAAAATCGCGAAACACACTTGAGATAGACTGACAACACGGAGCACTATGAACAAACTAAATGACAGATTGTGCTCGAACTCGTCAGTATAGAGGGCAGTGGTGCCAACTTACCGTCAACAAGGTTTTTGACGATCTCTTTAAAAAATCGTTATACGAGAAGTTTAATAAAATACTTCACCTATTGAAAGCTAACTTTTTAATGCTTACGTACTTCAAAATATGCTGCAAGTGCTTAATTCTAGCCAAAGACTTTTACATCGGTTTCCGCCCAAACTGTTTTTTCATAATTATTTTTCTGACGTGTATTTCAAAACAGATTTTGCATCAAATCACTATGCATTTGAACAGAGAAAGCTATTTTATGTAAAAAAAAACAACGATGAAAATGAAAAGACACGGGCTTAATTCATAATAGGAAACGTGTCCTGCACCGACACCACACCCTACTCTTCCCTACACATATTTTTTAATAATATTTATTCCATATTTTAATTTGAAGATTGCGTCAGAAAAAGTCTTATTTGTTTTCTGGTGTACTTAAATAATAAATATGTCCTTATATTGTTATATATTTACCAATAGAATTAGGGAAAGCGGAAAAAGCGAGGAATAGTATAACGGCGCTGATCTTCATTTTCTATTATAATAGATCACAGTAGATAACAGCAGATCACAATAGATGAAACTAATTTTGGAGAAAAAGGAATCTTCTACAAGATGTTTCCATATATATATATAAAAGCGGGCTCTCGATATTCCACGTAGCCTATTTTCATTTGTAGACTCCTCCATTCGAACTCTTTACCCCCCAACCCCTACCATAAATGTTAACGTGGTAAATGTACGGCCACCAGTCACTATCTCACTCGACTCGTTTCATATACTGGGTGACCAATAATATATGTCAGTGTGTGAATGTGAATAACTTGAATAATACAAAAGTATGTGTAACATCTAGTACCTAGTTATATTCATAAATCATGAAATTAATTGCAATATGTTTTCCAAGTGTGCGCCATTACTTTTGGCACAGTGCTCGATTCTTCTTTCAAAGCATAGTACCCTATGTAACATATCAATGTCGATTGTCGGAACAGCTTTCCGGATGGCTTGCGTTAGTTCATCTATCGTTTTTGGGGTATCTCTGTAGCACATATTCTTGATATAACACAAAAAAAATAATTCAACGCATTTAAGTCCGGACTGTAGGAAGGTCATTCCATTCCACCACCGGCAAACTTAGGGTGTCCAAGTACAATTACACGGTTACAAAACACTTTTAAGGCCATGTAACGAGTATACCAGTTGATCAACTCAGTCCTGAGATCAATATTTTTTCACCCATATTTAAAAATAAAAGTTCAAATAAAGCGGAAATATTCTCTGAAAATATAATTGAATATTAAAGGACTATTTGTAACAGGGCACAGAGTTGGGGGAAGAAAAAAGTTTATTTATGAAAATCACAAATATCGACCGATGCATTTAGGTTTCACGTAGAAGTTTGACTTCCATCTTTCTCTGTCGGTAAGGAAGAAGTTCGCTGTTGGTAACTTTTTCCTTTCTTTTTTTGGCTGCAGGTGGCGCCAGGTGTGATCGATTGGATTTCAAAATTATCACAAGATACAGGTTTGATAATTAGGTATTTTCACTTCAACCACCAGCTTACTTCACTTCCTTGAATGCTGAGGGGAAAACAGTGGACCAAATGCATAGGATTCGGTCCATTTTTGCCCTATTTTGATAATATCTTTGTAAAAACTAATTTTTTCTATATAAGTGTATTAGAAAAATAGTTTTTATTTTTTAGGGACTATCAAATGACATAATAAAATGATAATAATTATTATTCATTACAACGATATTACAAAAATAAAGCCTTGTCCCATGCATTTAGTCCCTTGTTTTCCCCTCAGCAATCAACGAAGTGAAGTTAGCTGCTGGTTGAAGTGAAAATTCCTAATTTCAATCAAAGTAATGGAAAAAATGGCAGATACCATAATTCCATACAAATTTTGCGATTTGAATGAAACTTGCTTTCACAAGGCTTTTGAGGTTACAGAATTCGGATGTAACCTCAAAATAAAAAAATCCAAGCATGCAATCTGGATTTGCGTGTAAGCCATGAAACCAGCCCCATGCCACTTCTACGTGGAGGCTTGTGGAAAATATTGTCATGAGAGTTGACGGTCGCCATGTGGCGCCGCCAGCTATGCAGTTGGCCTGGAATTCAAATAAAGCCAAGGCGAAAGTGTTAAAAAAAATGTTTGGAAAATAAAAATAATTGTCTGATAGTTCTGAATGAAAGATAATGATCTTTAAGATTGTTTTAATGTTCTGAGTTAAGAATAATTTGCGCAAATCGTAAAATTCACTGTTTCTAGACGTAAATCCCCATGCATTCCTACTAACTACAACAAATTATTATTCATGCTCAATCAAATCACACATATCATTATTTGTGTCATTTTCAAATATACGAAAAGAAAATAGGCTAAACTCTATAATACTTTCTATCATAAAATATAATATAATATTTACTTTGTTTATTTATTAATTCAAATTCATTTCGGATTTTCAAATATTTTATCAAACAAATTATGTGTTTAAATGAACTTCTTACAAAGGGGTAGGTAAAATTAATAAAATAATGCCTAAGTTATAAAATGAAACTTTTTTTTATACATATATAAGGTTTTAGTGAAAACTAAGTATTTAACATACAGATGCTTTCACCGCAATCAATTTTATAAATAACTATACATAAATTTCATATGCCTCTTAGTATTTGTCATGTTGTTTCAAGTTCAAAAAATTCCAGTTGCGTCGGGATTGGTTGCTTTAAGGAACCATGATCGTAGCTTCCGGAGCCTAAAACTTCTCTCATAATAATGTGGACGATCAGATGACCAAAGGAAGGGAAAATTAATGCGCACATAAAGAGGAAAAGAAAGAAGTGTATCTTTTGACGATTATAAAATCCAATTATTAAAATGGGCATAACACCATTTTCAATTAATATCTCGAAACTATCTTGCAACTATTGGTGTCGGGAAATCCGTGTCAATGATTGGATTCCAATCCCATCTCATAAAGTTGATGGAACGAAATTCTCGAAAATCTCACAATCATTGTTGTTGAGTACCTGATTGGTTGCATACTGCTTGAGTATGACATTAAGTGCCCGTTTTTACTTTGTTTTTTTGAATTTTCGAGAATTTTGTAAATCGCAGTTTCAAAATGAGAAATTTTAATTCTAAAAATTTATTTCTGAAAGAGAAACTTCAAATTGTAAATGATTTTTTGGCAATAAAGGCAAGAATATTCTGTTCTTAACGTTTCGACCAAATGCTTTAGAAATCACAAATTCCTATTTTTATTCATATAGTTTCCCTCTTGCAATGTACCCCTTGATTATATTATATGAGGTTATATGTGTATATCTATCAATAAAGATAAACAATGTTTTGCACCAACCATTTAAAAAGTAAAAATTTTCAAATAAGTAATTATATTGGATGAAAAAAATTTTTTTTGAATGTTTCTAAAAATTATTGATGAAAGAGAAGATTTTAATTTTAATTATTTTTTAACATTGAGAATAGTTCTGTTCTCAACATTTTGCTACCAGACTGTAATTTTCCACCTTTTATACAAATTCAAGGAGACGAGAAAAATGAATTAAAAAAAAAATTAGAATATTTTAGTTTGCGAAATGTATAGATCGGTCACCAAATAATTACTAAAAAAATATTCATGGTTGAAAGTTCAACAATTTTATCGAAAATTCGTCTTTTTTGTTTGAAAATTCATCTCTTTCGGTAGAAATTGCATCTTTTTAGAGTTTAGTAGCCCCAGGCAGAAACCCTCATAGTTTGCGGACGGGTGTCCACCCCCCCCCCCCCCTCAGTAGGAGAGAAAGTGACGGGAAATAAGGAAAGGGAAAGTTGGAGAAGCGTGGAGATATCAGGAGAAGGGAAATGAGGGCTGGTGGTGAGGAAAATGAGGGGAAATTGGGGGAGGGGGAAGGAGGGGAAAAGAGAAATCAGAAGAAATGAGGGATGTGGTAGTAATAGAAGAATGAGGGTGGTATCGAAAGTGAGAGAAAATAAATGAAGGTGTTATAGGGGAAGTAAGGGGGGGGATCTAGTGAGGGAAGTAGTGGATGTGAGCAGAAATGAGGGAAGGGGTTGTTGAGAAAGTTGGGGAAATGTGGTTTATTTTATTTATTTTTTTATTTATTTTATGTTTATTATAAGAGGAGGAAAATAATTTGAAGTGAAGGGGAATGAGGGGAGGTGAAGTAGGGTAGGGGAAATGAGGGTGGAAATGTAATGAAAGTGAGGCGAAATAAGGCGAGGTAGGGGTAATGATTACAAATTACAATAAGAGTTCTGTGGAAATTTAAAATAATTTAGATTTGGTTTTAAACGAATAATTTTAAGCTATGAATATTTCAAAATATGTTGAAAAAAATGTGGAAGATTTTAAGACAAATTTTTTCATTTTTGCAGCATTTTTGAAAATTCCCAGAAAGATTTGAAGTATTTCAATGAATATTCGCAAGTTTCAGAAGTTTTCAACAGATTCAAAAATAAAATGACTTTAAAAAAAAAATTGTAAGGTTTTCTAAGGATTTTGAAAGGTTTTAAGATAATATAATTTTTTTTAGATTCAAGGGTGATTTTAATTAATTTTTTATTTTCAAAAATTAATTTTAAGAAAATATTTAGAAAGATTTTAAAACAATTTAAATCATTTCATAACATTTCGGCAGACAATGTAGAAGATTTTGAAGCAGAATGTTTTAATTTTGCAAGGTCACAAAATTTAAACAAATCGAAGAAGCTGAAGAGATATTCAGAAGGTTTTAAAGGATACATAAATGATTTCAAGTTTAATAAGATTCCAACCAATTAAAAAAAAATATATATTTTTGAAGATTTAAAACAAAAATTTATAAGTTTCTTGAAAATTTTGAAAGGTTTCAAGAGAATGAAAATTTTTTCTCAATTTCTCGGAAAATTCAAAATGATTGTTTATTTTACAATATTTATTTTTAGATAATATTTAATTTTCAAAAAAGATTCCAAAATATTATCAAAATTGTCAAAAAAGGTTTTGAAGATATCCAAAGGTTTCAAAATACTACAAAAATATGTTCTCAAGTTTCCTGGGAATATTTAAAGTGATTATTAATTTTTTTAAATCAATTTTAAGAGAATTCTAACAATTTTAGAACATTAAAAAGATTTCCAAAATTGTCATAAACGAATTCAGTAGGTTATAAGACATTTTTAAGAAAAATTAATTAAGAAAAAAGTTTTTCTCCTCTATTAATTCAACTGAAAATCTGAAAGTTATTCACCAGGTTTTTTAAAAAACTTTCATGCTTTATAGTTGGGCTTTTTAAATATTCTTAATGATAGCTCCTGTGTTCGTTAATTTTAAATTTACAAGATTTTTTAAATTCAATCAATTTTCGTCATCCCCTCATACGTATAAATTAATTTTTAATGTACTTTGTAAATTTAACAAAATTCAGTTGAATCCATTTTCAAGTAATATCTTGAAACTATCTCGAAAATATTGTTCTCAGGAAACCCGTGTTTATTATTGGTCGAAGGTGTCATTCTATTCTGTTAGAAAGAGGGAAAGGCTTTTAATTATACATCATCGATTTTCGAAGAAGATAAAATTTTATTGAACAATTTAAGGATATTATAGCGTTTTTTGATCCAAAATGGGTATAGATTTCAAAGAAAAACTATAATTTTCAAACAATTTTAGGTTATGTTAACATTTTTTACCGCTAATTGGTTATTTTTAACAAAATTCAATTGACCTCAAAAGCTAAACTCACAACTTTGAACAACTTCCGGCTATGTTGATACATTTTGTCGAAAATTAGTATTTTTGCACAAAAACGTTACTATTTGGTCGTCCATATGTTGTGCATAAATATTATATATTTATTCTGTCCTTTCTTTTTTTTCCATTATATAAGATAACAGATACGATGAAATACAAAAGTTTCGAATAATTATTAATTTTATATTTTCATTTAAAAATGTTCTGAGACAAAGAAAATAATAATCGGTCGCGTTTATTTTCAAGTCCTACATATATACTTTTAGAAGAGAGAAAGTCTAAAAGCTTGTTTAAGAATTTTGTTCAACAAAGCTCTAGAAAAAGTATTTCCTTCAGCTTTTTATTGGAAAATTGGATTAACCAATGTGAAACATGGAAAAGAAAATACGTTACAACAGAAGCTTTGAAGTTTTCCCTCCTTTCAGAAATATCATTACCGGAGCTGAATAAAAAAGCTGGTTTACAAGAAGTACAAAGACTGTAGAAGAAAAGAATCGAATTTTGTTAGTTTTAAATTTGAAACCTACCATTAAAAATGTATTTCTCCGTGTTATTATTCAATCGAATTTCGATTTTTGAAAACTAGGTCAGGAAGGCTTTTGTGAATTCTACAGATATAATATTGCTGGGGGTGCAGAAAGGAAGAACTCTCTTTTTAAACTCTTTTCTCGTGACTTTTCAAGAGGCTCAGAGCGTAAAATTGCTGGTAGGATCGCATTACAGCTAAAGTCAGCCTCCTGGGGGACTTTACCATCAGCAACCCTTCATCCTCTTCCCTTAGCACAAAACGCAGGTAGCGTGAAGTCTCCAATCTTATAAAAATTCTGAGAACAAGTGCTGGATGATACTTTATTACATTCCTCTTCCATCATGGCACCAAGTGCTCATAAACATTTCCCAAATGTCATTTCTGTGATTAAACTTCTTCTTTCTATTCTGCTAAGCTTTTATTATAGGGCACAACTGCACAATTTTGTAACCAAATTATTAAATATCTAATTAAAATTATTTTAAGAGGTAAAATAAACAATTTATTAGATGTTATAGGGGTGCAGACCAGTGTGACTAAATATTCAAGATGTTCAACTTAAATTCCAATTATTTTATCTGTTTTGTGTAATCCGTCCGTCCGTCGTACTTTTTCCCCTGGAGTAGAAATAAGGGTGGGGAAGTGAGGAGAAATAAGAGGAGGATAAGTAGAGAGAGGAGAGAGAGAGATAGAGAGGAAGTGAATAGAAGTGAAGGGAGGGGAAGTAGGGGTAATCAGGAAAAATTAGGGTAGGCGAAGTATTTGAAGGAAGGGAAAATCAGCGGAGGGGTAGTAGAGGAAGTGATGGGAAATGTGGGAAGGGAAAGTAACAAAGTGGTGAGATGAGAAGCGAGGGGAAATAATCGATGTAGAAGTAGAGTGAATAAAGTGAAATCAGGGGAATGTAAGCAGAGACAGTGAGCAAAAATTGGGGCTTAGAAGTAAAAGAAGTCAGGAAAGTGAGGGTAAGTATCGGAAATGATTGGAAGTGAGGGAAAGTAGTGGTGGAATTGAAAATATGGCTATTAGGGTAGTGAGGGTAGGTCAGAGAGAGAATGTTTTGGCTAAGCAGAAATTTAGGGGAAATCGAGTGTTAGATGTGAAAGTGAGGAGAAGGGAAAGTAGAGGAGGAAGGAATTAGGGTGGGAAGTGGAGAGGAAGCGAAGGGTGAAGTGAGAGGTGAGGAAGTAGGGTAGGGGAGGAGCAAATATTGGGAGTAGGGAAGGTAAATTGTGATAGGTGTAAGTTTAAACGACCTAATTAAAGTCTTAATAGGCTACGAAACACTTTTTGTAGGTGCGCGCGGCCTACTTTGATTAATTTTTCATTAGCTCCAGTGGGAATCGAACCCACGTAACCCGATTGCTGCTCAGCTGCTCTTAACACTAAGCAACGCAGGATCGAACATATTTTTCTTGTCAATAAACTATTGCAATATTTTTTATTACAGAAAATGGACCACATGATCGAAATTTAAGCTTAACATGTTAAATAAATACACAACGTTCGAAAATTCCTCGAAATCTTTATAATCCTTGGAGACTCAATTAAATACTTTGAATCTTGTGAAACTTCTTGAAATGCCTGAAAACCCTTTATAATGATTAGAAATCCTGAGCAGTCTTTTAGAATATTTTACATTATGTAAGTCTAAATCTTCAAAATTCTTTAAAATTTAGTATATTTTTTTAAATTTTAGGTTACGTTAGTATTCTACATCAAAAATTGATTAAACTTACTATAACTTGAATACGATTTAGAATCTTTTAGCAATTTTAAATTATGCTAGTGTTTCTCGTCGCTAATTTTTATCTTGAATTATAAAATTATATTTCAAAGGATATTTATCAATTTTAATCATTTTAAGTTATGTTAGAGTCTTAAACCACTAATTGGTATTTTGAAAAAAATTGTTCAAACGATTGTTCGGGCAATATTTGCAATTTTTGTACAGTTTCATATTATATTAACGTTTTTACAGAAAATTGGTTATTTTAAACAAATATCATTAGATTTTAGGAGTCCATACGTTTTCAACAATTTTCGGTTACGTTAGCTTTTTACAAACAAAAAATTATATTTTAAAACAAAAATCATTATATTTTGAACAAGATTTATCATTTTTTAATTTTGGATTGTGCTAGGGTTTTCTGTCAGATATTAGTATTCTTAATTTTCAAAAAATTACATTTTAAAGCAGATTCACAAATTTTAACAGTTTTAAGTTACATTCACGTTTTCTACCAAAAGTTGGTATTTTAAAACAAAATTCATTATAGGTTTGAAGAAGATATAGAATCATTTAACAATTTTACATTATGTTAGTGTTTTTCGTCGGAAATTGGTATTTTTAATAGAAAAAAAAAATATTGAAAAGAAGACTCACACATTTTAACAATTTTAAGTTGCGTTAAAGTTTTAAACCAAAAATTGGTATTTTGAAACAAAACTTATTATAAATTGAACAAGATTTAATATTTCTTACAATTTCGAATTATGTTAGTGATTTTTGTCGAAAATTGGTATTTTTATTATTAAAAAGATAATGAACAGAAGATTGAAAAATTATAACATTTTCAAGTTTGAACAGGATTTCCCATTCTTAAAGAGTTTCAGGTTATATTAACATTTTCCACAGGAAATCAGTTTTTTGAAATAAAATCATTGGCTGTCGAAGAAGGTTTACAATAAATTCTGAATATTTTTCTGTTATGTTAATTTTTTCGTGGAAAATCATTGGCAATTAAAAAAATATCATCAGATTCCAAAGAATATTTACAATTTTCAAAAACTTAAGGTCATGCTCTTGTGTTTCATCGAAGATTTGTACTTTGATAAAGAATTCTTAGAGTAAAATCCAATCGTTTTTGTTTAAAGTATTAAAATATACTAGCTTGAACAATTTTAAAATGGGTCAGTGTTTGCCGTCGTAAATTGAAATTTTGTATTAAAAAATCATTAGATTTCAAAGAAGATTGATAGTTTTGGACAAATGTTAGGTTAAGTTGTCATTTTGCCTTTCTTTTCTTTCCTTTTATTTTAGATAATAGATACTATAAAATACAAAAATTTGATATTAAAATTAATTTAATATTTTAATTCAAAAATTTCTTGAGACAAAAAGAAATAATCATGCGAGCAGCGCACGTGTTTTTTTCAGTTTCATTATATTAAAATATGTATTTTATTCTTATTATACTATTTTTTATTTTTTTAATTTTTATCTCGTATAAAAATAATAACAACCAAAGCATAAATGTTCAACTAAATGAAGAAAAATGAGAATTTTCTATACAATATTTTTTATTGAGAGTAAAAGTAGTGAAGGTTGAAGAAAGCCATATGAAAGGAATGTTTAAGAATGAATAGCTTGATTTAAATAAATTTAGGAGTCGATTGCAATAAAAAAAATTAGATGAAAAAAATGGGCAAAAAATATCAGCAGCAGGAATCGAACTCGGACTGTTCGGTTACCTGCGCGGAGCGCTACCGCCTGTTTTCACTGGGAATTGAAAGACTCACATCGCGGTCCATGTAATTTGCGAGGATTTTTTAAAAGTCTTTTCTCTCGGAGGGGCTGAAAAGCGCATCTTATTACCTTAGCATATTATAAGTTTGGTAATGACCTACTACTGGGAGGTGTATGAATAAAAAAAAATTTCGAAGGTTGTCGGTTCCTCATGTTAGATATTCAATGGGTGGAAAAGACAAGGCATAAGTACCTAAGAGGAATTCATCGCGTATTTTTTCTCTCTTTCCCTCATATCACAGAAAACGGTCGTATGAAGTTAGCAGACGTGCCAACTTGGCCATTTCCCACTTATCGAGTTCCTGGCACCGAGCTCAGAAGGTGGAAGATGGTGAGACAGAGAGAAGAAGCGAGACACCTTCAAAAGGTGGGAAATGAGAGGAGGCTGGATCGCACGCGCGCAATGCGCTCGTCGAGGTTTTCTTCTAATTTCTCAAACTTGATTAAAACTTGTCCGCCATGAAAATGAAGTTTGGCCGACGCCCGGGATCCGTTTCCACTTCCGCCCCTCTCTCCTCGCCAAAGCCGCGCACGGAAAACGAGCTTAAGCAAAGTAATTTGAAACGACGAATGGACCACCTGAATTCAAAACGAGCGCCACTTTCATCCTTTCAATGTTTAAACCACTTTACCCCAATACAATTCATAGAATTTCCAGAGATACACATGGAAAATTCTGTGAAAGCTTTAACCCTTTTACGCCCAATTTTTTATGAAAGCTAAACTACCCCTGAAAGGAAAATTCACTCCTGAGGCAGGAGAAAATAGCCTGGATTATAAACATAGTATACCGTGCTACGAGTACGAAAAGTAGACAGTTCCACACGAGTGTGAAGCTTGCTGTACGAGCCAGAGAAGAATCGAAGGGAAGTGGTAGGCGAGTTGGAGGCGAGTCGTAAACGAGCCGAAAGCGACCCGAAGATGAGCCGATGGCATGTACTCTCAACTTAACAGGAGCTAGAATTGCCTACTTTCAACACCTGTTGCACACGATATTCTTTGTAACAAATGGAGGAATTTTCAATTGGAGAAACAATTAAAACAAATTTTTTCCAAAAATTTTGAAAATCGATAGTAAAATTATTAAAAATTACCGATAATTTCCTGAGATTTTTCAATGTTTTAAATATCAGAAATAACGTGAAATTTTTGAAATTTAAGGTAACCGAAGCTTATTGAATGAAGTCTAAAAATTCCCAAAACTTCCGGAAATCTATGGAAAATTGATAAATTGCCGGAATTTTTCAGTAATTTATGATAATTTATTGTTAATTCGTGGCAAATTATCATTTATTTATGGTGACTTCTCACTTATAGTGAGTTCAATCACTATCCACTACTCACAATAAGTATATTAAATGTTAACTGATAATGAAGTGAGGTTATGATTCCGGCAGTCCTGGAAAGTACATATGTATCAAAATGCGCAAGCGCAGCAGCTAGATAAGATAATCTTGCTTAAAGAGCGCAGGTGGTGCAGGTGGTGCCATGGAAAAAAAACCTTATATTATCAGCCGGATGTCGGTTCATCCGTCATACTTTTTTTCAAGAAGGGTAAGTGAGGGGAAATTAGGGGAGAGGAAATAGGGGCAATTAGAGAAAATGGGGGAGAGGAAGTAGGGAAAGTGATGATAATTGTTGGGAAATTAGGGGAGAATAAATGGGTGGAGGGGAAGAAAGGAAAGTTAGTGAAGAAGAAATGAGGGAGGGTAAGTAAGGGTGAATGAGGGGAAGCTGGAGTAGGGGAAGTGAGTTGAGACGAGGGAAGAGCAAGTTGCTGAAATGTGAGGAAATAGGTTCAGTGGAAGTAGGAAAATTATTAATAAATGGGGAAAGCATGGAAACAGAGTCGAGAAAAATGAGTGGTGAGAAAGTAGATGAAATAAGGAGAGACAAAGTACGGTAAGTGAGGGGAAATGAGAGGTAAGGAAGTAGAGAAGTGATGATAAATAAGGGGAAATACGGGAAGCTGAAGCAGGGAGAGTGACGGGGAATGGTGGGTGAGTAAGGAAAATGTGGGGAGTGGTGGTATGCTATTAGCGAAGCAAAAGTTGAGGAAATTATTAGAAATAAGGATGAGTGGGGAAGTGATGGCTGAACGCGTAATAAAACTTTTATCAGTCCTGCATGTTTCAGCATAGAACCGCCAGAAATTTTCGAGAAAAAAAAAATCAAACGTAGTGCCCTCCATGATGCATAGCGGGACGAAATGCACTTTTTTTGTTAAAACAGCCTGAAGTCTTTAATTTTTAATAAATTATTATTTTTTTCCAATTGAACTTGCCTTAAATTCTGAAAAATTGTGAAAAAGGGTATATTTTTTACAAATTGGCCACTGGTGTTATTATCGAAAACAAAAATTTTCCTTTCACTAAAACTGCTTCGTAGTAATGTAGTAATGGCGTTCAATGATAAAATTAATTAAAAGGTTAACAAAAACAATTGTCATGAACAACTATTGTGACAATATTTGTAAATTTGAAGCTTTTTCAAATTTTTAATTCCTTTGAAGGCCTGAATTGCTAAACATATTTCTGAAATAAAGAAATATTATAATTTATCAATGTGTTGTGTTTAAAAATCATTCTTGTAATGATTCAAAATATTTTGGATGCAAAAAAAAACATTTCTTACTACGCAAAAAGTCTAAAATTTCGAATTTGTTTATAAAAATCCACATTTGTTTATCTTACCAAATATTGTCAAACATATATTATTCTCAGTAATATTTTCAGCAATTCAGACGACTGAGGAAAGTCCAAATCTAAAAAACCTGAAATAAAAATATTTTACCACGAAAACTGTTTATAATAAAGATTATTGTCAACTCTTTATTAATTGTTCCCCCATAGTGTGAGGTTTGTAAAGGAGGTATGATGATGCAAAAAGTGTTCTTTCATTAAGGTATTTATTTTGATTTTAAAGTAGAAGATATAAAAAACTTCAAAGTCCCGTATCGTTTCCTGTTTTTCAATTTTCCGAATATATTTAAAGGAATCATTTATCACTATTGAGGGAAATAATTTGCAAACTTACAGCCGAATCGCATTCAGTGACGCAAATTACTGTGATGGAATGACATAAAATCCACCATATATGAAACATCAACAGTTTTATATTTCATTTTCATAATCACTTGTGCAAATAAATCCATTAAGCCATTTGATGACTTCTAGTAAAACAGAAATTGAAAATGGATCTAAATGTAAATTATTAATCTTCAAAAACAGAATGAAATCGTATAATTCGCTCGAAATGAATTACCTCCGTTAACGTAGCCCAATTTTCGAAAATAATGCTCGACACAATAAACTTAATTGTAATGCAACTTATCAGTAGTCATCAATTACTTCGAATGTATCAGTGTCACATACAATTTTCTCTCTGAATATTTCAATATTATTTTCTTTAAATATGAAACATTTATCCCTAAAATTGTCTCATATACCCAAAAATAAATACCTTTTACATTTGTTCATTAATTCAAGAGTACAAAAACTAATTGAAATAATATCATTATTTTGTTTAGTGGTGCCTCTATGTCAAATTGAATGAAGCGAAGGAGTTTGCCCTTAAATTTTAATGGTGGTTACAAAATCCGGTATTTCGTGAACGTGTGATTCTCTTACGAGCCCAATATGTTGGATGGCTTTTACGGTTCCATAAAGTTGAGACCTATTCGTTTCGGGTCACCTTGTCAACCCTCACATTTCCATTTCTCTTCATCGACATGTACTTTTTTTCTAACACCTTTTCATTCTCAAGGCCATCCAGTCACGTATTTCCCTTTTATTTTCACTAAAAAAAGCATCTATCCTACATCCGATCAGGATCTTTTCATCTCGAAAAAGTCTTTGGAGTAGATCAGAGTTTTACAACATTTTTCTCACAGGATATCCTATTTACAAGGCTTTTTTGATTCTATAATCAAATTTCATAAAGTGTGATTATTATTTTTATCAGAATCGGAGATTATCCATATCAGTCATTATTTCTGAATCTCTTGCTCAAGTTCATCCACTCAAAAAAATTAATCAAAATAGGCGCCTTGCACCTGCAAAAAAGGATTTTTCCCACACTGCAACCTTCTCTTCCCCACCCTTCCTTAAGTTGTTCCTCATTCACTTAGCTCTCTCCTCAATTGCTCTACCTGCTGCCTCATTTCTCCTATTTCTGCTCCCCTCACTTCCCCTACTACCCATCCCTCATATCCCATAACTTCTCCTACTTTACTTACATTAATTTCCCCTTAGGTCCCCTACTTCCTCTCCCTTCATTATACATTACTTTTCCTACTTACACTCCTCTCATTTCCCCTACTTACCTCCCTTCATTTCCCCTCATTTTCCTTATTTTCCCTCCCTTAATTTCACCTACTTTCCTTACCCTTGTGAGTTTTTAGTTGTGAATTGTGAATTATGAGTTGTGATTTCCCCTCGCTTCCCCTTTTTGGAAAAAAGTACGACGGACAGACGGAAACCCGACCGAAACTATAACGGTTTCTGTCCGGGGCTACCAAACCATGAAAATCAAATTTGTCCCAGATAAATCCAATTTGGCAAAATACTTTACTATAGGATATTAGTTTATACGACAAAAGTTTTCTCATTAGAAAAATATTTACCAAGGGTTAACGAGTAAAAATTTTGGGATTTCCGTAGATATATTGTATTTCCGCGACTTTTAACTTTCAACTTAAATAGGTTTTCTCATTTCCTGTCCACTGATTATAAGGTTTTTTTAGAAAAAAAATGAATATTTGCCCTCCGAAAAGGCCAATCAAAAACAAAATAGACGTTTTTTGGAAAAAGACACATTGGTTTAAATGTTTATCTTGAAAGAAAGAGTAGACATTTTCATTCGAGAGCTTTGAAGTTAGAAAGTAGGATTTTCACTTTTTATATATTTATGAAAATAAATTTTAATAGGAATAAAGTGAATGTTTGTCTATTGTAAATTCGATAGATTTTATCATGCCCTTTTCATTGGTCAAAACCACTTGTTGAAAAAAAAAGATAAATATTTTACCTTTAAAGAAGGACGGCAAAATTAAACTTGACCTTTTCCAAAGAAGGATACATTTTCAGAAATTTTTTTTGGGCTCGAGAGAAAACTTAAATTTTTTCTATTAAGAAAGTTGAGATTAAAAAGTAAAATTGGATTTTTTGTTGGTAAAAATCATCGTTTAGAACATCCGTGCGTGTGCAAGCGTCACCTTTTTAGGACAAAAATTACCCTACAGTATAATACTAAATAGATTTTGATTGTTTTTTAGAATTGAGTGAAAATCTACCAGGTATAACAAACGACTGAAAATATTTCACTTAGTTTATACCAAAATTTGTTATTTACAATAAATTTTAAACTGTTTATATATTCAAATTAATTAAAACGGGTCATAAATCAATGCAATAAGTAACTAAACATAATTCCAATGGTCCTATATAAAAAATGGTTTATAATGTTATAAACAAACTAATGAACAGAGGTCAGATTTTCGTGATCACAATGATTAGCTATTTTGAACCAAAAACTTTTGTAACCTATGAAATATGACAGATTTTAATGTGCACTTACAATTAGTTAAGAATAGCTGCTTTTTGCCAAAGATATAAACCATTTATAAAAATTTCCATTGTTACTGTTTTTTGATGATTTGGCTTAATTTTTTTGCGGGATCGACCATAAATGTCTTGCCAAAGACAGAAAGTGTAAATTTTATATATTATTTTCATAAAAAAATGCACATTTTGATCATTTTTTCCATGAATAGGCTTAATTTTATTGCAGAATCAACTCGGAATATCTTGCCAAAGTGTCCTTGCTGTCATATTTTGCATAATGATAAAAACTCTTAATTATATAAACAATTTTGATGAAAAACTCACATTTGAACAATTCTTTCATGAATAGGCTAAATTTTTTGCAAAATCCCCTCGAAATGTCCTATCAAAAACTCCTTGCGGCAATATTTTTTATGATGAAAAAGAACATATTCATTGGTAGGTTTTATTTTTTCGAGGAATCAACTCAAAATGTCTTGCCAAAGGTTCCTTACTATCATATTCTTCAAATTATTAGAAGCTGTTCAAATTTACATTTGTTTATATAATTCCTTTACATAATTTATAGTTTTTGTAACTATGACAAATACAAAAGCAAAAAGTCTTTGGCAAGACATTTCAAGTTGATTCTGCAAAAATTCAAAACTATGTTTTGTTTTAGTTTGTTTATAACATTAAGAATTTGTTTACGTGCTCGAGCCCACTGTGCATTATTTTCAGTTAGTTATAACATTAATCTAGAACCTGTTGTAATGAATTCGAAGGTTTTTAAAGAAATGGCATCACCGAAAAGTTAAACAAAAAAAGTTTAAAGTTTGTTGATAAATAACAAAATTTGGTTTAATCGGACGGAAATATCTTTTCTCACTCGTTATACTTGAGAGTTTTCCGGTCATTTTTAAGAAAAGCACAAAAATTCGTTAAGAATTGTACTTTCGGGCGAAAACACGGCCATATCCATACATTTGTTATATAAAATATGGCAAACTTGCCTGAGATACGTTCTTGTTCGCCTAAGACTTGTACAGAAAACATATACTCGTCAATATAGTCCCTCTTTCCACCCTTGATGCATAATATAGTATTTCCCACTGTGCATCATTGAGTCAACCGCAGCTCGCAGAATTTATTTTCGTCAATAAAAAATTCATTTAGCACTCTTTAATTTTAAAAAAAGTGTGCCATGAAAGAAAAGTCAAATTTATTTTTCACCTTCACTTTTACAGGTCTTTCTTTTTAAATGGTTACGACCAACGAAAAGGGCGTAAAAAATCCTATCGAATCTGTAGTGGAAACTATTTTCTTTATTGATACTAAAAGAGTTCAAAATCGTCAAAGCTGATAGTATATTTACAAAAGCCACTCAATTCTAATTTTCATAAATTAAAACCGAAAATCTTGATTTTTAACCTGAAAACTTTGCAAAGGTAAGATCCAAGCTCTCTTTTAAGATAAAAAGATTTTAGAAATCTGCCTTTTTTTCTAAAAGTCTTTGTTTGTGATCTTCCTTTTTGATGGACAATTATTTATTTTCTTACAAAAAGCTTATGATAATTTTTAAGGGCGTGAAAAGCATATCGAAACTGTACTAGACAAGAAATTCTTAATGCTATTAAAAGATTCAAACATCATCACAATAGACAATATCCACGAAAATCCCAATTTTTATTTATATTTAATTATTTATAATAATTAGAGGAAAAATCGCACGTTTGGTGTAGCAAACGTTGTGGACAAAGTCAATTTAAACATAATAAATCAAGAATATTCTTTTGTGTATTGGTAAACATGGACAATGGATGTGATCCTATTCCAAACTTGTTCACGTCCGGGAAACAACTGATGAAAATGTTGAGAAACCTAAAAAATATATACTTTTTTCAATTTTTTTGTGACTCTTCCAGACAGTAATTTGCTGGTTCAATGCAATTATCAGTTGCAACGTTTCGATAGCGGACGCTATCCTCATCACGCAATCTTAATCTAGAAAAGGAATTAATACATATTATAGAATTGCGTGCAAATAATAATCTGTTGTTTAAGAACTGCTGTCTTAAAAGTACCGTCTTTCACTATAGAAACAAAGAAAATAATGTTTTTATACATATTTCCTGTATTTAGAGTTACAGAAAAAGGGAAGGATTTATGGCCATTTCTGCAACCAATAGCTACAATCATACGAAGTACCGACCACACGCGGTGAATTTAAAAAGTTCGAAGTAAAAGCTCATTCGATTGAAAACCATCATTCTTCCATACAAGGGAAATCGAAGGCCGCAGATTAAAATAAAAAAATTCTTTTTCATCACACGTTTATGCTGACTTTTGAAAACAGTATATAATACATTTCGTGTAATTCCATTCAACTGCATAATCATTCAATCTTGCGTGGTCTATTGCATGAATCCCAGACTATTCATATGCAGATGTATATATAATTTAAAAAAAGGTGAAACAAACACCGCAGGGTCTCATTGGGAGCAACTGCCATCTAAAGATGACATCTCCTACCAGTAGAACCGCAGTAAATCAAACATATGGCCACGTCTCACGACCGTGAGATGGGTGACCGGATGAAATTACGACGACAGGCCGGCAACAACCTCGTGTGTCTTGAGGACACGAAGCGACCCAAGGATGACAGCTTTTTGCATCCATCTCGCAAGTGCCTTGGCATATTTTTGGCACGCTCTTGGTTCAAAAGATATACCACAGTCCAGTTATAATGTGAGCACAACTTTTCACAACCCTTGCACCAGTTTTGCATTACCAATACCATCCACCTATCGATTTTGGTCCTGCATTGATCTGGATCCACAGATTATAAACTTCTGAATAGGGAGGCCGGGATTGTAATTGTACTCTGATTACAGATATATCTTGGTGGTGCACAAAGAGTGAGTATATACCATCATTTGACAAGTGTTTGTCAGTGTACGATTTAGCCTGATTCAGCTAGTAGATACCTAATGTTAAAGAGGTCAGTTCGTCCAGCATGAGTCTCGAGAAATCGGTAAGGGTGACAAATGTTAAAGCCTTCCAGACTACCCGCTTTCTTGCTCAGCCCTCCTTTTGAACTCGCTCTTGAAGAAAATTTGGCTGCAATAACAATTGAAGCATATAATTAACAATTATTTCGTCACCTTAATTATCACTTGCCCGTGGGCGTTGAAAAGCATTGCACAGATCCCAAACTATCCAAACAAAGTAACCAATATATGTTATTACACTGTTTGAAAAGGCATCACTGAGGACTTTTCATGTTTTCATTAGCTCATTTACTGCTTCCACAACTCACCGTATTTGAGTGATTAGTCTCGATTTTTTTTCTTAGATTGAACTATGTTGCCTACCTTCTTTTGAAAGATGTGGCATCTTAGAAACAAGATTCAGCTTTTACGAGAGCGACAAGCAATCTCTAAGACTGACCAACTTATTGATCCGTTTGAAGAAAACTAGAGAAAATACTGGCGTCATTACTTCTTTTAAATTAGCCAAATATGTGCCTGAAACATCTAGAATGTAGCCAGTTGTTGTTTCCAACATCATAGGTCTCACTGAAGGTTGCCCTTCATGCATGGAAAATGTTTCTCTCTGGAAATAATAATTGGAGCTTTTTTGAATGAACATGCAAGTCTCATTGGCTACAGGAAAAGGTACAAAATACTTCATAAGACCATTTTTGCAGCCGCAATTGCTATACTGACTTTTCTTTTATGTATTACGAAGAGGGTAGTCAAGATAGAATGCGAAAGACCAGTACTTGAGTTCATCACAAGCAGAACTGAACATTTTCGCGTAGAGCGATTCGTAGTTGAGCGTGTTTAGTCATTTTATCATCAGTCACTGGAGAGCTATCATCCAAATCTAGTCCTTTTTTCTTGACTTTTCTAGTAGATTTTTTCAACATTGATCTCTTTTCATTCAGTTGCTTTAGTTTCAGAGATTGCTCGTCGCTGTTAAAATAGCTGAGTCTGATTTTTAAAATAGCACACTTTTTGAAAGAAGGCAAGCAACATAGTGCAATCGCAGAAAACGTATTGAGACTAGTCACCAAAATATGGTGGGTTGTGGAAGTAGTGAATTACCTCATGAAAACATAGACAGCCCTCTGTGATGTCTTTTCAAACAGTCGAACACCATATATTAGTGACTGCGTTCTGATAGTTTCCGCTCTGTGTAATTCTTTTCGACCGCCACGAGCTAGTGACAATCCAGGTGACGAAATAATTGCTAATCGTGTGCTGCAATTGGTATCCAAGCCAAATCTTCTCCTAGAGCGAGTTGAAAAGGAGGGCTTGGAAAAGGAAGCGGGTAGTCTGGGAGTTTTTGACAGATAAACTAACTAAGAACTAACATCTTTGACATTGTGCATCTAGCAGCTGAAGGAGGCCAAATTTTACACTGACAAATACTTCTCGAATTACAGTATCTACTAACTCATTGTGTTCCGCTAATAGGGATCTGTAATCAGGATACAAATCCAGTCCCGGCATATGCCATCAAAAGTTTGTAATCTGTGGATCCAGATGAATGCAGGTGCAAGCCCGATAGGTGGTTACTATTGTCTATGTGATGGACGCTCCTTCAAACTGCACGGATGACGATGAGGAATCGGCTGCAGGTAGCGAATTTCAATTAACGGTTTTCAGATCATTCTCTCAGTGAAATTCATAAGCGTTTTTCCTAGCCTTCTTCTATTTAATGCCTGCGTTATGATACTTAGTATTTTTGGATTTGAAAAAAAAGTTTCGTATTTATAATATAAGAAAAACTGAAAAAAGGATAAAACCTCAGGGAAATCTGGAACCTGAACGCGGTGATGGGGCTCACTTCTTTCATAGAATATCAATTATTAGAGAGAACTGATACCAGTTTATTCGGAAACGCTTGTATCGAAATTATCTGGATGACCCGTGTGAAAGAAAATGCTATAGATGATGGGGTAAAGTTACGAATGGCCGTTCCCATGAGCATGCTCTTAAGCCCGAAGATAACGCTCGATTTCGATAAGAACGCATTTCATGAGACGAATGGCTATGCCATATTTTGTACATTATATGTTGACAACGTTTTTTTCAGAAAGAATGGTGATCTGACACCGACGTTAACCATCTAAAGGCTAACGTGATCAAAGTCAAAGTATGAAATCCCATTTAAATTAAAAACATGCATACCGTCGTCATAACGAATCAAATGACTCAAAGACGAAATCGTTTCAGGATGTTATAAGGCACGTATAGAGGATCAAAATAACTCACTTGAAGCCAGTTCTGACATTGGCACAAAAACCGGCCTTATTGACCGTCCTCCTTTATCAAACAGTGAATGTTTTTTTTTACAGAAATCTAATTTTTTCAATAATAGAATCTATCCAGATACAATTTGAAATTATATTTAATCCCTTCACTAATTCTTGTGCAATTCTTAGGACGGCCTCAAGATCTTTAAAGTATTTTGAATTTTCCTACAATGTTTAAAAGCTTTAAAAAGTTTGTAAAATAATTGATCCGCAACCCGAGGTCGTATTCGATGAAGTTGTCGCAGGCTCTTCATTGTAAAAATTGAAAAGTCGACAAACCACATAACCACAGACCGATAAACCCACAAGTCCCTAATGTACAACCCTCATGAACCACATGTCCCCCCCACCCTTCCTCTCTCCGCACATCACCCTGCCTCTCCTCGCTCCACCCCTTTTAATTCAACACACCGTAAAACTGCAAACCCTACCTGTGCAAACTCTACACACAAAAGCACTACATGTACAAATTCTAAACCCACTAAAAACTGTCTTCCCTTCATTCCACCCCTCCACCTTCCTCATCCTATCTCATTTGCTCTATACTTCTTTGACCCACATACCATAAACCTACAAACCATAGAACTGCAAATTCTAGGCACAAGTACCACACTTGTTCAAATCCTAGATCTACATATCTTCTCTTTTCCTCCATTCTCCTCTTCATTCTTCCCTCCCTCTTGCCCATTCCATCTCTCTTCCTCTATACTTCTTTGATCCCCACAATCCATGAACCTACAAACCTTAGAACCACAAACCATAAATACAAGTACCATACACGTTCAAATCCTAGATCTACTTATCTTCTCTCCCCCTCCCTTGTCCCTATCCCCCTTTCCTGCCACATCACTCTTCCCCCATACTTTTTTTTCCACAAACTATAAACCTATAAACCTTAGAACTGCAAACTCTAGATACAAGTACCATATATGTTTAAATTCTAGATCAGAATATCTTCCCTCTCGCTATCCTCTTAACCCTTCTTTATCACCTACCCCAACGCTTTTCACTATACTTCTTCGATTCCCACAAACCATAAACCCACAAATCTTGGAACTACAAGCTCTAGACTTGAGTACCATACATGTTCAAAACCTAGATCTACATATATTCTCTTCCTCTCCATTATCCCCACCCCCTTCCTCAACCCATCACTCTTTCTCTATACTTCTTTGGCCCAGAAAAAATAAACCTACAAAGTTTATAACTACAAAGACAAGACATAAGTACCATACATGCTCAAATCCTAGATCTACATATACTCTCTCCCACCCTTCTCACTCTCCCATCTGCCCAACAATATCCACAAACTTAACGCAAATACCATAGTTGTACAAATTCTAGACCCACCAAAATCTTTCTCCCTTCCTTTTTTTCTTCTGTCCTACCCCACTTCCCAAATCTCCATCTTTCTACCCCTCTGACTTCCACAAACCGTAGATCCACAAACCTTAGGTGTACAAATTCTAGATCGTTAAATCATTTCTCTTCTTTCCTTCTCCCCTCTTCTTCTCTCCTCCTCTCATATTTTCTCCATATATTTTCTTCTCTTCCTCTCTATTTTCTTTACTAACTGTTGACATACCGACCATTGACAAACAACCCTGTATGCTCCTATCCTCGAACTGGTATATGGTTTGTGAGAAAGAAAAGGGGGAAAGGGGATAGAGAAAACATCAAGGAATAGAGGTATGGGTCTAATATTTGTACACCTAGGGTTTTTGTGCAGAGATTCAAAGGAGGGGAAGAGAAGATATGTAGGTTTATAATTTAAAATTATATGGTTATTGTGCCTAAGGTTTATAGTTCTAAGGTCTGTAGGTTTATTATTTGTGGCGGTCAAAGAAGTATGGAGAAAGAGAGATGGTGTTGGTGAGGGAGAAAGGATCTGATGAGAGGAAGAGAGAGGATATGTAGATCTAGAATTGAACATAGATGTTACATGTAACTAGAGTTTGTAGTTATAAGGTTTGTAGGCTTACGGTTTTTTAGACATTGAAGAAGTATAGGGAAGAGGGATAGGTTGAGGAAGGGGAAGGGGAAGAGAGAAAATACAAATCTAAGATTGAAACATCTATTTGATTTATGTCTAGAGTTAATAGATCTAGGGGGGAAAGAGTTAGTGGGTTTTTCAGACTATTTCAGTAATGTTAGTGATCAGTTCAAAAATAAGATCAGACATTCATAATTTTCGTGGAAAGCTGAGTCTCATCATAACTATACGCATTCCGCAATTTGAAATTAGTTAATTTGGATGATTAGGAAAAACAGGTTGTAAAAAACCTAATTTTTGAAATTTTCTAGATTATTTTTATCTATAAAATATCTTTTGTAATAAATTTTTTTTTTCGCATAATCCTGTTTGTTTTAACTTTCAGATAAAAAGTAACTCATGATTCAAGAGGCGCATCGTAAACGTCTGCTTTTCTCATGTTTAGCAGTAAAAAAATTCGAAAAAAACACAAATACTGAAAAGACTTAAAAATTTATTGCGGAAATTCGAGTTTGAAGTGGATGACTAATGATATATTTGCTATATATTTAGGAGCACTTTGAAGAAGCATCATTCAGCACACTTTTCCAGGAAGAAATCCTTTTCACAATGAAGATTAGTCTCCGATTGTTGTGCATTTTTGCAATTTTTGCAAATCTCCATATTTTGGGTAAGTCAGCTTGCATTGTAAATTCAAACAAAAAATTTAAACATTTAAAAATGTAGTTTTTTGTACAGAAGGATTTAATTCGACAAGCAGGTATATACGTGTTTAAATCTGCATTCTTTAACATTTGGTTAGAAGCATATTCAACAAAAATAAGTATTTGTTTCTTTTAAAACACATTCTCCTAGTAATATTATGAATTCATAAATTTCTTTTCTATTGTTCCAGTCTCGTGCTCAATAGAGAAAATAAAACCGGCACTAGATCCGTTTCTTTCAAAGAGTCCTCCAGCACCGGCTCCTCCAGCACCGGCTCCTCCAGCACCGGCTCCTCCAGCACCGGCTCCTCCACCACCGAGTCCTCCACCACCGAGTCCTCCACCACCGGGTCCTCCACCACCGCCTCCTCCACCACCAAGTTATCCACCTGAAGAAAGGAGACATGATCATCCAGAATCAGGATATCATCATCACGGACATGACCATGGACATGACCATGGACGTGATCATGGACATGATCACGGACATGGTCATGGATATGGTCATGGAAATGGTTATGGACATGGTCGTGGACATGGTCATGGATATAATCACGGAGGCTATCGTCATTAAGGTCGTCATCATTAAGGACATCCGTATGATGACATTAGAATGACAACTGGATAAAGAATTGACTATTTGTAGTTAGCCACTCAATCGTATTTTTTTATTTATTATTCAGGTGCCAAAATCAAATATTCTTTATCCAATTGTCGTTCTCGTGTGTTCACATCATAATCAACATATGCGACCAAAAAAATGTTGAAACTTAACTGCATTATAGAGAAATAAAGGAAAAAGCTTTACTTATTCATGATAGAAATATAAAAATGAAAAGAAATGCAATAAAAATACCTACGGGAGTAGCTGTGCGGTGATTCATGACTTATCGGACCTCATACATCAAGCATAGATAGAAGCGGTTATCACTCGAATGGGTGACCATTCATGATTCTCGCTGAGTCGTTTTCACTGCTCTTAACTACTGTTGTGCAGGAGGCTTGACACCGAGAATAGGTGTGGATACTCGATGATGTCGCATGCCCACATCTAAACTCGACTACTGGTAACTGGTTGCGCTCGGGAAGGGTTTTCTGCAGTTTTCCTGTCCCTTAGATTAAAGTCTAAGCAAATGCGAGTGCTCTTATTAAAATCCGGCTGCAGACGGTAGGATATACTTTATAGGGATGTGCTTTCTATATTTAAATAAAATAATAATAAAAATTCTGTGTCAGGCACTTATTCAGGTGCAGTAATTATGCTTTTGCACTATGTATCATCAGTTCAAATATGTATCATTAGTTTAAATATGTATCATTAGTGTAAATATGTAATAAATTATTCTGAAGCTGTCAAAAATAAAACTTTATTGACTGAGAATTTGCTTTATTTTATTTGTGACATTTTATCTTGTCCCTGGACTGGTTCTGTATCATGTAATATACAGCAAGTCACATTGCGGCACGTCATATTGCAGCATCTCTTATTCTCAGAAAATTTAAAGTTCAGGACAAACTGGTAACAATGCGATAAGTTACATTGAGGGATCTCTTATTTTGAGGCAAATAATATTATCCTGGAGAATAAAGTTGATGTATTTTATGAAGCCAAGTGTTCTTTACTTTTTACATGATAAGCAACTTTGTTTTGAATTGGGTTCGAATTAAAACGAAATTTTTTGATCAGTTTTTCCAAGATATCTAAATTTCCAGAATTCAAAATAATTAATTATTAAAAAAAAAAGTTTGAATGAAAGTTTCAGATCTTCATTCAATACATCTTTTTTCAATAATTTTGTTTAGTAAACCAACAATTTTCATGAAAAATCGAACAAAGAGTGAAAAAAGATTTGAACAACATTTTTTAAATATTTTTTGAAACGAGAGGGCTGTTTCAATTTTACTAACTAGTTGACACTATTAAATATATAAATCACAATTTTCGACATAAAAAAATCCTAATCTGTTAGTTTTTAATTGTTTTTTGAATCTTTTTCAAAGTTATTTTTTCTTTTAATTGAAATACAAATTTTCTCTTTGAATCCCCAGAGGAAAAAGATTCACAAGAACCTACAAGTCAATATGAAGACAAAAAACTGAAACAAACAAAAATTTGAACAAGAATGACGGGCCAGTAGAACTTGTTTGCATTATTCGAACGAATTTTATACATTTTCGTACTTTGTTGCAAGCTGTGAATCCAGCTGAAAATTCCTGTACAGCAACCTCCAAGGATCCTGCACATGTTCCTGTACACGAACGTGCAGACGAACCTGTACAGGCTATCTTGACGGTTCGTTTGGAGGAATTTAGCCAAGAAAACTGTATATAATTCTGCAAAGGAACCTGCACCGACAAAGGAACCTTCGAAACGATCTTGTACATTTTCCTTCACGAAGTAAATTGTGGAGCAGGTTCCTGTAAATAAAAGTTTATAGGGTCCCTCATAGAAAGAAATGCACGGAACCCTTGGAAGGATCCTGTACAGAAATGCGCATAGGGTCCTTTACAGAAGGCCTACACGGAAACTGATGTCTCTTACTGGCTATGAAGTTGGCTTCCTAGTATTTCCTCCAAGATTAAACTAATTATCGAGAGGGTCAAGCCACGAGCGAACCCTCTTGGATTAGTTCCTATGCAGGTTCATGTACAGGAACCTGACCAAGTTTCTGTACATGAGACCCAAACCCTAATTCACTATGTGAAGGAACCCTCACAGGATCATTCAAAGGTTAGCTTACATACAGGTTCCTCTGTAGGGTAATGTACAGTTTCCCTCTCCAAATCCCTGCACAGGAATTCTTAGCTAGGCATTGTTGAGTTTGATTCTAGTTGTAATATTCAAAAGAAACATATCAGAATTTATAGTTTTTACATCAAACTATTTGTCTTTTTTATTTCGGATGAAAACGTTGCAATCCTGTTATTTCTATGAAATCGGACTAAGTTAATATTGATTGACAACGCTAAAACGTTGATTTTCTTTTTGTATTTCAAAGATTTTTTCATCTTCATATTTGTACAGAAAAAATCCAGTCTTTTTGTTGAGATAAAACAATGAAAAGAAAAAAGGCCTATTTACAAAAAGTTCAATTGGTTTTTGTCTTTCATTTTTGAAAGTGAAATATTTATTTGAAAACATGCTTATGATCAATAGAAAGTGTTTGGAAAACCTATCGAAAACGTACTGGACATAATCTTTTGTTAATCGCACACGTTTGACTTACATCGAACAACTAGGATTTTTTGAGTAAGTAAATTTGGGAAATAATGCCCGATAATTAGGGGAAGAATAAGAAGAATAAAGATTTATGAAAATTGAAGCCCACACCTAAAAAAAACTTACTCAAGCTCGCATGTCGACTCCTTTTCGGAATGCTTTTTTGTATTGCTTTATATTAATTAGTTTTTCATTCTTTGGCAGTAAATCGAAAATAAGGATTCAATTTGGCAAGCCATACTTTTATTAGCTGATACAGTATAGTTACATTTCCGTTCGAAATTATGGTGATAAGCTTATTATTCATAACTAAACAGGCATTCTTTATATTTTTCTTGCCTAAATACTCTATAAAATGCATCAACTGTATTCATTGGGATGAAATAAGCTGCCTCAAAATGAGAGATGCTGCAATATAACTTGCCGCATTGTTGCCAGTTTGTTCAACTTGCTGCAATATGACTTAGCTAGGGTTGGCAAGCCTCCTGACTTGTAATAAAGGATAATAGTTATTTCTGAACATTATATCTGTAAGCGCATTTGGAGGATACATTTTTTTAGATATTTTTTTTCTGAAGAAATAATTTTGAAGATAAAGATCACTCTCCTTTCGTTATAAATTTCATCAGTTCTCACAAAACTTTATGTTTTGGGCACGCTGTAAGGTGACCCGGAAACTCTCAGACTTATCATTTTGCACCACTCTAATTTTGTCTTACGTGGGAAAAAATAAATTATTTATTTCAAGTTACTAAAAACAGATTTTGAACTTCAAACCGCAGTTCTTGGGCCTTTGATGGCCTCGAAAATATTACAAATTTTAATTTATGTCAAGTTTTTTTGAATGAGATTTTGACAGGAGAGCCATCCATGATACGGGACGTTAGGGATAAACAAATTCACCTTAATTATGTAACAAATACTAACCTTAAACGTGAAAACCTCCTTTTATAGGGATTGCAATATTACATTATCTTGGTTTTCTGCGAACACGGAATGTTCTTACTTTCCTACATCTGTTCAAATCACATAAAAGTGAGAAGATTCAACAAATTGTTTACAAATACACAATATAATATATTAACGTCTGATTTCCACTGTCACTGTCACTGTTTTCATTTTTGAATATTTAAATAAATTTTAGTCAAACCTAACACCTTGAAGTAGGTGAAAACTTTCAAGTTATGTTTTTAGACTAAAAAGTTATTCAAATTATTATTTTTACTAATGGTTTACATACTTTTTTCTACTGATAATGATTATTGCTAAATTTGACAAACTATTGTTTGGACTCAACTAATTATTGAAGTAAGAAGTTATTTATACATTTGAAGAACGATTATTCAAATGTAGCCGTCTGGTAATCAAATGTAAATAAATTAGATCAGTTTCAGATTGATAGAGAAATTACTGCTTCATTCAATTCAGCTAGGAAAATAACATCCTTCAACAATTTTAAATTTCAATCTTATAACAAATATATTTTTATGCTTTACGGAAGTGGAACGACTTTCCACTACCTTGCCCCATGATTCCTTTTATCACGAAATAAATTTACTCATGAGATATATGTTTTATTTACCTATTGATTCCTGTATAATTAACATTTAAAGAACTTCAGGCCATTTCATACTTACCCTACTCATACCTTACCGACATTTTTTTGCAACCACTCATGTCCACATAAATTGCGATATACTCGATTTTGTCCAAGATGCGCACTTTTCTACATATCATATGTATTTCATATATATTTCTGTACCTCGGTCCAGGACAGCTTATTCAGCTAGTGCAAAATAAAATACAAATGTTATTTTTCCATGATTACTTTAATAATTGTTCTTTATTTTGCATTACTGTTTATTCTCAGCTACCATTAAAAATTTAGTATTTTGATAAATGTACATTTATTATTACAATTTAAATACATGCCTTGTTATTGAAATAGACGTCTTTTCATTGTCTTGTTTTTATTATCTAACAAAATGTGCATCCTAACAAAAACAAGAATAATTTTTTTATTAAACATTTTATTACATTTTGTATAGTTTTTTCATAAATTTAATATCCTTATTTTCAATGTTATTCGTCACGATTTACACAGAGAATACACGTGATATAATTGAGGCTAAAAATTTTGTTGAATAATATTTTTATGTACCTTGTCTCGTATTTGTATTTGTATTTTTTTTTCGTATTTTGTGTCGTTTTTTCAGAAATTTAATTTTTTATTTTAAATGTTTCTTCCCCATAAATACAAAAACTACTTGCTCTATGAACAATGTTTGATGCGCCGGGAAACAAGCCACACCCCTTCCCTTTTCCAGCTCCCCCTTCCTCTTGCCAGGTCAGTGCTTTCGGACTAGACCGTGTGATTAACGTAGATGAACTTGCGGACTCTCCAGATGTTTAGGTTCAGTCTTTCATGGAAAATCAAAGAAGTTAACTAATGAAACAATTCTTCAGTCGAAAACTGGAATAGGAGTAGGTGTTTTCCATATATTTTTTATCGTCCCCGAAATTCTTAAAACATATACATAATATACATATACGCTCCTGTGTGACGCTGCATAACCCCCCTCTCGAAATTTTGTCTGCGGCATATCCTCCCACCCTCGAAATTTTTTCCTGCTGTATACCCCCCCCCATGCTGAAAAATTTGTCTGGCTACGGCCTTGTCAATGCACTTGGATCTTGTTCACAAAATCTCGGCCAAGTATTTTTTAACTTCATGTTTCTCTAAAGAAAACGTATTTCTGATGATAAGTGGGTAAGTGTAGTAAGTGGTAGTGGTAGTAAGGCAAATCAAAAATCTTCGAGACTTTCATTAAACAAATTATTCAGAATAAAGTTTAAATTAAATTTTACTTATTTCAAATATCGCTTGATATTCACTCCCCTTTAAATATGTAGAAAGTTCATAAACTATCTAATGGTGATAGAAAATGAAAAATATTGAGGTGCAACAATTCTTTAACAACCTTGGTGACAAAAAGCGATTTTCTATAATACAAAAACCTGCATAAAACGGGTAGTTTTCAATTTTTGCAATTACATAGTTTTCATTGCGGAATAACACTTCTTAAATAACAATTGATAATATGTGAAACAAAGAACCGAATTTCACTTATTTTAGAAAAGGCCCAATACTTTTGTCTTCAAACATTTAAAACGTTAAAAATGATCCGAAAGTAATAAACAATAAAGAAGAACAAGTACAAAAATGCTTTAATACTTTACTTTCGTGTGAGCCTCCGCGGACAATCAGTTGACTAGTAATGCCGTGAAGACCAGTTTGACTTGAGTGGTAAGAAAGCGTTAAGATGGCATAGCAGTGAAAGCCGTCACGAGAGAGTCCCGAGTTCAAGTATATATTTTGCTGTCTATTGAATCACCATCTTATAGGTCTATAAAGAAATACCACGACGTGGCGCTAAGTGTTCTTGTGGACTCATGCAATCAGTAATTTGATCAGCGAATTTTTGCCTAAAAAAGGTTTTCTTGATTCAAAATATACCACGTATTCAGTGTTGGCGTTGGTGTGCGTTTCCTGCTATGGGGAAATAAAAATTCGTGTAGTGCTATGTCAAATGAAATTTGAAATTTTGACGCGGATACAAATAATTAAAGTCAATCGGACTCACAATATGGATCTCACTTGGATAGTTCCGTTAAGACAAAGAAACGTGCCAGCAGATGGTCAAGCCAATTTACTTCCCCCGCCCGCGTTGCACGTAAAACGGCCTGATCCGCTCGATTTCCAAAAGCCTGAAAAGTGGATGCCTTGGATTACAAGGTTTGAACGGTTTGTATCAGTCGCCGGTCCAAGCCAGATATGTGAAAAGAAAAAGTCGACCCTTTCTGCTACTTAATGGGAGAACACGGGGAGGAAATTCTCTCACGTATAGCTCCGAAAGCTACAGATCGCGTTGTTTATGAAACTGTGATAACTAAATTTAACGAGTATTTTGCACAAAAGAAAAACATTATTTACGAGCAATATACGTTCCGCGCGCCAGTGCAAAAGCCTGATGAAACTGTAGACACATTTATTACTGCCTTTTAGACCCTCGCTGAAAAACATGAATATGGTGCGCTGAAAGATGGGCTCATCCGCTATCGGATTGTGATCGTAATTGCCGACCAAAAAGTATCCGACCGCTTACAGTTGATGGCAGATCTCACGATCGATCAAGCTGTGAACATGGCGCGCCAAGCTGAAACTCAGGCAAGGGAAAGCAAAGCCATTTACAAGGATGACTCTACTGCAGTAACAAATTGTGTAGATTCTTGAAACTCTACGACGCACTTCAAGAAACAGGATTTCTGAGCCCAGGAAAAGAAAGGCATATCATCACAGAATACGTCGAGGCAGCAACCCAACTAAAAGTGCTCCAGGTGCGGTCTTCCCAGCCACGCACATGGTAAGAGATGTCCAACGGCTTATTCGAATTGCAGAAGTTGATAAGTCTAGTTCATTGGGATCGTGCTTGTAGAAGTAAGTCTGTTTGTGCAATCGGCAAAGGTCCAGGAAATTTCGTAGAAGGCTTTGCTCTAGATGAGCATTTTCTAGGTTCGATTGGTTCAAATAATGTATCCAATGACTCAGATTACGATTTTCATTTCAAAATAAAAGAATTTGGTACCGCAAGATGTTTTTACAAAGACGCGGGCGCAGACGTTACGTTTATTCTGCTAAATTTTGTACCTGATACATATAAGAAGAAGAAGTATAGAACTGTCGAAATTGTTTGTGATCCAGTTGGCAGAAGACTGCCAATCGTAGGGTGTTTAAACCTAGAGCTAATGTCAGACAGTTAGGCTGTACATAAAAAAGTTTTTTTTTTTGTGAGAAATTTGGTAAAATTATTGTTAGGGAAACACGAAATGACGAAATTTGAAGAACCATCGAAAGCTCACAATATAATTGAAGTAGGGAAAGTTTCTTATGAAAAATCATGTACTGAAGTTAACGTTGGAAACAAATTTCCTGGAATCTTTGACGGATTGGGACTGTTAAAAAAAATTAAAAATCCCTCTAGAGGATGATGCCAAGCCGTTCTTGCAGGCTGTCCCTCGAAGTGTACCGATCCCGCTTTCAGATGAGCTTGAAAAGGAATTAAACCGTTTTGTTGCATTAAATGTGATTGAAACAGTAAAACACCTGACAGACTGGTATTGTTTGGTTGTTTGTTTACCGCACGACAGTGACGGTATCCGACTATCTTGCGATTTCACTGATCTCAACAAACATGTCTCAAGGGCTATTTATCCGGTTTTAAAGGTCCAGGTTTCATTTGCACGAATTAAAATCACACGAGTCTTCTCACGCCTAGATGCTGAATTGGGTTTTCACGTAATGAAGCATTAACAAGAGAGTCAGCTTCTAACAACTTTCATCACTCCGTTTAGGCGACGTATGTTTGAAGCTAGCCATTTGGTGTAAACTGCACCTCTAATTACTTTTAAAAAATGATTTCAGATTCCCTGCATGACATCCCAAATGTTATTGAGGATGTCGGTGACAGATTAATTTATGCTGCAATGATAGAGGAGCATGACAGTGTGATGAGACAATTCTTTGAAAGGCCTGATAAAGAGAGAGTGACTAAATAAGAAGAAGTGTAGAATCAGTGTTCTAAAAGTTAAATTTTTAGGCCATGATATTTCCCGTGTGGAAAAAAAACGCTAGAGATGATGGGATAAAGTTACGAATGGCTGTTTTCATGAGCAAAGGTTTATTTGAAGCAAAAAAACTGATGGCGTCCTCAAGGATCCTGAGCTCGTCGACAGAAGAGCTATATGACAACTTAGCGCTAGACAGACTTATAAATTCCTAGGCATGTCAAAGAGACGCATTAAAAACCTGACATCTATAAAGGAAACCCTTTCCGTAAATGTTTTACCAGAAGTGACATATGCAATCACACATTGAAAACGAGACGCATTCTGTCTTGCACATCCAATCTTCTTGTTTAGTTGATGCAAGCGTCTTTTGTTCTTTTGATCCATGGACGGTTTGAGCCTTCGATTTGAATCAGCTAAAGCTCTCGCAGCACCATGAGCTGAGCAATTGATGGTCCAGAGGGCGGACTCTTGCGATATTTCTCCGCGAAGGAAGGCATCCATTTTAGCCAGATCTTGGGGCTAAGGAGAAACTTGCATGTCAATTTTTCTTTTTTTCCTGAAATCATGATCACCTCTCAGAAGGTGCCTGCTTTCCGCGGTTGGTATCATTGTCGCTTCCTTACCTTCGGCTGCAGCTCGATCAAGCAGCAGTTGGCAGCAGCAGTTGGCGAAGATTTTCACTCACATATCCATTTTTTGGGAGTTAGGCACGTTGATTTCGCAAGGATAGAATCGAAACCTTCTGGAGCTCCAGGTTTCATTCAGCTTTTGGCACGGTTTCTACGCATCCGCTCGGGCATTGTTCCTTCGGGACCATCCCTGGACAATTTTCTGCGACTGCTTATTAATTACTGTTACCATATTCAGCAGAAACCTTAGGTGAAGTGACCCTTTATCCGCAACCCAAGGATGCGTTCGGTGGCTTTGTCATAGGCCCTTCAGTTCTTTTCCAAAGAAATCGCAACTGATATATATATAATTAAAAACTAAAGGTTAACAACCACCGCAGGATCCCACTGGGAGCAACTGTAATCTAAAAAAATGACATCGGCTCCCAGTAGGACCGCGGTAAATCCCATTCATGGCCACGTCTCTAAACCGTGAGATGGGTGGTCACAGGACACGACGAAATGACAACGACAGGTCAGCGAAACTTTCGTGTGTTTTGAGGACACGAAGCGACCCAAGAATGACAGCTTTCTGCATCCATCCATTTAACTATTCCATTTTTTGTTGAAAATTCATGTTTTTTTTTGTAAAATTTAACTATTGGTTAAAAATTTATCGTTTACAGTTGCAAATTCAACAATTTAGTTGCGAATTCATACATTTTTTTGAAAATTCGTATTTTTTTGTAGAAAATTAATCTTCATGTTTAAATATTCATCGTTTTGGTTGAAAATTCAACCATTGCAGTTAAAAAGTCATCACTTTATTTGAAAATTTATCTGTTTGGTTTAAAATTCAATTATTCCACTTGAATATTCATAACATAAGCTATAATAATATCAGGCCACACAATCTCTATGGGATAAAATATAGGGACCAAAGGGTACTTTTTGTCACGCTCATAGGGTACTTTTTTCACGCTCAAAGGTCACAAAATTTAGGATAAATTAATAACATTTCAGAACAATTCATGTTAAATTCAAAAGAATTCAAATAAATGAAAAAAAAATAAAAAAATAAAAAAAGTCCATTGATTTCCGTACAATTGGAATGAATTTACAGGAATTTAAGATAAACGAGAAGAATTCGATGGAATTCATAAAAATTCAAGGTGAATTAAAAAATTCAAATGAATTAAAAACAATTTAAAGATATGAATAAACCTCATTCAATTCAGTAAATTTGAAATGAGCTTAGAAAAATTCAGGGGAATTCAAAAGAATTTAATGAAATGCTTAAGAATTCAAGGCGAGGTTAAAAGAATTTAGGATCAATTAAATAAAAACATTAAAAAGATTTTTTAAAATCCATTAAATTGAAAAGAATTGAGTTAATTTAGAAGAATTTAAGTAAATTAAAAAAATTGAAGAGAATTTCAAAGAATTTAAAAGAATTCAGGGTGAATTTAACAAAAATCAAATCTCTTCAAATTTTTGAAGCCCTACTAATTTCCAACCGAAGGAGTGACCAATGACTACAAGACAATTCAAGTTGAATTAACAAAAAAAAATTAAATGAATTGGAAAAATGGTGAAAATCTAAAAAAAATTCCATTCATTGCAATAAAATTTTAGTGAATTTAGAGAAATTTGTGAATGAGTAGAATTATATGAAATTCATTAAAAAATCAAGCTGAATTAAGAAAGCAATCAAGTAAATTGAAAAGAATGTAGAAATATGAAAAGACTCATTGAACTGAGTAGAATTGAGTGAATTTAGAAGAATTCAAAAGAATTCAGGATTAATTAATAAGAATTCAGGGAGGATTCCAAATAAATTGCAAAAAATATTTGAAAATCTCTTCAAATCTATGAAACCCTACGAAATCCCTCACTTCTTGTGAACAAATTCATTGAAATACATTAAAATATTAAAATACCTCACAATTCTTAAATCTCTTTAAATCTCTTGAAAATGCCTTAAAATCTTTTAAAATGCCCTAAAGTATTTAAAATTTTTTGAAATCCCATTAATTACTGATATCAATTAAAAATGCTTTTCTCCTCTTTTAAAATAGTCTAAAATATTTAAAATCCTCTAAAAGAAGAATTCTACTGAATTGAAAAATTGCAAAAGAATTTAAGAGACTTCAGAATAAATTAATAAGAATTCAGAGTGAATACCAAAAAATAATTTCAAATCTCTTCAAATCTTTGAAATCCTACAAAATACCTCACTTCTCTTGAATAAATTCCGGGAAATTTATTAAAATAAATTGAGAGCATTAAAAAACCATTCCAACCAATCCCGTGGAATCTTTTAAAATATCTTAAAACCTTAAAGGTTCCGTAAATATTAATATTAACTTTAAAAAAGGCTCTCAGTGACTAATACCAGAGACAGGGATCATTGCTATCTAACAGATAAATCAGGCGGGCCCTGCTATGAAAACTGTAATCTAAACATTAATTCTAATTGAATTTTTTGGGAATTTTTTAGTTCTAAGGGATGATATGGGGTGCGCTGCAAGTAAGCTGGGGGTTGTAAGTTTTTTAGGTGTTTTTATGCATTGAGAACACTTATTATCATCGATAAAATGTTGACCCCATGAAATTTGTTTTTTTTTTTCATTTTCGTTTATCGTAAACGATGTAAACTTCAGTCTCATCAAACTTAGATGCTATTACCAGGCGTTTCACCCACTCTCCCTTTATCCTGTTTTCCATCTCACTCACCTCTATTTTCTCTTACTCTCTTTTGTTTATGTCTCTGTTAACCTTTTCCGTCGCACGTGTGCATTTCTCAGTAGTAAATCGCGACTCTCACTTCCGAGAGCCAAAACGCAGCCGAGAACTCGACACGAACCCGGAGGCTGCATATTTTAACCAACTTGCCAACTATTGTCTCATATCTGCCCTCGGTACACACGCACCGGAAAATAATGATCGCACCCTCATCCCGCAGTGCATTTCCCCTCCCCATTTTCCGTTTTTCCTCTTCCCTCTTCCCTCTCATATTATTTGATCATCATCTCGCAGAGCTGTAGACGGATGTGTCTTTACAATTGCATCGTGAGAGGATCGCTTCGAGGAAGACACCGAGTGAAGAGACGGGGGGCTTGTTTTGTGTTTCTTTAGAAAAGGGTTTTCGCCCTATAAAGTTGTGAGAGGGTGGGTGGGTGGGGGGGGAGAGGGATGAAACTCTCGCGACAAATTTCGAAGAGGGTCGCGAGAGACGCGGTTTCTTTTCTCTCCCGGAAACGGACTCGTAAAGTAAAGAAGGAGACTATGATCTGTATAAAGTACTCGACTTGCACTAGACTCTTGATTGTAAGCTTGGGTGTCTTCGATTGTCACTCTTACTTCCTCGGGAGTTTATACTGCGTTACGATCTCCATTATTTCTTTCTCTTATTGACTCTTTCTCCTTTCTTGTAGTCTTTTCATATTCTCTTTGAGAAAAATCGGGTTTTCAGAGGAACAGCGATGGGATAAGGGAAGAAAGGCGATGGCTGACCCTTGATCCTGGACTTTGTCTCCACTTGTGAAAAAGAAATATTTTCATTTTAAGATTGGCCACTCTAGACTCAGAAAAAATGACTGGTTAGAGAGGGCCCGTTAATTACGTACGGCTTTTTTGGGAGGACAGGTCCGGAAAATCTTACGAATCCCTGCTTGGGGGACGAGGAGGGTCAAACGCATTTTTTCCTAAATTTCCTCTTTTTAATTACTTTTTTTTAATATACGAATTAAAACCTGGCTTGGCTGTTGTAAGCGAGAGGTTTTCCACTTTTGAAATCATTTAAACCGCGCGATCCCAAAATCGTTAAAAACCGGAATTATCTATGTAAGATTCTAGATCTCTCACTAGGACTCCATGGATTTCATGAGATCTCTCCAGGATCTTTTAAAGATTCAAGAAGATTTTTTAATGATTTAAAAGAAATTGAGATTTCCAGGGAAGGTTTGAAATTGCTTTTTTAACTCTTATTGAGTCGCTCAATCTTATTCTCTCATTTTTAGGGTTTCGCAGCCCCGAGCAGAAACACTTATAATTTCGGTCGGGTGTCCATCCGTCCGTTGTACTTTTTCCCAGGAGAGGAAGTGAGAGGATGTAGTGAAGGAGAGGAGAGGAATTTGAGAAGGAAAGTATGGGGAGGAGAGGAGGAGTAAGGGAAAGAAGCAGAGAGAGAGGGAGAAAAAGAGGAGAGTGGAGGAATTTGAGAAGATGAAAAGTATGGGGAGGAGAGGAGGAGTAAGGGAAAGAAGCAGAGAGAGGGAGAAATAGAGGAAGGGACGTAGAGCTAGTAGGGGAAGGAGGACAAGTATTGGTGGAGAGGAAGGAGGAGAAGTAAGGAAGGAAAGGGGAAGCAGGAAGGGGAGAAGATGTAGGGGTGGAAGAAATATTAAGTAGGAGAAGCAAGAGAGGGGCAGTAGGGGTAGAAAAGTAATGTATGGGAAGCAAGGGTTGAGATGATGAGTAAAGAGAGGAGAAGTAGTGAAAGTGAGGAGAAGGCAAGTATGAGAGTGAGAGTACAGGAAGAAAGGGGAAGCAGAGAGGGGAAGAAGAGCAGCGGAATTAGGAGAGGAAGCATCAGGCGAGCGGGATTAGAGGAGGAAAGGAGTAAGTTAGGAGAAGTAAAGGGAGAGCAAGGAAGTATGTTGTGGAGGATAAATAGTGGATGCGAGGAGAGGACGAGTAGAAGAGGATGAGTAGAGGAGGAAAGGGGAAGTAAGATAAGGGAGAATTAAAGGGGGATAGGAGGGTATGGGACGAGAAGCACAGGAAGAGAACGAAGTAGAGGAGAAGAAGTAGAATTAGTTGGAGAGGGGGAATAGAGATGTTAAGGAGACGGGAAGTAGGAGGAGGAGAGTGGAAAAGGAAATAAAAAAACAGAAAGAGGAGAAGGTTTAGAGGTAGAGGGGGTAGGAGTAGAGGATTTTGGTTGAATGTTCATTTTCTTCGCTCGAATAGTCTACTTTCTATAGTTACATTTCTTGATTGAACATTCAACTGTTTTGTTGGCTATTGGTCTTTTTGGCTTGAAAATTTAAAAATTTGTTAGAATTTTCTTTCTTTCTTGACTAACAATATTTTTTCACTTGAAAACACAAACTACTTTGGTAAATACTCATCTTTTTTTTTGTTAGAAATTCTTTTTTTTTTTGTAGAAATTTCACCTTTTTAGTTAAAAATGCAACTTTCTAGTTAAATATTAATCTGTTTCGGTTGAAAATGAACTATTTGGTTAAAAATACCAATTTTTGGTTAAAAATTCAAAGGTTTGTTAAAAAATTCGAATTTTTGGCTCGAAAATTCAACAATTTGGTGAAAAATATAACTATTTGTTTGAAAATTTATATATTTTGTTGAAAACATGTCTTTTTTGGTAGAATATAAATTTTTTAGCTCAAAATGCAACTGTTTGGTTGAAATTAATCTGTTTTACTTGATGATTTCAGTGTTTTGTTGAAAAATCATTTTTGTTGGTTAAATCCAACTGTTTTTTATTTTACCTTAAAATCTTTTTTGGTTGAAATATCAAATATTACATTTTTGGTTGAAAGTTCATACTTTGAGGTAAAAATATCAACTGATTGGTTGAAAATGAACTTTTTTGTTGAAATTCATAATCCTGGATTAAAAGTTAAGCTATGTTGTAGAAAATTCGTCTTTTTAACTTGAAAATTCAATTATTTGGTATGAATAAATACAAATACAAAATCGAACTATTTTAAACAAAATTCTTTTTTTTTTCGAAATTTAATTCTTTTAAATAAAAATTTAACTACTGGATTTTTGGTTAAAAATTCATCATTTTTAGTTTAAAAATTCAACTACTTAGTAAAAAAATTTTAGAAACAGATTACAACTAATTAGTTGAAAATCAACTTTATGTTGAAAATTCATATTGTTGGTTTGAAAATTTTAATGTTTTATAGAAAATTCGTTTTTTTGGCTTAAAAATTCGACAGTTTGGTAGAAAAGTTATCTATTTGGTATAAAATGAAACTTTTATGCAGAAAACTCGTTTCTTTATAGAAAATTAAATCCCTTAAATGAAAATTTAATTTAATTTAATTCCCTGACCATCAGTATTCAAATACCGTAATCTTAATCTTGTTAAATTTCCAACATAGAATATTTATCAATAAAATAAAACAATTTCAAATTCAAATTAAAAAGTTTCAAATTTATTATGCTTGTCAGTTAAAGTACATCTTATTGAAATTCCCTGACTTTTCCCTGATTTTTTCTCTGACCCACAGCCACACTATACAAATAGTATGGAATAACTCAGCCAAACCTATTTTTACTTTAAGGAAATGGAAATTCCAGAACCATGATCAAAATTCAAGGAATTTTCCAGGTTTTTCCAAGTAAAAAAAAATTCAAAGACTTTTCCAGGTTTTCAAGGATTTCCAGGACGCTAGACACCCTGGTTAAGCCCTCGGTATAAATGTAGAATAATTGGGAAAGAAAGGGACTCTTGACCTATCAGAATGATTGTCAAATGGAGTCCTAAGTTTCTTTGTGTCTGAGGCACGCAATCGAGCCCCTTTCATTTCCCCTATGAAGCCCCCACAACATACTTTTCACCCCCTTAGCTGTTTCCACCCCCTTAGCTGAAACCTACTTCTACTTTCGGTGAATCATGCTCTATGGTTGGAATTGCAGAAAGTACTTTTCCTCCCCTGCAGGACATGAAATCCATCCCACCCCTTCAAAGGGGGTGGAGTTGGAACCAGGACCTGCAAAGATATCGCTAACCCTCTGAAATAAAATATATCTCGCGGGGCAGTGAGGATGGGGGGGGGGGAGATCGGATTTTACTTGGTGTGAAGTAAGCGAAAAGCGTTATCTGGTCTCTGGGTTATTTGTTAGATTGGAATCTCTTGGCCAATCGCTCTGATGTAGGAGATGAGAGTAATAAACTCACCCTTGACAGTCAAATTAGGGGCAAGATTTAGGCACTATCTGGGTTATAAAAGCTTGTTCGAACATTTTTTTGTACAGTTTTTTTTATTTATTTTTTTTTATTTAAGGGTTTTTGTCTGCATCTGTGTTTTTAAATTCAGAAAAGAGACACTATCTTTGTTTTAAATATTTAATAAATTTTTGATCATGGATATTTTTTTTTTATCATGTTACTAGCGGTTCAAGACTACTAATTCCGATTTTATTTTCAATAAATGAAACTGATCAGATAATCAAAGATCTGAAAAACCTGAAAAAAGAACGGAATTTTTTTAAAGCTAGAAAAAAGGAAATTTGCTAAATTTTGCAAATTCTTTTGCTAACATGGTGAATCTTTATAAATTAATCAATTTTATATTGGAAGCGTTGGAAATTGAACAACTTTCAGTTCAATGAATCATGCACTGTTCTAAAAGTTTAACTTCCAATCGCAAGGATTAAATAATTAAAAATTTTTAAACTAAAAACTTGGAAACCCCAGCAAAAATATATAATTCAAATATTTAACATTAATTTTCAACCAAGCAAGACGATTTTTAAATCAAATAGTTGAATTTTTAACAGCAAAAAAAAATTAATTTTAGACCAAACCGTTTTCTTTAGAACAAAATAGTTGAACTTTAAAGCAAAACAGACGAATTTTTAAAAAAGTTGAATTTTCAACTAGAAAGTTAATTTTCAAGCAAATAGTTAGATTTTCTATCAAAATAATAGAATTTTCTGCCAAAAAAAGACAAATATACTACAAAATACTCTAATTTTTAACCTGAATATATAAATTATTTAACAAAAAAGTTAACTTTTAACCAAAAAGTTTAAATTTCAACCAAGAAGATTAATTTTCTACCAAAAAAGACAAATTTTAAACTAAATACATGAATTTCCAACCAATTAGTTGAATTTTTAACTAAAAAAATGTCACTTTTCAGTCAAAAATAGAATATTTAGTTTTCAGATAAAAAAAAAACTCATAATTAAACATTTTAATGCGTCTTTTACGGGCTTCACCTTCAAAGATTCAGCGGTTGAAATTTGGTATGGTAAAATCCGGATCCGGCTCGAAGGACCATTCCCACCAAAACCAAATTCTCTAAATTTAATTACTTCCTATCCACAGGTGTTTAATTTTTTGACTGTTTTTTATATAAAAACAAAGTAGTTCAACTTTCAACCAAGTATTTGAATTTTCAACCAAAAAAGATGAATTCTCAATGAAAAGTTTAATAGTTCAATTTTTTGCTAAAAACTATCAGTTTTAAATAAAAAAGTGAGAAAGTTAAATTTTCAGTTAAAATAATTGATTTTTAACCACAAATAAATGAATTTTCAACAAAATAGTTCAATCGTTAACCAAAAAAGATGAATTCTCAATGAAAAATTGAATGGCAGAATTTTCCACTAAAAACTATCAATTTTTAATCAAAAGTGGAATAGTTAAATTTTCAGTTAATATAATTAATTTCCAATAAAAAAAATGAATTATCAACAAAATAGATCAATCTTCAACCAATACAATTTTTAAGAAAATAGTTTAACTTTCAACCAATTTGTTGAATTTTCGACCAAAAAAGATGACTTTTTAACAAAATTTTTGAATTTTCAACAGAATAATTAAGTTTTCAACAAAAAGGTTGAATTTTTAACCAAATAATTGAATTTTCAACCAAGAAAGTTGTATTTTTGAACAAATAGTTCAATATTTCACTTGAAAAGATCAATTTCCTACCAAATAAATGTATTTAAAAAAAGATCAATTCTCAACTAAAGAAACAAGTTTTTAACGAAAATGAATACAACAAAAAAGGTGATTTAAAAAGGAAAAATGTAAAAGTTGATATTTCAACTAGAATGTTTATTTTTAACCAAATAGTTAAATTTTCTACCAAAATAATGGATTTTTTTACCCAAAATGTCGAATTTTCTACAAAATAATTTAATTTTCAACCCAAAAATATTAATTTTCAAGAAAAAACTTTACTTTCTACCAAGTCTTTAATTTTCAACCAATAAGATTACTCTTCTATTAAAAAATACGAATTTTGAAGGAAATACATGAATTTTAAACCAAGTAGTTTATATTAGTTTTACCAAAAACGATCAATTTTTAGGCAAAAATGAAACGGATCAATTTTCAGTTAAAAAAATTACTTTTCAAGCAAACAAACGAATTTTCAACATAATAGTAAAATCTTTAACCAATAAAATGAATTTTTAACAAAACAGTTCAACTTTCAACCAAATAGTTGAATCTTTTACCAACGAGTTGAATTTTTAACTAAAAAAAATTAATTTCCAATAAAAATTGGACTGGTTAAATTTTCACTTAAGATAATTAATTTACAAAAAAAAAGATTTTCAACAAAACAGTTCAATCTTCAACCAATTAAATTAATTTTCATCAAAGTAGTTTAACTTTCAACTAAGTTTTTGAATGTTAGACAAAAAAATATGACTTTTTAACAAAATTGTTAAATTTTTTACAAAATAATGACATTGACAACCAAATAGTAGAATTTTTAACCAAAAGAGATGAATTCTAGACCAAAAATATAATAATAGACTTTTTAATTACAAGGAATTAAGCAATTTAAAGTTTAAAGTGGCCAAAATTAAATAATTCAAAATAAAAGTATTTGCAATTGCACAATTTCGAATTGAAAGCATTTATAATTTAATAACTTTGAACAGACTTAAAATTGATTAAATCTTTTCGAATTCAGTTGAGTTTGCTGTGAGTTGCTTTTAAATTAATTTCGAGTATCTTCGAATCTTCTTTTATCCTCTTTAAACTGAATTGGATACAATTGGCTTCCAAAAAGCCTGGAAAAGACCTGGAATTTCGAAATTGAAATTATGTTGCAAGGCCTCAAATAATAATTATTATAAATTATTATATTATCAATAATGTTAACGTTTCAAACCGTGCGAAAGTTTCAACCTATCTAAATGAATGAAATAATTATAAATTATCTTGTCTTAAATTTCAATGTTATTCTAAAGTTTTATCCAAGGCTTTATCTTCAAGGCATTTAGGTGACAAGAAATGATCTAAGGGACCACCCACAATATGAGACCTGCAGATATCAATTTCACTAAGGATACAAAATTCCTCCATAATCTTTCCCATCCAGCTGTCAAAATATCGTATCTCTGAAAGGAAACACAGGCTGTTTTTAAATTACTCTAGTACTCTAAATATTACTAATTATTATTAATTACGTTAATTATGTTACGAATTAAGTTTAAAAAGGAAATAATTTTAAAAACTGACACTCATAAATATTTAAAATATAAAGAAATGTTGTGAATTAAAATATTAAATTTGAAAATGTTGGGGCCTAGAAGAAAAAATTATAAAAATGTTTACAAGATATTACTAATTATTATAAATATTGTTAATAATATTAAAAATAATTTTTTTTAATTAGAAAAATTGACGCTCCTAAATATTGGAAATAAAAATAAATATCGTGAATTAAAATATTAAATATGAAAATGTTGAGGCCTAGAAGAAAAAACTAGAACATTTTTTACAAGATATAACTAATTTTTATTAATAATGTTAATAATATTTAAAAATAAATCTTTTAAAATAATTAAAAAATTGACGCTCCTAAATATTGGGAATAAAAATAAATATCGTGAATTAAAATATTAAATATGAAAATGTTGAGGCCTAGAAGAAAAAACTAGAAAATTTTTTACAAGATATAACTAATTTTTATTAATAATGTTAGCAATATTTAAAAATAAATCTTTTAAAATAATTAAAAAATTGACGCTCCTAAATATTGAAAATAAAACTAAATATCGTGAATTAAAATATTAAATATGAAAATGTTGAGGCCTAGAAGAAAAAACTAGAAATTTTTTTACAAGATATAACTAATTATTATTAATAATGTTAATAATATTAAAAAATAAATCGTTTAAAATAATTAGAAAAATTGACGCTCCAGATATTGAAAATAAAAATAAATATCGGGAATTAAAATATTAAATATGAAAATATTGAGGCCAACGACAAAAAATTATAACATTTTTGTAAGATATTACCCATTATTATTAATTACGTCCATTACATTCCGAATTAAAATGTTTTTAAGTAATTTAAAAAATTGACTCTTCTAAATATTGAAAATCGAAATAAGTATCGGGAATTAAAATATTAAATATGAAAATATTGATGCCAACAACAAAAAATTATAAAATTTTTATAAAATATTACTAATTATTATTAATTGAGTTAATTATGTTACAAATTAACTTTTTTAAGTAATTTAAATAATGGATCCTCCTAAATATCGAAAATAAATTTTTTTTTCAAATATTTGGTTGAAAATTGATTCATTTTGTTGTAAATTTATTGTTTTTTTTTTGGTAAGAAATCAATCTTCCGGATAAAAAATTCAACTAATTGGTCCAAACTTTAACTAGTTGGTAAAAAATACATTATGTTACTTAAGCCCATCTTTTTGCTTGAAAACTCAACTATTTTGTTGAAAATTCGTCTTTTTTATATCGTTATTAAAAAATGAAAATATAGCTATTCTATTTTTTGGTTAAAAATTTAAAGTTTTTAGTTTAAAATTCCACAATTTTGTTGAAAATCGCATTTTTTGTTGAAAATTCATATTTTCAGGTATAACGTTGAACTATTTTGTAGCGAATTCGCCTTTTTTGCTTGAAAATATCAGAACTTGGTTGAAATTTTTTTTCCTTGGATGGAAAATTTTTTTCAAGATGAAAATTTATAGCTTTTGATATCAATTCGATAGTTTTTAGTTTAAAATTCAACTATTTGGATAAAAATTTATTAATTTTGTTGTAAATTCGTATTTTTTAGTAGAAAATCAATCTTGCTAATTGAAAATTCAACTACAAATTAAAGGATTGATGAACTTATTCGTCAAAAATTCATTTTATAAGTTAAAAATACATATGTTTGGTTAAAAATTTAACTAATTGGTTGAAAAATTATTAATTTTTTGTGAATTTGTCTTTTTTAGTATAAAATCAATCTTCCTAATTAAAAATTTAACCAATTGGATAAATGCTGAACTAATTTGCTAAAAATTCATTTTATTAGTTGAAAATCCATGTTTGTTTAAAAATGTAACTATTTTGTTGAAAAGTCTTTTTTTTAATCCTTATTTAGAAATGTAAATATAACTATTCCATTTTTGGTTGAAAATTGATTGTTTTCAGTTCAAAATTCAACTATTTGGTTGAAAACTTATTTATTCGTCTGCATATTCGTATTTTTTAGAAGAAAGTCAATCTTATTAATTAAAAACTCAACTTAATTGTTAAAAGTTGAACTACTATGTTAAAAATTCATTTTATTAGATGAAAATCCAGCTTTTTAACTAAAAATTAAACTATTTTGTTAAGAATTTTTTTTTAATCCTTAATTAGAAACGCAAATATAACTATTCTATTTTTGATTGAAAATTGATCGTTTTTAGTTTAGAATTCAATATTTCGGCTGAAAATTACAATTTTGTTAAAAATTTATATTTTCAGGTGGAAAATCCAACTGCTTTGTAGAGAATTCACTTTTTGGCTTGAAAATAAAACAATTTGGTGGACATTTTTTTTTCTCTCTTGAACGAAAAATGTTTTTACTAAAAATTCATCACTTTTGATAGAAGTTTGATCGTTTCGGTTAAATTCAACGGTTTTTTTAAATTTAAAATTAAATTTTTGTTGTTAAAATATCAACTATTACATTTTTTGTTGGGAACTCATATTTTTGGTTTAAATTTTACTGCTCGTAATTTAAAATTAAAATCTTTTTTGGGGAATTTATCTTCTTTGTCTATAAATTCTACGAATTGGTTGATTGAACTATTTTGTTGAAAAATTATGTATTTTATGGTAAATTCATTTATATAGTAGAAAATTAACCTTCTTTATTGAAAATTTATTTCCTTGATTTAAAGTTGAACTATGTTCTGCTATTATGTTGAGAACAAAAATTGACGCTCTTAAATATTAAAAATCAAAATAAGTATCGTGAATTGAAATACTAAACATGAAAATGCTGAGGCCAACAGCAAATATTATCTTACAAAATATTATAAATTTTAATGAGATATAAATAATTATTATTAATTACGCTAATTATATTACCAATTAGATTTTCAGAGAAGTAATTAAAAAATTGACGCTCCTAAATATTGAACATAAAAATAAATATCGTAGATTAAAATATTAAACATAAAAATATTGAGACCAATGGCAAATATTTCCTGACAATATATTATACATTTTTGTAAGATATTACTAATTATTATTAATTACGTTAATTAGATTACGAATTAAAATTATGTCAAGTCATTAAAAATTTGACGCTCCTAAGTATTGAAAATCAAAATAAATATCGTGAATTAAAATATTAAACATGAAAATGTTGAGGCCAACGGCAAATATTATCTGACAAAATATTATAAAATTTTTATAACGAGGTTTGTCGACAAATTTGAGTGAATAACCGACTCAATAAAAGGAGCGAAATCGAGCTGAATAAACAAACCCCCTGATAAAAAGAAAAATCAGATTCCGTGAAAAATGTGGAGTTCAAAGGATCGTATATGAAATTTTTGAACAAATAAATAAGGGATATTCGAGTAATGCTATATGTTTGCTCTTCTATGGCCACCAAAGCGATGGTTCGCACCAGCGTAAAAAATAATCCCCTCTGGACTCTGTACAGATTTTCGAGAATATTACGCACGGCTTGTCGATTTTTTATTGCAAACTCCCATCCATGTTAAAATTGCAAACGTATAGGTGGAGCAGATTAAAATCGTCAGCAGGGAAAAAATAAACACTTTAATAAAACTCTAAAATCGAGATTCCATACCGAATCGACGACAAACCATCGAAATAACTGAAACTTTTTTTTCAATTGTAAAAGTATATTATAACTTTTTTTTGTGATAAAAGTCCTTTTATAATCAAATATGTGGTGAATATTAAAAAATGGAATAAGTTTTTAAAATCGATGAAATTCAATTTTATTCAGTGTTTGGGAATTTGCCAAAAATTTGGACACTTTTTTTGTATGAAAATTTAAAAAACCAACATCTGACTTTTAAAAATTGTTTAGATTAGTTTTTTTAGTATCATGTCTAACAGGAAGAAAGTAGTGGAATGTGGACTACGAATCTTTTTTAAATTAAAATTTAAAAAACCAACACAGTAAGCCTCAATTATCTTTAACCTGAAAATTGTAGAACTCAGTGGTTCTTTAGAGAAAGCATCTTGCCGAATTTTTAAAAGTTTTTTCATTTTTTTTTTTTTTAGTATCACATCCAACAGGAAGAAAGTTGTGAAATTTGGATTATGACTTTTTTAAAAGTCATAATCATCAAAGTCAAAGTCATAGTTTAAAAATTAAATTTTGAGGGCTTATTTTCACCACTAATGTCTTGAAACTGACCAACGGATTTCTGAAAATATTTATTGCATTTTTTAGCACTTGATAATATTTTAAAAATCGGTTTTTTATGGTAAAACTGTTTTCACTAACATAATTCAAAGTTGATGCAAGAATATAAAAGATTCCTTGGTTCAATACGATTCAATTGACCTACAATATTAATACATTTTATTAGAGAGTAGAAAAGTTATGGTAATTTATACATTTTTAATATCGATTTTTATAATAAAAATGTTTTCATTCTTATAATTTAAAGTTGATGCAAAGATATAAAATATGTATTGATTAGAGACGAATCGATTGACCTAAAAAATTGATGCATTTGATTGAAAAGTAAGAAAGCTATAGTCATGCATAATATTTAAAAATGCGGTTTTTTATAGTAAAACTTTTTTCTTTAACGTAATTCAAAGTTGATGAAACATTATGAAAGATTCCTTGGTTCGAAACAAATCGATTGACCTATAATGTTAATATATTTTGTTAAAGAGTAAGGAAGTTATGCTAATTTATATACTTTTAGAGTCGATTTTTATAGTAAAAATGTTTTCATTCTCAAAATTTAAAGTTAATGCAAAAATAGAAAATATGTGTTGATTAGAGACGAATCGATTGACCTACAATATTGATGCTTATTGATGCAATATTGATGCAATATTGATGATTGAAAAGTAAGAAAGCTATGGTCATGCATAATATTTAAAAATGCGGTTTTTTATAGTAAAACTTTTTTCTTTAACATAATTCAAAGTTGATAAAACCACATAAAAGATTCCTTGGTTCAAGACGAATCGATTTACCTATAATTTTAATATATTTTATCAAAGAGTAAGGAAGTTATGGTAATTTATATACTTTTAAAATCGATTTTTATAGTAAAAATGTTTTCATTCTCATAATTTAGAGTTGATGCGAGAATAGAAAGGATTCCTTGGTTCAACACCGAACGATTGACCTACAATATTAATACATTTTATTAAGGAGTATTGAAGTTATGGTAATTTATACATTTTTAATATCGATTTTTAAAATAAAAATTTTTCCATTCTCATAATTTAAAGTTGATGCAAGAATAGAAAAGATGAGTTGATTAGAGACGAATCGATTGACCTACAACATTGATACATTTGATTGAAAAGTAAGAAAGCTATGGTAATGCATAATATTTAAAGTACGGTTTTTTATAGTAAAGCTTTTTTCTTTAACGTAATTCAAAGTTGATGAAAGAATATAAAAAATTCCTTGGTTCGAGACGAATCGATTGACCTTAAAGAGTGAGAGTTAGTTAGTTAAAGAGTAAGGAAGTTATGGTAATTTATATACTTTTAAAATCGATTTCTATAATACAAATTTTCTCATTCTCATAATGTAGAGTTGATGCGAGAATAGAAAAAATGTGTTGATTCGAGACGAATCGATTGACCTACAATATTAATACATTTTATTGAAGATTAGGGAAGCTGTGGTTTATATCATTAAGCCGTTTCCCTTTCGGGGTAGGCGTGAATTACTCGGTGGTAAAGTAGTGATGTGTGGATGGGTATTAGTTCCTGATAGGGCCGCATAAGATTCCGTCGGGCAAATAATTCAACTTTCTATTTCCGATGTTCGCTTTAAAGCCAGATAGAGCCAGATAGCCAATCGCCTTCGGACATGAACGAAAACAGTCTTCTGGTGTAAGTTGCGACAAAGTTGCAGATGGTGCCGCATAAGATTCCGTAGGCCAAACAATTCAGTTTTCTGTTTCCGATGTTCGCTTCAAATCCGGATAGATCCAGGTAGAAAACCGTTTATAGACTAAAACGAAAACAGTCTTCTAATGTAAGTTCCGACAAAGTTCCGCATAGATTAAAATCCGGATGGAGTCGCTAGTTTTCCGTTTAAGATTTTACGAACCGAGAGAGATCCATATAGAGACGATATAAAATCCGACGTGGGCTACTCGCACCTTTATCCGGCTTTGTATCTGACTCTAGCAGGGTTGAATGCAGCAGACTGCTTGAATAATAATGGCACATGCGTACTTTGAAACACATCTATTTTGAGAATTGAAGCAATGGACGCGCATTCGCACTTAGGTACAATTAACTTTCCATACCGAGAAAATTATAATATATTGTGTACCTAGGAGGCAAACTCAGTCTTTTAACTCAAGCGTCAAGCGTGAGTCTTGCAAACACTCAAGAGTAAAAAGACGTTCTCCTCCTTGGTGCGCACGATATTATATGAAACAAAGGTATGATTTCCAAATTTATTATGTCTGACATTTAAGGTTAGGTTGTTGCTACCACAACTGTACACGGGCGACAGCGAATACGCATGTGCGAAGTACGATTATAATCATAATTTTATCTTTCACATGTGCATTCGCTGTCGCTCCACCTGTTGTATGAACGGCTACTCTCACAGCTAAAAAGGCTCCAATAAAATGCATAAATCATGCCTGCATTAGGTTAAAATATTTTTAAACATTATTTTAAAAAAATATACACAAATTTGATTGAAAACCACCAGACGGAATCGGAAATTTGATAAAAAAAAGCGTACAAAGTGCTAAATATTTTTTTTTTACGGTTTTTTAAAAAAATGGGGTGTGATACACGTGCGCACAGGCGGTTGCTACTCAAGTAATTGCAGAATCTGGTTTCGGATTGTTGCACTTATCTAAGTTTTCCTCTGAAACATGTTTCGAGCCTCCGGCTCATGCTGCGAGTTTCACACTTGTCGGCAATCGCCTATTTTGCGCACTTGTATCACGAATAGCTATTGTCTTACGTTTATGGTTATAGCTCTCAGTGGCAATGCAAACGGAACTCGCCGTAAGACCTTTGTGGTATTTCGTGGCTAAAGTTTTCGCTCGATTAAGTAATTTATTAATTACTTTTAGGCATCAAATGCACAACAATTTGGAATTGAAAAGATAGCAAACTTTTGTTGACGATAAAGCGTCTCGGACAACACTGAAAACATTGAGGGAATCAGCAAATGTGCATTAGATTTCTGAACATTAGATAGAGCCAGAAAATAATTGTTTGTGTGTCAAAACAGCGCACGAATGAGTGGATACAAACTTTCTAGAAGAACAAGATCAGATTCATGGTCCACAAATTTTCATTTGTAATCGCTACATTAACGATAATCACGGTGAAGCAAAAAACTCAACCATTTTTCCCAAAATCTCCTAAAAAAGTTATAAGTCCGAGAAAAATAAAAAAGAATGACAAAAAAGTGGGAACGAACAAAGTTTGTGTCAACAGAAATGTCGGACATGATACAATAGATTTAAATGCAAAAGGTTTCTTGAAATTTTCAACAGGATTTAATGGAATGTCTTCGATTAAATCTTATCAAGAAATTCTAGCCTTAGCTGGAATGACAATGTCCACTTGAAATTTACTAAGAGATATTGAGAATAAAGGATCTGATGGAAAGAAAATGTCTAAAAACAATCGATTGCTAATTTTTTTATGCAAAATAAAATTGTGACTCACTCAGAATTAGGAGTACTCTTTTCAGTCGATCGAAGAAATATTTCCAGAACACTTATTTCCACTTTAGAATACTTGGTTATCAGATATTAAAACTTTGTTACTATAGGCCAAGTAGAGTGATAACCTGAAATGAACCTGAAAAGAATAATCTTGGATACGCAATTACGCATGGGCCCTCCTGGTGAGCTTCGATTAGTGGATGTGATTAAAGTAAGAAGTATGTTGATCTTCTTATGGAATTATCAGTCAGTTTGCATGTTCTTGTGTGAATTGTGACGTACATTGGCTTACCCTTAGCGTATCAATTTCTTGAACCGAAAAAGTTACGCTCACCTCGAAAGGAATTTGGCTTAATACTACGGTGACTGGATTAGTGACGCTCAAATTACAACAACCAGCGGACTTCTAGATTAATTAGAACCAGATGATCTCATATTGTACAAATAGAGCTGAAAAAGGGGCTATTTGTAACGAAATTTCGCTACAAGCAGCCAGATTTTTTTGGTACGTTTATCTGAAAAAATACATATATAAATTACAATTTTTATTTATATTCTTGTGTAATCTAACACTAGAAATATTAAAACACGAATGTTGTAATAATTTTTTTGTGTTGACTAACGGTACGAGATGCTCGGTTGTCCAGCTCATTTCAGTCGTTTCAGAAGTTTTCTCAGAAATTAAGAATCTGATTCTCTCTTTTATGTTTATCGTCTCATCGCATCTCTTTCCTCGCAGAAGACAACCTGTATTTATCATAGCGTGTTACGCCCCAGTTGATGGCGAAATGATCGAGGTAAAAGATGCCTTTTGAGACACTTTAAATGAGACCATAGGCATTTGTGATTATGGGAATAGAATCATTTTATTTGGAGATACGAGTGGATGGGTTGGAGTCCAACGCAACGGTACGGAAAGCGTGCTTGGTAATTTTGGAGATCCAAAAAGAAACGGCAACGGTGACAGATTGTTTAGCTTATGCTTAGAAAAGGGCTTGTTTATTACAAATACTTGTTTTAGGCATAAAATTATACACTTGCACACATAGAGCAGCCGCAGTATCATCGACTTTGTAGTTCCGGATGAAAGATTGAGAGAGCTAGTAAGAGATACAAGGGTTAAGAGAGGTTCTGAATGTGAAACGGATCAGTACCTTTTAGTCTCCAAAATTAACTTAGGTCAAGGGTGGAGAGAAAAGAGAACCAAAAAGTTGAAACGTCGCGAGTCAAGGTAAAGAATTTATAGAAACAAGAAAAACGAATAGAACTTGCAGACAAAATAAAAGAACGCCTAGATAGAACAAATTGGAAGACGCAAATTCACAATTAATATATAGAGGGTGTGTATAAAAAGCTCCGGGAAATCACTGTTAGGAGTTCAGCTGAAGTGTTTAGCACTGCGGTTTTAAGAAGAATGACTGGGGATGCTTGGTGGAATGATGAAATCCGCGTAGCCGTAAACAAATAGAAACAAGTGTATTTGAGAAAGTTGAACATTACAAGCCTTGTCGATGTCGAGAGAATTAGACTAGCAAATGATTATAGGGACAAGACAGAAAAGTAAAAATACTAATTAAAGAAAGCAAGGATAAAATCAAAGCGGAAGAAAAGAATAAAATGGAAAGCGCTTTCGAAGGAAACAAGGAATTATTTTATTCGCAAGTGCGCAAGGAAACCAAGAAAGCAAGTAGTAGTACAGACAGAGTTAGTCAGAATTAGGAATAGCAAGGGTGAAATAGTATATGACGCAGACATATAACAGCTGCGACATAGAAGAAGATACAACGGAAAACCCGGTTGAAAGAATTAGCGTCTCTGAGGTTAGGAATATCATTAAGAACTTGAAGAATGGTAAGGCTCCTGATATAGATGGCATTCACGCTGAAATGCTTAAATATGGAGGCGAATATATACCTCGCAGGCTATGCGAATTGATAAACGTATGTATCGAGATGGGGGAAGTTCCAGGTGACTGGAAAAAGGCGATCATCATCCCAATATTCAAAGGAAAGGGAGATAAAAGCAACTGTAATAATTACGAAGGTATGAGCTTGATAAGTATCGTAAACAAAATATATCCAAAAATACTTATTACCAGGATGATGAGCATAATGGAAGATAAGATCTGGAACGTCTAATGTGAATTTATGCCAGGAAGATCATGTCTGGATCAGTTATTTAGCTTAAAGCAAATCATAGAAAAGAGTTTGAGGGTGAACAAAAAAGTTTTCTGTCCATTTGTTGATCTAGAAAAAGCGTTTGATAATGTGAATACAAGCAAAGTATGGAAAGTCTTGGAAGAGAACGGAGTCAATGGATGGCTCCTGAAAGCAATAAAATCATACATGCAGGTAGCAAAGCGAGCGTGAGAGTAAATGGGCAACTGAGTGATTGGTTCGATATTAGGCAAGGTGTTAGACAATAATGCGTTATGTCCTCTTGACTGCTTATTATATTCGTGGACAAGTGTCTAAGAATGGCCCTCCTCGGCGAAGAAGGTTTAGACCTCGGGACAGTGAAGGTGCGTGGGTTAACATTTGCATATGATAAAGTTGTTATCGTATGCAACATTGTCCTACACGACGATAGGGTATAATAAGTTGATAAATACGTATATCTTGGCCGTTTACTTACTAATGATGGAAAGATATATGGAGAGATAGATAGTCGTATATACGATGGTAAGAAGGTTATGGACAGGGTAAGATCTAATATCAGATGTAAAAATATATCAGGTGAAGCTAAAATGGCTATATATAATTCAATACACACCTGCCCTCAGGGATTAATAAATTTTACAAAAATGTAAATAAAACTGTGGGTGACATCTTATTATATGTTCTTTATACTTCAACAATAATTTTCAATCGAAATTCTACCTAATCGCGTTCTCAAAGTTCTATAAAAAGAACTTTAAATCCTATTCAGCTAAGAAACGCAATAGTTCGTTGTTTTTATATGAAAATAACTTATGGAATATTGTGATCTGAAATGAAAAGAATTTTATAGAATTATTATTACTTGTTTTTCGTATCTTCTGTCATCTACATACAAGGCTTCTATGAGGGTTTTAAGCCAATATACTGATTTTTTGTCCCGGAAGGGTACGGAAAAAATGTCCAATCATCAATTTTACAAAAGAGTGTTTTATAAAAGTCTAGATGCACGCTGAACAGGATGGTAGTGTCAATCAATTCCCAGAAGTTTGTTCATTCCTTTGTAAGCAGCTACGAAGGGAATTAGTGCAAAACAACCTACATATACATAGATCTCGAAATCGAGAAGGGCATCAGCATTTTTTAAAATTGTTTGGAAATCGTTGCCTTTAAAAATCTCCCCTTTGTAATTTTTGGGAATAACATTCCATTTTTATGGATAAATTAATGCTGTCTCTCTTCCAACTCTAGTAACGAAACCATTCAATAAAAAATGGTTAACAAATCCTTGGAGAATATGCAGTTCTGGAACGATACATTTCTCAATAACGAGCACATGATCTATTTCGTTTACAAGAGGAAAATTTACTGTGCTATGACAATGAATAGCTAATTTTTTATTTCCACATAATGCTATGAATTTTTTGTCATCTTCCTTCAAATCATCCTAAGATTTCAGCCGCAAACAGTCTTTAGTTATATCGAAAAAATCAATCTCAATGGCCATTTCTTCATCCTCTGCACTGTTGTCACATACTGAATCTGTATGAGAAACTCTTATGTCGCTTAATATGATGAAACCGAGGAAGTACTCACTACGAAACTTGGAAATCTTAAAACTGTGAATGTGGCAATCTGTATTGAATTCATATAGAGATTTCCAAGATTTCGTTGAGATTGCCGGGAGTTCCGAGATTTCCGACCCTGTTCGCGATCATAACTCACGTGGAATTCTACAGACTCGGCTAAACACACGTCTGCCCACACTTAGCCAAAGATTTTCAAAATTTCTCACGAATTCTGGATTGCTGAGAGATTTTCAAAAGTTCCTTCAAGAGTTTTCTTAAGATTTCTCGTGCAACAATCTAAGATTTTTTAGTGAGTAGTCCCTCGGATGAAACAGTAAGGACAAGGATACATAGCTGAAGCAGTTTGTTGACTATTGATGATCAAGAGAACTTTGAAGTCGCAAACTAACGTAAAAGAAATATTATTAACTTTCGTCAAGTTGAACAGTATCTGTATATTCTCGCATGTATCGACCTGATGTACTTTGGTCAAGTGATACATGCTGGTGACCTGAAAACCCGCTACATGACGAGTTACTGCTTGAGTCAAGTTTCTTTTTTAATAATGACAATTGCGATTTGCTTCTGTTGTGTTTTTGGAAGTTTTTGAACTACCTGCATAACATTGTCTCGTGCTTTTATTGCATTATTGCAAGGTTTTTGTATACCTCTACCTACCGCTTGAAAACATTTTCCACAAACTTTAACCGCTGAACTATTATCGATATTTTTTTTAACCTTCTCTGTCACATTTTGACTCTTATACGTCAAACTACCGTTAAGACCATTGTCAGCAGTGATGATAGTTGATACATTACTCTTATGAACACGACATTTTTTCACTCCTTTATGGTTTTGGACCTGCCTATCAAAGATATGAAACAATCACATTCACTAATATTTGCCCTAGTCTCTTTTGGAAAATTTATATCTAAATAATTTGGCATAACTGGCAATGGTCTTTTGAAATGTCCAGCATCATGCTCAGAAAGAGTTTGACGGAAAATTTCACAAATGCCAAGAGGGAATCTTGGATCAGAAGTTTGAACATTTTCTTTCATCAAATTTCTAACAAGATTTTCGTTTTTTTTTTTGTCATGGAAAATACATAAAAATTTCTTCCACAGGTAAGCTTTTTACCGCATGCTGCACAAAATTTAATTCTGTTCTCTTTGTGCACACTTTAATAACCCATATATTAAAATAATCAACATATACCTAAAGAAACCCTCTGAAAAATAACCACTACCGACAAGAAAAGCGACACAACGACAAAGTCCGTATAAAATATTCCGAAAAATATTCGATGAGTTTCGATAAAATTTTGGAGCGTCTATATAACGACTGTGGTGTTGATTTTCACTTGTGGGTAGTGACTCATACAGCCGACATCTAGCAGTGTTAAACGACAACTGAATCAAGATCTACAGTAGTGCTCAAAAAATTTTTATAGGCTCTGAAAAATAGAAACATGTGACAACACAATGGACAATACTGAAAAACACACTGCAAATGTAATAATTAAAAAAAATGTAAGCCAAAAAGGCTAAGAAATCAATATTTTGTGCCATGTCCCTTTGAGTTGATCACTGCAGCACATCTCTTTGGCATTGATGCGATGCGCTTTTCGAGGCAGGTTTTAGGTATCGCTGATCACTCTTTTTGCAAAGCAGCAAACAATTCACGTTTGTTAGAGTAGTATTCGATTCGAATACATCAATCTAGTTCCTCCCAAAGATGTTCAATTGGATCTAAGTCCGGTCTTTGACTAGGCCAATATAAAACACTGAGTTTTTTGGATTTGAAAAACTGCTTCAGAAGCCCAGAAGTATGTTTCATTGTCTTTCTGGACTATTCATACACGAGGTATTTCCTTGTTCCCGAATAGAAGCATATAGTTATCCAAGATATCCCGATAAACCTGACTGTTCATAATGCCCTCAATTTGAATCGGAGGACCTACTCCGCTATGGGAGAAGCAACCCCAAACCATGATCGAAGGGCCTATGACAAACCCACCGAACACGTCCTCTGGTTGCGGATAGAGGGTGCCTGTACCAAGGGTTCCTGCCGAATATGGTTACAATAATTAATAAGCAGTCGCGGACAATTGTCCAGGGTGTTCCCCGAAGGAATTACTCCCCATCAGAGGTGTAACAACCGTGTCGAAAGCTGAATGGCACCTGCGTGAGGTGTCTTAAATGTTAAGTCTGGGATACCGGGCGCCCTCTCAGAGTATGCAGCCTTATCCTTGCATGCGGGGCTTTACAAGGACGGACGCACCCTTTCCCTAGCTGCTCGTAGGAACAAAAATGACACCACCAAACCACCAAAAAGTTTTAGATGCGATTCAAAACGATCGAACGCGCAGAGCACCCGACAATGGGTCGACAAGAAGTGATGATCACTCTAGAGTTCGTGGTGCTGTAAGTAACTTAGATGGAAATACGCCGAACCGGCGAGACGTCCACATTATGTGAACGAATCGACTCAAGGATGACTTACCAGACTGCTGCGATTCCAGCATTATCCCTGCTCACAGAGGCTTTATGGCGCGTATGCGCACTCTGTGCTGCCAGAAACACTCAGAGCTTCAGCACGTTTCGCAACAGTCATTGCGAAATAAACGTGCCTACCTGTCGAAAAATGGATATGTACGCGGACCGCTTCCCCAACCAATAAGACCAACCGTGAAAAGCAGGCACTTTTCGGTGGATGATCGCGATTTCAGGACAATGAGGAACATTGACATGCAGGTTCCTCCTGAGCCCCAAGATCTGGCTGAAATGGATGCTTCCCTTCGTGAGGATATCTCGGAGGAGTCCGACCTCAGAAACATCAATTGTTCAGTTTATGGCGCAGCTTGAGATTTGGCTGATTCAAATCGAAGGCTAACATCGACGATGGATCAACAAACCAAAAGACGCTTGCATCAACTAAACAAGAAGATTGGATAGGCGAGACAGAATGCGTCCCGTGTCCTGTGTGTGATTGACTTCATAACGCCTGGTAGACCGTTTACAGAAAGAGTTCGAAAGTTCGCCCAAGAACTGAGGATCTACAATCATACATTGAACAAGTCAAAGCTGCTGACAATCAAGCAGCATATTGTTGACAAAATAAGAGTGTTATCTGACGCAAGGAGAAGAATACAGAAGAGGGAGAGATGGGTCAGGGAGAATCAAAAGTTTCTCGCCGAGCCATCGCGTCTCTTCAGCGATATCGCTGTTTCTGTCAAAAGTCCACCCAAGCGCAACGAGGTAGAGACTTTTTGGAGAATGGTATGCAAGATCTCGAAAACATTGGAGTTTAAAGAAGATACTGATAATATCTACTTTAATGAGATTTGCGACAACCTCATAACATCTGAGGAGGAATGTCCATCAATCACTGCCAAAGAGGTGAAAAAACTTAGGTGCATGAAGAACTTTTACGCTGTAGGACCAGATGGTATCAAAAACTTCTAGTGAAAGAAGTTTACTTCTACACACCAACATCTGGCCCGCATATACACCTCATATTTAAAGTCGGAAACGCCCATTTCGCAGTGGCTGGTGTTAGGACGCACTATACTCTTACCGGAAAAAGGCAACTTGTCCAACCCAGAGACTTTCAGGGCAATAACTTGTTTGAACACGCTGTAGCAGGCTGCCGAGAAAACCTGCTGATTGATAGGTGCGTGTGCAATGACACAGCAGCCCATGAGCGCGTCCATTAAATTGCCTGTATTGACTACCGGAAAGCTTTCGACCAACCACTCATAGACTCTCTGTTGGTATGCTTGAAGGTTCATCCACACGTAATGAAATGCATAGAGGGATTGATACCCCTTTTGAAAACTACATTTACCATCCCATCTGGAAATTATCTTGTGACAAGGAACAACGTCACCTTCCAGACGGGCGTCTTTCAGGGCGATAGCATAAGCCCTAAACGACGCCCTTTTTCCTGAGTTTTAACATTACTGGTGAGAAAAGTGCATTGCTCCATCCTGACAACAAAATGCACGAAAATTGTCACAGAAATGTAGAGAAACAGTCCTTGTCTTAGAAGGCAACTTTTGCTTTCCTCGAGTCATCAGGACTTAATTCAGGTACAGAGGGTTTTACTTTCCCATGCACACACGAAGTGTACCTAGAACACATACAATCCTTATGTCGTTGGTTGCGACCCTGCCCTGTCTAACGCTGCGAGGGAGAAAGAGTCAATTGTCCAGAACGAGAAGTCCCAAATTCTCTGGAACTACGATTTTCAGACAGCAGTCTCCGTTGTACACCTTATATCGCCTTGTACAATTCCCTTCATCACTTTTTTCATATAAACTCGCTGATCCACGGCTATAACCGAGTGAGTTGCGGTTACCATGAACAGGATATGACTCAATGGTATAATAAAAATAAATATTATTGTTATTATTATTACCCGTATTCGCGTTGGCGTCGCGGTAGGACTTGAGCTTTCCTCTCATGACTTTGACGGCTATGTTGGCAGTAGCACTGCTACTGACAGGGTTTCCCATGCCAGACAGACATAGAACGAAGAGGAAAGAGCCTAAGAGGAACAAAAAAACCCATCAATTATCATGGAGAGTCTATTAAACATTTTGAAACGCTTGCCGCTTCCCGAGGATCATCGGGACACCCCTGGAGCAACCGCTGGGGGCCACAGGATGCGAGACGGTGGTGATGGTGACCAGCGAGATGGTCAGGCAGATCTCACTAATCAAACAGCTGGCCAGCAATAACATCTGCAAAAAACGGTAAGCAGTGGAATATCAACTGTGCCTGCTGAGGCTGCTTTGGCTAGCGTTAGGTATTTGCAGCCAACCACCTCAACAGACATAACGTGGGAGAGCATCAAGTGGGTTACCACAATAAAAGAGGAATTGGTGCGTCTTTTCTATGAAAGAGCGAAGTTTAAAATCAAAAGTGAAGAAGGATACAACTTTAAGACGAAGTTCGCTGCAAAGTATCCCCATATAAAGAAAGTCGAATTAAGAGATGTTGTCGGCGATAAGATCTCTTTGTGCGACTAATCTATAAATCTCAGAAGATCGAGCAATGTAGATTAAATAACAGGTTGATTTGACGTGGAGAAACGACAATGAAAATCACTAAGAGGAAGCCGCGTCACACGATCAAGCAGCAGCAATTGATTTTCTTCCTCAACCTGATGATGAACCAGCACCACCACATCATTCAGAGGCAGATGGTCTGATACAACCAGAGTCGGGAGCAAAAGTTCAGCAACCAAGAAGGCGGTTAAAATGGACATACCATATAAACAGAAATATTATGCGCCTTTATTTTTTGACAGAGAAAAGGTGGTCAAAGTGTGAGAAGAGAACATCATCGACTCTTCTTACCCAGAGTTAACCACGAGAATAAATTAGCAGAATCTAGTCAACCAAAAACGCTCAATATCGGTAAACAGATTGCTTTCGGCTGTTGAAATAGCTGCCATCAAAATTGAAGTAGAACAGCAGCTTCCTATTGATGAAATTCCCTTGAAAGATGTGGACAACGAAGAACAGCTTGAAGCTGAAGGCAAAGGTGCTCGGGACAATGCACATCAAGTACCCGAGCCAATAGAACCACATGCGGTCATTAATAACGATGATATGAACAGCGAAATCTCATAAAAACTACAGCGCCTTGAGTGGAATTTTGATCATGCTTTACTAGAGTTCAGACTTGTAGAACCGACATAAATGCATTCTCTGCCCGAGACGAACATCACGAATGACCATGTTAATAAAATCATCCACCCTCGGTACATTGAAAAATTGACATCAGCAATATTGGATGAGAATATAGACTCCCAACGGCAGAGACTTGATGTTCTTGCTGGTAGACTGCGTCGGTACAAGAAAAGTAGTGCAAGAAGGCAACAAAATCGAACCTTTTAGGCAGATGAAAGAAGGTTCTATCATGAACTGAGTGTAAAGCAAAATAACCAGCAAGACACCGAAGTCCCTCAATTGGAAGGCATGACTAGCTACTGGTCGGGGTTTCGGGGAAAACTAGCAAAAGCAATTTGGACACTGCGTGGTTCCAACTCGAGAAAACAAGAGCAATCAATAACCCTGAAATGGAGCTGACTAAGATCACAGGTTCAGATGTTTCAACGGATTTGAAAATGGCAGGTGACTGCAAAGCTCCAGGTCCGGACATGGTGCACAACTTCTGGTACAAGTATCTGATGAATGTGCACCCTGCGTTGGCAAGGTGTTTTCAGAAAATCATCAAAACACTCAGATCTGATGCCAGGCTATATGCTCAAAGGTACTACGTATATGTTGCCTAAAAAATCAGATGCTCAAAATCCATCCGAATTTAGACCGATAGCCTGTCTTCCAACAATTTATAAATTCCCCACTGCCATCATTGCAGATAAGGTATATTCCTACTGCAAAGAGAATGACATCCTAACAGAAGAACAAAAAGGATGTTGTAAAAAACTCACAAAGCAGTAAAAATCTAGTCACCGTAGACGCTGTTGCCATGACGCAAGCTTGTGAACATCAAAGAATATTGCATATGGCATACATGGACTACAAGCAAGCGTTTCCTTCTGCACCACATGACTATTTGCTTCAAGTCTGAAAAATATACAAAATCCGCCCACGCATCATCAACTTTCTAAGTCGTGCGATGATGCAAAAGACTAAATATCATGTCTCTTGGCTACCGCATACATATGAATGAGGATGGTCATCAAGTGACCCATCTTCTATACATGGATGACTTGAAGCTATACGCTAGTTCGGGTTAGAAAGTGCAGCAAGTGATCGATGTCATAAAGCAGTTTTCCAATCATATCCGCATGGAGTTTGGACTCGATAAATACAGAACAGTGCATTTAATCAGGGGAGAATTAGACACCGCAGAGCTAGAGAACGATTTCGAGAATGACATCGAGGCAATGGTTGAGGGCGAGTCAAATAAATATCTAGGTATTCTCGAATCTAGGGGCATTGAGCATACGACAGGTAGGAAAAGCCTAACGACTACCTTCACGACAAAACTCATATTCACTTTAAAGAGTTTTTTAATTCAGCAAAAAATGTCAGAGCAATCAACACCTATGCCATCCCTGTCTTCACGTACTTCTTTGGGCTCATCAAATGTTCAAACACCGACTTTGAACGATTAAATAGAAGCATCCACATAGGAATGACGAAGCACCGAATGAACCACAGTAATGCGGCGATTGAGAGGGTAGTCTGTAAACTCTGTCAATCACAAGTTATACAGTTGCGAGAATATTTCAACAGCAAGGGAGATGTTGCGCTTGATAATACCATCTGTGAAGCGGATCTTGATTACACGCCCTTCAAGTTGTCCTCTGAGGAGGCCTTAAAATATTGGGACAGAAACCATAGAGGAATTAGAAACGCAATGGAGACAAAAAGCCATCCACGGCGAGCACCCCAAAATGTTAGATCAATATGAAGTGGATAGTGAGGCATCTAATATTTGGCTGAAAAAGGGCGTCCTGTTTCCAAAAACGGAAGCATTCCTCAATGCGAAATTATAGCAAACACGTGTTACATCAAGACGTGGTTGACCGGTGCCGATTATGTGGATATAACAACGAATCCATCGATCACATTATTGATGATTGTCGTGTAATGGCTAAAAGAGAATATACACACAGACATAATGATGTGGCGGACATTATACATCAACAACTTGCCCTCAACCTAGGACTCTTAACCCCTTCACAGTCAGGTGGAAAAGAGCATATAGTGCCGAAAATTTCCACGATAATGCAGGAACCTGTACAGGTATTTTAATACCCAGGTTCCTCTACAGGAACGTGCGGAAGTTCCCTCGCAGGATCCGCGGCAGGAACTGGTGTACCAGGAACCTGCGTACGTTCCTGCACAGGAGCCTCGAAGTGAACCTGTCCGGTTCCTGCATAGGCTTCTGTACAGGAATTTTCAGCTGGGCCGATTAAAGTTTAAAATGTTATTAAAATTCACAAATCCAGTACAAAATAATAAAAACGGTATTTATAGATAGCTTAGGCTTTACCTCAATACTATTAACATGCATTTGTCAATAAGCATTCCAATTGATGATAAAGCTTTTTCATTAAAATATTTGGAACATTTATATACGCTTTATATATCTAGTATGCGTTTCTCCGACAATTTGTAGGGTAAACATCATTCTATTAGCCAATGTACCAAAGTTACAAAAAAATACAACAGAAAATAAATGAAAACGGAATGATGAGATTATTGAAACTTATTTCTTAATTAGAAAACAATATGATAAGCACGTCATACGCGGAACGAGCACGCATCGAACATTAACCTCAAATTCACAAAGAAACACGTGATAATGTGGTAATTATAATCCACAGGGTGGTCAACTCGTCTGTCGATCATATATTTTGAGATTTAGTATTATCAGGGTTATAAAGATACACATACAAAACCATAACTTTTGAAAAGGTTGTAAAATTTAATTTTCAAATATAATGCATCATACTGGAAACTCAAATCTTCGCATATTTTACACTGTTTTCATTCATTATTTCATAAATGTATGTTTGCAGCCCTGCTTCTAAATTTCTCGGCTTGAGTTGGAGCAGTCTATCTGTGAAATTTAAAAAATAACCAATTTCATTTTTTTAATTATATTCTCTTCTGATGTTGCACAAAATTGTATAATATTTTACCAGATGGTACAAAATGATCTACCTATTCATGCTAATATAAAAACTTAAAATAAAAAAAAATGACTTAGAGCGGTATACAAGCAGAACGCGAGTTGGAGCCGTATAGGGACTGAAATAGAACTAGAGCTCGCTGTAGTAGAGCCGTCGATATGTGTCATGATGGAAAAGTGGCATGACTTTTTTTGCCCATATATGTGTCACTGACAGTGAAGGGGTTAACAGATGCATTTCTATAGATATATTCCAATGCCCGTTTTAGATAACGAAGATTACATCTTATATTGGGATGTTACTATCCAAATATTATGATTATTACATCTGAGCCAATAGACCCGACATCGTGATGCGAGACAAAAAACGTGGCAACCTATATAACCAAGATCCATAAGTATAGCGAGCTAAGGCATGAAGTTAAGACGATATGGAGAATTGTGAAACATGCATTTATTCAAACTCCTACTGTGATTTTGGCTACAGGCAATGTGCACGCAAGATGCACTAAACATCTTGAACATTTAGGATTCAGTAAGGTACTGGCAGCAGCTTAGAAGATAACAATCGTGATACGCACATAACCCGCATTGTGTGATTCTCATGTCGTGCGTGCGAGACAGCGTCCAATTCGCCATCATGGTATGATGGTCACGTAGCTGCGAGCGTTATGACTCACATTTTGCCATCACATATATGCCTTCGCAAAATGTGAGCAAAATGCGACGCACATGTAACGCATATGTGAAGGCATCATAAACAATAATATATTATTGACTTTTTAGATTAATAAAGGTCAAATTTCCGACCAAAATGAAAATAAATCTCCGTAATATTATAACTTTAGATTTGAATGTTTAAATGTAAATATAGTATATACATCTGAAATTTTATTATTATGTAAAACATACTCTCTAAATTTGAATCAGTTAAAAGTAACTGATAATCAGTCAAATCTGACTGATTGGAAAAGCAAGAAGTCAGTCACTGATAATCAGTTAAAAACTACTGATTTGTAAGCGAGTCGCGTGAAGACCCGAATTGTGCGCATTGGCGCATATACTATTTTATGTGAAGACGCTGCATTTACAGGTTTCATTGCGACAGCGTACAGTAATGTAAAAAAAGCGGAGTGTAATGTGAAGAGTGGTCGTCCGCTGTATCGTAATGTACAACATTACGATACTCTACGCTGTCACATAAAAACACGTTTATCCACCGGAGTCACATAAAATTTATTATATTTGTTGCAATTCGTAGCCTCTTCGTATTATTATCAGGTTCAAAAAATGCTTTTCCAGATGTGGTATGTCCCAGTCACTGATCAATTATTACCAACTAAAGCTTCCGCCGACTCCAACATGACTTTGTGGCTTCGAATATGGGTTTTTGTTGACTCCGACATTAGCACCAATACTGCCGTGTTTATTTTCATAAAGTTTGCGCTCGTATTCTATTTGATATGCTGATTTACCGCCTTCCTTGTTAGCGTTAGCAGTAATTTTATTTTTGTCTTCAGGAGATCTTCGGAAACGCTGAAATATAAGCATGAATGAACTAAAGAAATGTACTATAATAGATACCCTTTATAAAATAATAACTCATAATATTAAGGGTTTATTCATCACTACTGTCTGTCAGTAAAAATTCATATATTTGCGGGCGAAATGCAGAGGGCAATTAACCTCGGCTCGCTCCATGTGCTAAATACACACGATTGCAGCCTGATTTAATCGCGTTGTTGTTTTTCACCCTGTTTCAGAGTAAATTAAAACAAAAATTACAAATAACATTCTTTAAAATTATGCTTACGGGAAAAGTAGGTGATCTTGGTTGATTTGGTACCGGTCTCGAAAGAGGTGGAACATAATTACATGTTACTACTATTAACGCAGTGAACAGCATAAAAAGTGACAAAAGACTCCTCATATTGATCCCTTGCCTGCATAAAAAAAGCTCTCTAACATGCAGCTTACGTAATAAATTATGATAAGTTTGTGTGTATTAGACATTACTATTTTTTTAAATGTTGTTTCTATTTTTATTGATTCAAAACTGCTTCCTTTGAAAATTGGAAATAACTTCGAAAATAATCTCACAATTTAAAGTGTAAAAGTTTGATTATTGAGAAAAAGTTTCTAGTTTCAATTTCACTCACCTCTTGTGGTACTTTCTGATGAGTTGTAGATCGGTTCAGATGATACTGTATGTCTTTCGAGATCAGAAGGAACTTTTATATATCCAAGAAAGTGCTATGCAAGGTTTATCCCCTATGTCGCAAGTCATTCATATGCGTTGGAACGTTTGTATTGAAGTATGTATGTATTTCAATGATAATGAACTGCATCTGTAAACAATATGTCAGGGAACTACCGTGTTATCAGCAATGTCAGTCCAAGTTTAAATTATGAATCAATAATTCAATTTCTGTTGAATGTATCTTTTGTTACATTTTCCCACCTCTTTAAACTTAATCAGTCACAATTATAAAATGTCTCCTTATGCATTTCATCGAACTGCTGTAAAGCCTTTCTTACATCAGCAGCACATAATACGATACATATATCTTTTTTATTGATCATTACCAAACAGTTATGAAATTTGGACTATAAGAATTTTTAAATAAATACTTTTACATATTTGCCTTGTTTGAGATAATATACTCTAATATATTATTTATGTAAGATTTTCCGAGTTTGTATTTTAAATAATTGGAAATATCTGTTATTTCTAAACGATTAAATCACCAGTTTGATTTAATTATTTGTTTTATTGTCAATTTGTTGACCTGTCAAACAATTCACTGCAATAGAGCGTATACTAAAGTCAGATTCAAAAGTCTTGATATCTGGCTTTGAAGCGTTATTACTCTGCGAGAAAAAATCGCAGAATGTTAAGTCAAAGACAGAAATATTCTTCAACATTATACGTGTAAAACTATGTCAGTATGATTTTCGTCAAAATTTTTTTGACAACACTGCAATTCACTGCAGTTGCAGACATTAAACTCAATTTACGGTCAAATTTATTAATTGCAATTTAAAAGTTGGACATTGAATACAATTCGCCATGTTTGAAATGAACTGCGTTTCACCAAATTAGTGGATTGGCAATTGTAGTCAATCGATTTCAATTGAATCTTTTTTTGCATGGTTTGAACTTCTTATAACAGTCAGAGTGGCCATAAAATGGAGATCTCTCCAGGTCGGAGAATTTATCTAAATTTTCACTCTCTAACTTTGATCATCCATTTTTCTCCAATATACATTTTTTCAATATAATCTCCTTAAATTAAAAGGATTAAGCTTTCATTTAAGTCCTATTAGAAGCCTTACGAACGTCAGGTTCGCGCCCAATGTTGTTACAAAAAAACTTCCAACAACATTAAATTTCTCAAAAGCCTAACGTCATAGACAAATTTTGCTTATAGAGTCGGATTTAGCTTCCGAAAATCTACAGAAAACATTTGATTTTGGTCCTGGTACAAGTTCATCTTTTGTTGTTGATCATCTGTTATATCTTAATAGTTTGGCTTAGTCAGAACGTTTGAACATTCCGTACGTTATCTGCGTTTTTCACACACACGTTCGTGTCTAAACGCACGGACCTGCAGAGGGGATGAAGAAAAATGTATAAAGATCCAAAACATCCTTAATGGGGGAAAACTGTAGGCTTTAGGCACAATTCTATCATATATTTGTCTTAGATTGGATTTTATCTTTTAAGTCATCCGTTGAACGAGGAAGTCCATGTCGTGCTAGTTGACGATACGATAGGAGCTCCACTGTGTTTTCTGAATCCCAAACATTTTGCATTAGTTCAAGAACAGTCTATTGTGTATCAAGTGGAAGGTGACGGTCTTTTCGTGATAAGCGAAATGTTTTTAGGATTGTCTAAGGTTGTACGAGAGAGTGGGTAGAGGGGTCAGGGGCGAAGCCCTGTTGGGGATTTCGGTTCAGGGGCGAAGCCTACATACATGAAAAAACAAATTTTGAGTTGAAATAAAAAAATAATTGAAACTTACCAAATTACGAAGAGTCTTAAGAAGATTAACTTGATGACCCAATAACCCGAATCAAGAGAAATATAAAATCTGGTACATCTAGTGCAGCGAGTTGAGTCGCTTCGAGAATATCAGGAGGTGCGCACTGAAACTCTTTATTTTTTTTTCAAATCCAACATTCCCTTAATTTTACACTATTTTACACTGAAGGAAGACGTGCTGATTCACACAGCTTGAGCGGTAATGGTTTATCGGCGCTTCGACAAACAAACGTTTCTCATAGACATGCACGTTTCTAGATTAGGATCTTTTTGACTTTTGATACATAATAGTAAGGTTATGAAATGGTACTTCAGACTCAACTCGTAAGCATAGAGATGGCAGCACTTCCTATACGCTGCACGATTGCTGAATGCTTTATAACTCTGTTTTCGGGAAAATAATGTTAGTTTATTTCCCTAGGGAAATAAAGTATACCCCACCACAGGATTCTTTCCCCGCTCGGTCAACGGAAACTTAACACTTGCAAAAAATATGGCGTGAAGTGCTCATAACATGCTAGATGTGTTGCATTAAAGCAGTTATTCTGCTCGTTTTGCTTCAAAGCAAGCGCAATGTGAGGTCACAAGCCCCCAGGTAGCGCCAGTTCCTTCAGTCAAAGTTTCGCGGAAATTTAAATTGAATCAATCTAATTTTTTTTTTCTAATACAAATTAATAATCAAAATTCATAGTTTATTCATAAAAGAAGTTAAAAGTTTAAGTTATTTAGTTTAAAAAGAAAATATCTGATATTTTAAGTTGTGGTCATGGTCACGCCCTTCCATTGTGAAAAATGATACATACTGCAAATTTGAGCAGCGTCGGTTAATATTAATAGATGCCTCTCAGGCAGTTGAATTCGTGTAAAAACTACTTTATAAATCAGCCCAAGGGCTATTGCAGAAAAAGGTTTTTTCGGGGAAAGGAGGGGCATCAGAAGTTCACACTCCCTGCTCCGTCATTCGAATCTGAAGTTTGGGAATGGAGTGGGGATGAATGGTATAAGCATCTGGACCACCTCTGGATCCGCTCATGAAAGTAAAAAAACTAGACGTTTTAGGGAGAGTACTTTAATACTTTTTATTAGTTATTGAATTACCTGCTGTAAGAGATTGATGGATTTCATAAATATTTTGCCCTAGGACTCTTCCAAGGGGATTTGAATTGCGGTACACTGAAGCATCATCAGGAAGATTGACTAGCAGTGGCAAAGGTTCTGGAAGGAAATAATAGACATGAAGCCGCTTAACATTAACATATGCCTCTAGGCACTTTACATCAAGTAAACATTGTTTCATGAAAACCCCAGGGGCGGCTTTGGAGGAAGGTTTTTTGGGAGGAGGAGGGCATCTAAAGGTCCTGCTCCCTCCAGCACTTGAAAAGCTAAGAATCATTTTTCGACTCTGGACATACGTTCCAAAAATTTCACTTCATGATGGTCAAATTAAACCTTCTAACGGCCCTCGCTAATAACAATGAAACACAAATTCATTACTATTCATTTCTTTCCAGTGTCATCTATATGCAAGATGTTTAATTCTTTCAAGGAAATGCAATAACGATAGCATCTAATTACTGTACTCCGCAAAAACAAATTATAACTTTCTTCACGTAACAGTTCATAAAAACCTACGGTAATGATTATAAACCTTATTTTTCAGCCCCACTTTATCGAGAGATATTATTTGGCAATACAAATAAGAAACATGTCACATTCAATCATAAAATTTTAAGATACTAAATTTATTTTTCTATTGACGTTTTATCCATTTCCACTTTGTAGGAGAGAACGGGTCAATTGCTGGCATCCAATCTAAGTGCCCTAAATTTAGCTTCGCCATTACGTTTGACATTGTAAAAGGAGTACACAATTTTATGAGCAGCCTATGGGCACAAATTTTCTTGAAACATTTGAAACATAGGAAAAAGTACGCTCTTCTTAATGACACAAACTCTATATTTTTAAATGCATTATTTATTTTAAAAAAGAACTGCAGAGAAGAACGCAGTAATTTAAAATACGTAAAATAAGAATCAGTAGATACAAAGAGTTTAAAAACTCGTTTTCGGACGATAGGTCCCTTTTAACTGTCCCGGTTACATATACTGTAATACGGAGCTGAGCGAGACATGTAGCGTAAAGTGGGACATCTGCTTTTCATTCAAAGAAAGCAATAGAAAATCATGAAATGCACATATTTTCTGTGCACCGCATTACCGTACATTGTTCCCATCCGTTTTTAAACTAGAAAAAGCCATATAATTCACGAAATTCATGATTTCGTGTGTCTCGCTTTCCCCGTTTGTTATCCTGCTAAGCCCCATTTCACGCTAATTTCAATAGAAGATAATCATAACTTAGTCAACGAATTCGCTGCAGATGAATTTAATTTTTATTTTCAACTGAATCACGTTTTTAAACAATCATAGTCTGTTAGATTACTAAGGTGCATTAACACAATATTGCCATCAAGCGGCATTAAAAACGCAACTATAGGACCTGAGAAATCCAAGAGGACGAAATTAGACACGAGGACGAAAGTTTCATGCTTTCTCAATAATTGTAGCCAAAATGGGACAATTTTCGTTGTACTGCAATAATAGGATTTCAAATTTCTTTTGATTATCACGTGAAATACCTTTAAAAAATTGGTTATTTTTAATTTATGTTATTTTGAATCCGAAATTTACGTTGGAAGGAAAACTTGTTTTTTTTTGTAGGAATCTATTATCAAAAAACTAGTTTTTAACTGTTCTAAAAGTAATATGCTACACAAATTCAAATTGCAAAAAAAGATCAAAATCTTAATTTTGCTAATGAAAAATATACCGTGAAGACTTGAGCTTTGAGTAAACAATTTCGTGAAAAATCTAATTTTCGGATTTCATTCAGTTTCAGTGCAGAAATGCAATGCCAGCCCTGAGAGTATGCAGCCAGTCGTACACCAGTGTGTATATCAGTTCACGTCTCCTCTAGTTTGTTGTTCGACGGCACTACTACGTGACAGTGCTTCCCTCCGTATAATGCGCCGACAAATATAAAGCACGCATGGTCGACCCTTGCGAACTCTTAATCCACTTTCACGTAACACTGTTAGCTGTAATTTCGGATCGACTTGTCATGGACTATTACGATCAACGCTTCCTTGTTGACAGCATCATTGACATTCATTCCAACCTGTCTACTTCGATGACATGGAGGGAAGCGCAATTCCTTTAACTTAAAGTTACAAACATGGACCTCCTTAGAGAAGAAATAGACATTAACATTTTTAGTTTACACTAATTTGTACCAGATCTCACACTTTTCTATATTTTAGCTCTCTCCAAAAAGACTCGAGTCTGTACTTTATTATTTATATATTATTTATTATTAACCTATAAATTAAAATGGGATTGACGCATTTGTACCCAAAGTTTGTTTTATTTGAAAACCACCCATTGTGGATTCTTAGACTACGGTGGAAAATCATGTATACCGGCTGAGCGGATCCACTAGTTGAGTAGTATATGTCGATGACCCATGACAAGTAGTATTGACGTACCTCCGCTCCGCCCTGACGTCTAGGATTCCCCGTGTGACTGGGTCTCTCTCCAATATTCGCGCTTGGGATTTTTTAGGGACTAACTATGTTAATCCCGGATCTCATTTTTTTATATAGAGTGATTCACAACTTACTATCACAATAGTAAATTAGTCTAGGCCTAGTAGAAAGTCAGTGTTCAATACCAGTACATCTGATTTACCACATTGCAGGATAAAATGGTTTTCGCCAGCAGGATATTGCGATTAATGGAAAAGCAATTAGGCAAAAAAACATTGTATTTTCAATTTAATGCTGCCACTGGTGCTCGCAGCTGCCACACGTCACGAGGTACTGCTTTTTATTACGCTTTAAGCTATGCTGACTACTTGACAATATTTTTTCATTCCTCCCTGCAATTGGCAGTTATCATTGAAGTTTATAAAGAAACCAAAATAACTAAATGCAAGTAAAGTGAGTGAGAAAAAACGGGTTTTATAATAACGTCTATCTGTCGGTCTATCTGTAGTCTGTCGACGTGATAACTGTCGAAGGAATTTTCTACTCATAATTTCCTTTAGTACTTTTTGTGGTCTAAAAAGACATGTCAATTTCGTGAGCCAGCTTTCTACAACCAATATTTGTTTTATTTATAAAATAATGCCAATAAAAATTAATTTGAAATAAGAAGTAAATATTAAAAAAGGGGCCGTTCAAAAACTACGTCAAATGGTTGATGGATGGGGGGGGGAGGGGCAGGATTTGTGAGGGTTTTTGAAGAGGGAGTGGTTAATGCAGAATGTTACACCACCAATAGAAAATATAAATGAGTATAAAAATGCTTTGAAATGCTTGGAAAAATGAAAGTTAGCGATTTTACTTCAAAAGTGAAGTATATAATTAGTATGTTTGTACGTTTTATGTTTTATTTGAGGCTTGTATCAAATGAAATCAAAGAAAAAATTCGCACTTCAAAGGGAGGAGGGGTTTCGTATTTGTAACGTCACGATGCCGGCTTCAAGCTTTGTGTGGTGATCTATCACGAAGTAGGAGAGGGATTGGAAAAGTGTTCAAAGTACAAGCATGAAGTAGTTTTTGAACGGTACCTGATAATGAAAAATAAAATTTGACTTCATTTTTTTAATATAATAAATAAGCAAACCCGGACGCATTTAAAATTACGAACAAAGCGCGCGAAAAAAATGTAACCACGTTCCGGGCAGATTATTTTTTTTAATTTCAATCTTCTAAGAGATAAAAATATTTAAAAAATAAATAAAAAGTACTTACATTGGATAAAGACTTTATAATGACTGTTGGCCAGTCTATCTGCGACTTGCTCTATAGCCAAACCTTCAAGCAGTGACTTACACGATTGTCGAGGTCGATCCAGTCCAAAGCGCGATATACAGTAATTTCCGATTTTAGCAATAACTCACTCGAAACTTTGGAAACTGTCACTCGATAATATCCATTTCATTTCCGCTCTGACCCAAATTTCCTGAAAGGACGGCGAATTTATAGGACACGCTTTAGCGAAAGTGTATCGCCAACTCGAAAGCAGAAATGTCCCAATATATTGTACCGATGGATATTACCTTTACCATCTCGTTTTTTTCGCCAATGTGGCAACTGGAATTTTATCAATGCTTTGATGCTTCATATATCTTCCAAAGTTTTACCTTATATACTGGTAAACTCAATTTAACTTCGGAATTCTTACCCGCCACTAACTGCATAGCCGTGCTGCTTGAATGATTATTTTTTATTTATTTTTAAAGTACATGGTGTCGAGAAAAGACTGAGTCATATTCCCGGGGACCGAATATAAGAATCAAGAAAGTTGTCAAACGATTTTGAGAGTAATTATCACATGAATAAATATCCTTTGAAAAGTATGTAAACATTTTAAATGTGCCTTGTAACTTGTAAAATTTAACTATGTCTCTCTAGGTCTATTCTTTGCTTACTTATATTTGATAAAACTTTGATAAAACAAAGATTATTGAAGAAATATAGCGAAAATTCAACAACGTCCACACTAAATTACGTCTACTTCCATAGAATTTACGCTTTGTTTTCTAAGAAAATCGATTGTAAGTGTAATGCTTTAGTATCTAGTACTTATAAATGTAAATTAAAAATTATGTTTAGAAATTTTAGCTGAAGATATTTACTGCTAACGAATCGCGCGATTTTTATGGCCTACTTCTTTGAGGATTGAAAACAAAATCCAGGAATAAATTTGAATACTTTTTTAATGGAACTGTTCACTAAGAACACGTCGGAATCATTGCAAATATTAAAAGTTTCATAAAAAAATGTGGCACTACCAAAAAGTGCATTTTTGAAACCGTATCATAATAGGGGTTGCAAAAAACAACTCTTGATTCAGTATTACTCACTAAGGCCTTTAGGTTAAAAAAGATGTTCAAATTTTGGCCTGTCTAATTTTTGTAGTATGCTTGAATAAAATTCTAGTCAAATCAATAGGGCCAGAATTAAAAGAATACATGTTGTTGGAAATGTGCAGATTGTTCAACATGAAATCAATGGAAAGACGAAATGGCAATTGAAAAACAGGATTTGACACATATCTATATCCTTCAAGTCTAGAATACAATGAAACTTAGTTGCAACATGTTTCGTCCTATCACTTAATCTTTTATTTGTAATTAACTTCAAACACCCTGTATTGTCTTTAAAAATCTTTGTTGGTCCATGTTGAATTATTTCAAATTATGTTCACAATTGTCTTAACCAAGCTCCTTCTTGAGCTGCCTTTTCAAGTGCAATATATTCAGCCTCCTTCAAAGACAACGGTACACAATCTTGCTTTTTGCAAGCCCAACTGATGCTGGCTCCATTGAACTTGAATACGTAGCCGCAGTTAGGCTTCCTGTAAATTGTATTTTGTGCCTAATTTACATCTGTGTATCCCATCAATGAATCGCCGTCTTCACTGCTACGATCTCCAAGCTTCAGTCATAAATCCTTGGTGTCATTGAGATAACTTGCGACTCTTTTTGCCTTATTCCAATCGGTTTGAGTTGCGTCTACATTATGCTGGCTCAGGATTGAGATTCTTGTTGCAATAATACAGGCCTTGTATTAACTGTGATATAGAGAAGCTTCCCAATGTTTTTTCATATCCCCATTCAAGAACGCAGTCTTAACATCATAATGGTACACCTGTCATTTGTCTTTACTTTCGATGGTCAGCAGCGTCTGGTGCGACAGGTGCGAAGACTTTGTCGTAGTTAATTCCGAACTTTGATCAGAATTCTTGAGCTACAAGCCTTGCTTTATGCTAAATCACATCACCTTCACTATTTCTTCTTAATTTAAGCACCCATTTGCAAGCAGTCACCTTTGCACTAGCAGGAGGCTTTATTAAAGTTCATATTTGATTTTTCTGTAACGACTCCATCTCCTCTTCTGCTGCTGCTCTCCATTCGGAACAAGTCGATAACCACACAGCTTTCTTGTAACTTTTCGATACTTCGTCTGCTTGACATGCGACACCTGCTAGGTACTATTGGGGTGGAACCCTCAAGTAGCTTCTGGTGGAGTGCCGGAATGGAAATTGTGAGCATTCCTCCGTTTCTTCACCATCTTCAGATGATGAATTCCTTTGATCAATGGAACTTTATGCATCCTCGAATTCACTTGAATTATTACTTTAATTTTCCTCGATGTCCTGGTTTCGCTCTTCTTCTCGTTCTTCATCAGCTTCTGTCACTCTATTCGGTATTTAAACGCTTACTCCAATCGTTTTGTCCTTAGTGATGATTTCTTTAGTGTGCTTTACTTCTATATCTCCCTTGATGTCCTTGAACATAATATCGCGACTAATTGTGATCTTGTATGTGTTTGTGTTTAGCAATCGAAATCCTTTTGAGGTTTCAGAGTATGCTTGAAAAGGGTCTTTTCTCTTGCCTTCTGAGTGAGTGTGATGATTATGAAGTTGATTAACCGGACAGTAATACGGAAAATCCAAGCGTCTTCTGGGGACAGGAAAATGTTCTTCTTGCCATGTATTAGTACTACCATTTGTTTTTCGCTCACATCAAATATTGGAACAAGTATATCATCGACATTAAGTCCAATAACAAAACCGTTTCTTTCAAATTTGCTTAGAATATTATAGGCCTGCGTCACTCTTATCAATGAACCATCACAATATCTTCTGTAATAACCAATATTTACAGTAGGAAGAGAACGAGTTTGTCTTAAACGTTTGTATATTTCAGCCGATAATCCGCATGATCGTGACTGATTAGGATAGTTACAATTAGGATGTTGACAGTGAGGCTGAATGTGAGGATTAGGAATTTGATTAACCTGACAATAATACGGAAAAATCCTAGCGTCTTCTGGGGACAGGAAAATGTTCTTTTTGCCATGTACTAGTACTACCAGTTGTTGTTCACTAACATCAAATATTGGAACAAGTATATTATCGGCATTAAGTCCAATAACGAAACCGTTTCTTTCAACTTTGATTAGAATATTATAGGTCTGAGTCACTCTTATCAATGGACCATCATAATATCTTCTGTGATAACCAATATTCACAGTAGGAAGAGGACGAGTTTGTCTTAAACGGTTGTATATTTCAGCCTCTCGTACTGAATATGATGGCGGTGGAGCTGATTCTGTAAGAATAAATTTTGGATCATAAATTTTATTACCTATAATACCATAGCAATAAGTAAAACAGCAATGATTTTTTTTCAAACAATTTTTTTAAGATCATACGAATTGAGGTTTTCAAAGATCTGATGTGATCAAATAAATCACTAGGGCACTTATTTCAGAAAATATGTTTTCGTGAAAAAATAAGTATTTTAATACTTTGATTAAAAAGAAAGCAATCATTTTCATGCAAGAAAATTTGTTGTTAAAATTTCGAAATAAATTAGTTTCGAAATTGCAGAAAAGCCATCTTTAAATCTAAATTATATATGATAAAGTCTGCCACTATAACTACTAATTATAATCGCATTAATTTAAAAATGTTATTCTTCTGCCACAAGCATGAAAAAGTCTCGGGACAAAAAAAATCATTCATGCGCATGCTACATAATATACTAATAAACATACATCTTTGGAGTATTAAGACGATAGGGTGCTTGACTTAAACTATTGCAATGAAAAATGCAAATGACAGTATAGATATATTATTATCCTCACCACTAGAATGAAGCAACACCATGAATATGAAGAACAATATACCGATAGCGGTCCTCATTGTCTTCAAATAGAGTAAACTGATGTGTAGGTTATTTCTTGGATACAGTATTACTATGATTAATATTCTGCAAGATATTTCAGTATTTATAAGCTAGTTGCTATTACATTTGTCATTGTAATCATAAATGATTTCCAACACTTGTGAGATGAATTGGAAGAATGAAAGCCATTTTTTCCGAGATATTTGTATTTCGTAAGTCTCCCTACTACGCATGATTTCGTATCACGCAATAACGGTAGCAGTATAATTTTCCAATCTTTTTTTGTTTCTCAATATTTAATGAGAACGAATTACCGGACTAGATTGTACATTAATAATGTTTTGATAAAACTCATCATTTTCGTTATAATCATAAAAAATTCCATATTAATAACAATTAAAAAATTTCAAATTATCTGTCAAACGGCACGAGCAGTTGTGGGTAGTAATTTGTAAATGTATCCTCTCTGAATTTTTGAAGTGAAAATTTTACTGTATGCTCGGAGTGGACACTCTATCCACTCAAAATGAGCTGATTAGTAAGTCAATCCATTGATAGTGCAGTTTAATAGAAACCTCGATAGAGATAATGTTGCACCAGCAAAAATCTGTTTTGTTGGAAGCCTTGTTTAAACTGTATATGTTAAACTGTATATGTTAACTGTATATGTTATATGTTAAGTATATGTTAAAATACTTTGTCATATGAAAAAAATCCTTAAGCAGAAATCTCTTGCCATACTATCATATGCTATAAACAAATTTTTAAATAAAAGTATATCTGCTGATCTAACGTTATCTTTTTCAAGGCTTTAGGCTAAAATTACTGACAAGCAATAACTAAAAATAACACATTAAGAAGAAAATGCTGCTAATTTGATTGATAGATAAGAAATGTTGATTACGGTATTGAAGTTTCAGAAGGTATAAATATACATTTCTTTGGTTTTCTTCATTGAAAAAAAATCATAGATTATTTTTCAAAATTATAAACTCATGGGAAAATCTGATGAATCATAAAGATAAAATTCTTTTTATAGCAAAAGTTGAAAATATTTAATTGAAAACTACAAAATTTTGCTATTATTAGAATACCTAGCTGGACGCTATTTTGATTTTTTTTTAAATTAAAAATTTTTTCCGAAAAATTCACTTTATAATAATTCAGAAGATTCCTTGCAATTTTAAATTATTCTGACTCAAAAATGGGAAGAAGTAACGTTAATTTAAAGTTTTTGCACAATTTCTGCCAGCGATGGATAAATATTAAATGATTTGGCTAAGATTTGCAGGACACTCTATTTTTGGGCACTTACACCATAACAATAAGTGGGACTAAACGATTTCAAAATAAGTAAATAGGGACCACTCTAATTTATACATTAGATTTAATACAGTACAATACAATGCAGTGCAATGCAGTACATTACAACACAACACGACAAGGTAGGGTTCAGGTGTTCAATGTCAATAATGTTATTATTAGTTAAGTGGATGTTTTTTTTAAGACTGAAGATAGGGTCGAGTATGCTAGAAGGGTGGATGAGATGATTTTATTGAAGTGATAAGAATATAAAAGTTTCATGTCATTGCAGAGTATATGTCTCATATTTATGGTGTATCCAACTATAAGTGGTTGTTGTTTTTTATTAAGACTGAAAATAGGGTCCAATATGTTAGAAGGTTGAATGTCGCCGAGTTGGGGCGTGGCCAACTATGAACAAATGGCTACGAGGAGACTAGGAAGTCTAGGAGGTGAGAAAAGACTAGAAGGCCTCTCGTTCAATTTTATCCAGTCCCTTCATTGAGCAACAGATGATAAGCTGTTTTTTCAACTAGAATTCACTCGAAGGCATCATGTTATTTGTACTGTTATATCAGTAACAAACCTGAATGACTGCACATTCAACTAATATCCGGAGATATATTTCTTTCAAGATTATTTTTCATAAAGTCATACGTAATGCATTTTTCACCACATACTATTTTATGCTCAATAAATTCTTGAATTTAACTTTGAAAAACAACATAACTCTCGAGTTTTAGCCAGGAGGTATTCCAAAAAAATATACATGTCCTCACGCCACACCGCGCTGTTTTCCTTCTCTCAATTATCTGAATCGTTCCCTATCACCGAGTATTTCTTTTGATATAATTTTTTTTTCTGGATTCTAAACGCTATTTTTTCACATTATATATTTCTAGCAGGGTAATACATGTTAAAGTATCAGAACATACCTCAAAATAATTTCAGGTCTCGATAGTTCAATAAAAAAAACTTTAGTACAATATTCGCTATTAAAAAGCATGATTTACGTGATTTTCCTGAGTTATGTGTTACAGGATAGAAAAAGAAATCCCTGGAAAAACTTCTGAACAAGGTTTTGATTGAAATCACCTCAAAGTGACACAATTTGAATAAAAATAAATTAATAGTGCATTCGGTACCATGGAATCTTGCTACCCATCCCTTATATATGTGTGTGAGACCTGATCATGCAACCCCTGATACTAAATCGAAGCACTGCTTCTGTATGTAAATGTTTCCCGATTACATGCAGGCGTGATTTCAGGGGCCAATAATTGGATCAAAAAACACGGGCCTGCGCGATTTGGCTCAAAAAGTAACTATCAAATCAAGTTTCACAAAACTTTAGGGATGAAACCTTCAACAAACACTTTCTGGCAATTTGTGAAATACCATATTAGTGAATATTCTCGAAAATGATGCACTCACACATGCATTCGAAGGTTATAAAAATGCATGCGTTCAAATATAATTCTCGAAGTAGATACATAGTACTTCAAAAAAATATTTCTCATAATTTTTGTTTATTTTATCTCAAGAGTAACGTTTAAGCATTAATTTAAGTCCTTAACAGAGTTCTTAATACATCGGGTTCGTTTGCTATGATTTTTCAAAGAGTGTCCAAAAAGCGATTTTTGATTGATTTAACCCTAGTTTTGGCAAAAACTCGAAGTGATAGGTAATTTTTGGGCCAAGATTCGTGTTCAGTGTATGAAAATATATCGGAAATCTAGTCGCATTTAATGGGGGAAAAAAGTAAAAAAATGCTGGCCTGTGAAATCTGCTAGAAATATTCGCTGCTATTGAATTGCGCGATTACTATGACTTATCTCTTTAATGAAAATGATTTTGAATGCCAACAGTTTCATTAAAAAATGTGATACTACGAAAAATTGCATTTCCAATACATTATTCTAAAATGGGTTGCAAAAAATCAACCTTTCAATTTTTCAATAAACAAGCATTTTCCATGGATTTTTGTATGCTGAATTTTAATCTGTTTGACAAACTAACCCATCTCTTACAATTTCGAAGATATTTCGATTTTACAGCGTACAAAATACATATTCCGGCACTTTTGGGTCAAAAACCTTCAATAGTATTATAGCATTATGGGGTTAATTAATTAAATGAAATTGAATCAATAAGTATATTTTGAACTCAAAGACTATATTCAAGGCACATAAGGAACGCACGTCTTTACGAAAGGACCGTCGATACTAGACTAAAAGAAATTATAACTACGAGTGCTACAGTGCAAAGGTTTTACTATTACATTTTTCATTGAGAATTTATCTTTTTTTTTTTTTTTGTTAAGAACTAAACTTTTTTGTAGAAGAGTGAAAAATGTCTTTGAAAATAACATTTTTTTTAGTTAATATTTTTGGTTTGAAAATTGAACTATTTTGTCTAAAATCCATCTTTTTGGTTGAATTCAACTGTTTTTTATTAAGAATTTAAAATATTTTGTGGCCAAAATCTCAACTATTACAGTTTTCTTTAAGAATTATACTTTTTTGGTAAATAATTCAACAACTTCGTTGAAAGGTGAACTACTTTGTAAAAAATTTATTTATTTGGTTGAAAATGAACTCTTTTGTTAAAAAAAACAAACATATTTTTTAGTTAAACTTTAAACTGTTTTGTAAAAAAATTCGTCTTTTTGGCTTAATAATCCAACAATTTGGTTAAAAAAATTTGTATTTCTTAACTAAACAATCTTTCTTGTCAAAAATTTATCTATGCGGTTGAAAATTCGTTTTTTTGGCATGAAAATTTATTTTTTTGTTGTTGAAAAATTATCGCGAATTTTTCAAAAAAATTTCACTCCTTGTCCAATTTTTAATTAAGGACTTTCTTTTACTTTTTCATTTAAAGTTCATTACTGTTACCAAGAGTAATTGTTCAAACAATTTATTATTATTGTTAATAATATTATCTTTGAATAATGCTAGATATGGCGATTCTTACTACAAATTTTCAACTTTTTGTTCACTTTTCACTTGGGTTGAGCTAATATTTAATTCAATATAGCAAAAATAATTGTTTAAACAAATTATTATTTTCTATAGCTATCTTCTTCTATATTAATACTAGATAGTTGCGTTTTTTTCTGAATTTTAAAATTTTTGTTTATTTATCAATTAGAGTGAAGTAATAATTAGTTCAAGTTAACAAAAATCATTTTGTAAGCAATTTATTATCATTGTTTATAAAATTGTCTTTGCCTAATGGTAGAAAGTTGCGGTTTTTTCTTAAAATTTCAACTATTTGTCTATTTTTCACTTGGAGTGACTCAATAATTAATTTAGTTGAGCAAAAATAATTGTTTAAACAAATTATCATTGGTAATAACTATCTTGATCTATATTAATGCCAGATAGTCGCGGTTTTTTTCTGAAATTTTTAACATTTTGCCCACTTTTCACTTATTGAGGTAATAATAATTCCAAGTTATCAAAAATAGTTGTTTAAATAATTTATTATCGTTTATAACTATTTTATCTTAAATAAGTGCTAGAAAGTTGCGGTTTCTTCTGAACTGTTCAACTTTGCTTTGTATTTCTAGTTATGAACAAATGATAAATAAACATTGGAGAGAAACATATTTTAAACAATTTCTTTCTTTTTCGTGAATTCAATTTTGCTAGAGACGCGCTGATATCAAAATATGTTCAATTTCAAATTTTTCTTAATTATTCCTTTCAAAATTTTATCTTTTGTGTAACATAGCTTTTTTGTTTAAATTAATTTTTATAAACATTGGAAAAAGAGCAAAAATAATTCACTTAAAAAAGTAAAATACTATTTAAAAAATGATTCTTGTTGAGGTTTACTTATTATTTGTTCACAACTTAAAAGTCAAAGCAAAACTAAAGATTTGAGAAAAAAATCAAATTTTTAGCATTACTCGAAGAGAATATAGTTATAGACAATAATCAATTGTTTAAATAAGCATGTTTGTTGGCTTGCATTAATTATTATCTCACTAAGTGAAAATTGGACAAAAAATTTAAGCGTTCAGAAAAAAACTGCAAAGTTTTAGCACTTATCTAAGAGAAGATAGTTATAAACAATTATAAATTGTTCAAACAACTATGTTAACTTTTATTAATTATTACTTTACTAAGTGAAAAGTAGGTAAAAAGTTAAACATGTCAGAAGAGATCATAACTATATTGCATTAATAAAGAAGAAGATAGTTATAAACAATAATAATTTGTTTAAATAATCATTTCCGCTAAGTTGAATTAATTATTAACTCACTCCACGTGAAAAGTTAACAAAAAGTTGAAAATTTCAGAAAAAACTGCAATTTTCTAAAATTATTCTAAGACAATATTATTAACAATAATAATAAATTGTTCATACAATTATGATGATTAACATTAATAATTAGACAAAAAGTGTAAATTTTGTGAAAAACCCGCGATTTTCTATCTCTATTCTAAGAGAAAATTGCTAAAAACAATAATCAATTGTTTAAACAATTTACGCATGAATATAATTATCAGTACGCAGAAGTACTCCATGTATTAGAAACAATTTGCATTTTGAAAAATTCAAAAAAATCATAATTAGCGCCTAAAACACGCAAAACCCATTTTTTCACCAATTGGGTTTTTTTGGGACCCTATAAAATAGACTCATGGGGTCAGGGGCTTGCGGCACCTCTAAATATTTTTTTCCGCAAAAAAAAATGGATTTATTTTTGTATGGATGCAAACAAATTTTCGGGCGTTATTCATAAAAATTCGAGAAAAAAAAAGTTGGACCACCATAGTGCACAATTTGTTCAAGAATCAGATTCATAAATAATAAGATCTAACTAAAAATGTGTGTGTATAAAAAAATGCGATGGATGTGTTTATAAAAGTGCCAAAGCTCAACTGATTTAATTTTTATAAATGGATACTCAATGCACCCACATAATCTCTCATGAATACTCAATACACCCACATAATCTCTCATAATATCCATAAATTAGAAAAAATATTTCATCAAAATTGTCAGTGTTTTAAAAAAAGTTTTCAATGCAACATCCAAAAATAAATGCGTTTCAACAAAGTCCGACCTTTGCTTAGTTTAAAAGACATTTTTTCAAAAGTATCATTTTTCATTCCCCGTATTTCACTCCTTTGATTTCGGACACGAAGTGCGACTTGAAAATAACCCACCGGGAAAAGCGTCCTATTAATAGTGGACTCGCGAGTTCAGCAACATCACAGTCTTTCTCTACAAAATTACAGTTTTTTTTTTGCAACCGCGTACGCGCTACTGCTAGTGAAAATCGATCTCTTCCAAAAGACCTCCGCATCGTGCAGTGCGATAATGCGTAGGGTATAACAATTTTTTAAAGTAACAATGGTGCCAAAGGAAGAGTTAGGAAAGACTAGAGAAAAGCAGACTGGAGAGGTAGCCAAAAAAGACGAAGATGGTCACTTTTGCGGGCTGGCTAGCAAGTAATATTCAGATTCACGGTAGGTATCATATCGTTGTTCTCACTGGAAGGAAGTTAAAACTGCGTTTGAGGGAATCTAAATAAAGAACCAACTATGTACTGTTGAGGTGCATTTGCGGCGCAGAGAGGGAGAATGCGTGAGTAAGAATGGTACAAAACACTGTTTGCGCCGAGGCCGGGAAGCGTCAAGAATTCTCCTCTGCCGTGGAAGCAGAAATAGGCTCCGGAGTATTGGCCCTCCAGAGACCTTTTGTCCGAGGAAATAATCGCTTTTCGTTCTTCAAGTGGTTTAAACGCCGGAATCGTGATTCAACCATTAAAAAACGCAGTGTCTCCAGGAAAACCCACATCCATGAAGAAAATTCCTCCTCTTCGAGCAATGAGAGCATCAACACGTTCTGCAGTACTACAACCGTCCGTAGCTTTGCTTTCCAAAATGGCTTCCAAAGGTGCAATGGTCAACTCAAGTTCGATTTTCCGAGACGGCCGGATGTAGGACCTTTTGGGAAAGGTGCAGTCAAACTTGTTGAGAAAGGAAATCAGAAATTCACGAATGTCACCTCAACACTGCCCAACAACTTTTCACGAAAGAGGGACATCACAGAAAGGTACTCTTCTTCTTTATTCATTATGTGTCTTCCCATCCCTTCCCTAAATACTTTGCTACTCCTTGCTTTTTTGTCATCTTGTACCATTTATTGTATTTTCATTCCTCAGGACAATTAGTAATAAGATTGGGATCTTTCTACTAATTGTCCTGCCCTGTCAGTCTCTTTCATTTCCTCTTAGGAACCTTTCCCCCTCACTCTATCCCATCCCTTTTCACCTAGCCACTTCTCCATCATTACTTCCACCTCCTATTGTTCCCCATTTCTCATAAATTCTCCATCCTTTTTTTCCAAGCCTGCTACATTCCAGTAACATATCCTCCATCCATCCATTCTTTCATTCCTCGTCTCTTTTTGTTTCCTACTATTTCTTATTTTCCTCACTGTTTACTGACTCTTTCCATTCTTCGCCCCAATACCACTGTATATCCTCAATCTTCATTCTCCGATACTTAACCCACGTTATGTTTCCCTTCTTTATGTCGCTATTCCTTAACTTATACGTACTTCTTTCTTCACATGTAAAATCATCCTCTATTCTCTCTAAGCTTCCACATAACGCCCTTTTCATTGTTACCTACCTCTTATGTCCCCCTTTCTTTAATTTCACCAGTGCCATTTGCTCTTCTCTTTCCCCTTCCTTACCCACACTTCTCACTTTTTCTATCTTCACCTTCGCACCCATACTTTTTAGTACTTCCACTTTAGTTCCATCCTCTTTAGTTTTAGACCCTAAATATTTCTTCTTTCCTCACTCTCTTTACATCATATTCACCTTTCTATTTTTCTGAACCTTTCCTTGTCCTGATTCCCTCTCACCCCACCTCTAAACTCCCGATATGAGCTTTCTATCTTTCCAATCTACTTTTTAACTCTTCTACCTTAGTAGGCTCTTCCTCTTTTTCTATTTGTCCTAAAATGCCATAAACTCTGCGATCTATATTTTTAAGCAACAAACTTTGGCGTACCATTAAACTCTAAAGTATAGAAAATGACACTTCCTTCTTCTCACTACATTCCTCATCATATCAACTTACCATATCTTTGCTTCCATTTTCATCTTCCATTTTCATATTCCTTACCTTGTCCTTAAATTGTTATTTTACTTCTATTATTCAATTCACTTCTAATTTCTTAATCTTTCTTAAATGTGCCTCCACTATCACATTATCAATTACCGTTCCCTTTTCTCCCAATGAGCGTATATATTCTACTTTCTGATCCCTCTCAATATTTCCGTTTGAGATAAACCATCCTATCTACTCCTGGATCTTCAACAATTGCTTCATCCTCCCCATTCCGTATCCTTTTTTTGGATTTTCTTCCCTACTATGCTCTCCATTCCCTTCGTCCTCTATCTCCTGATTTCGCAATAAAATCTCCTATTATAAGCTTTATCCCTTCTTAATTTTCTTCCTGCTATCCTGCACCTCTCTTTTATCTTTATCTCTTCTACTATTAACCCTTCTTTTTCTTCTTGCAACTCTTTCCTATGCTTCCTATGATTTGCATTTTGAACCTGTCATCTGTAACCTCTTGGTAACCTTCCCCTTACTCTTTCCTATCTCTTTTAATCTGGCTACGTCTCCGTCATTAGTAACACCTCCTATCCTTCCAAATTGCTCACTAATTCCTCATCCTTTCTTTCTAAGTCTGCTACATTCCAATAGCATATCCATCATTATTTTCTTTTTTCATGTCTCGTCCCTTCTTGTTTCCTATTATTTCTTATTTTCCTCTCTTCCGTGAGGTGAAAGGGCTTTTCGTTCTTTTTCCCTTCTTTCTTTCTTAACTTCCGTCTTCCCGTAATCCTCCAAGCTCTTTAACAATTTCTTTTCCTATCGATTTCTAGCTTTCCTCACTCTCCTCCCTATTCCCGTTCTCCTCTATATCCTATTCTTGCAATAAAATCTTCTCCTACTATATAATTAGCCCTTCCTTCATTTGCTTTCATCAGTTCTCTCATCTCCTTTTATTTCTCCTGAATATCTCTGTTTTGCATACACATTCACTGTCTTCCTCCTCTCTCCGCCCATCTTTACTTCTTCTACTTTTAATCCTTCTTTTTCTATCTCTTTTCTATCGCTTTGTGTTATACATTCCTTCCTTACTCCCATCAACATTCCGCCTATTCCTCTGCCTTTTTTTTTATTCTTTCGCTTCGCATTCTAAACCTGCCATCTCGGACCTTTTGATAAGCTTCCTGTCATTCTTGTCCAACCCTTTTCATCTACTTACATCTCCATCATAACTTCCACTTCCTATTGTTTCAAATTTCTCATAAATTCCCCATCCTTTATTTCCAAGAATTCTACATACCAGTAGCATACTCTTCATTGGTCCCTTCTTTAATGTCTCGTCTCTTTTTGTTTCCTACTATTTCTTATTTTTCCCTCTTCCGTAAGGTGATGGTGGATTAGTGGCGTCACCTCACTGTTGTCTGACTCTTTCCTTCCTTCATCTTAATCCCACCATATACTTTCTTTTTATATTCTTCCATACTTAGCCCACATACTTTTCCCCTTCTTGCTTTCCTCTTCAGCTATTCTTTAACTTATACTTTCTTCTTCCTTACCATGTCAAACCATTTGCTCTCCTCTTCCCGTTTCGTTTTCTACACTTCTCACTTCTTCTATTTCCATCTTCGGATCTATCATTTTTAGCACTTCCACTTTTTTAATCAGTTCCTTCCCCTCAAATCTTAGTCCCTTTATCACTATATTTCTTTTTCCCTCTCTCTCTCTCTCTCTTTCCTTTTGGTTATTTTCTCTATTTTACTCAACCCTTCCTTATCGCATGTTTATCTCTATTTATATACAGGCCCACTATATTACACCTCCCTCCTCTGATTTTTACCTCTTCTACGCATAATCCTTCTTTCTTCATCTGTTTTCTATAATTTTCTGTTATATATTTCTTCCTTATTCCCATCGCTAATTCTTCCATTTCTCTGCGTTTTTTCTTATTTCTCTTTCATTTCCAACCTGCCGTTTCTAACTTTTTGATAACCTTCCTTTCATTCTTGCCCATCCCTTTTCATCTAATCACGTTACCATCATAACTGCCACCTCCCATTGTTTCAAATTTCTCGTTCCCTATCCTCTCTTTTCAAGCCAGTTGCATATCCTGCATTGTTCCTTTCTGAAAATTGTTCGTCTTTTTTTGTTAGCCCACGTTGTATTCCCCTCTTTCTTGCCTCTTCCGCTATTCGTCAACTTATACTTATTTCTTTCTTACTATGTCAAAGAATTTTCTCTCCTCTTCGCACATCCTTTCCTGCACTTCTCACTTCCTTGACCACAGCAATAGGATAACCCGGAACATTCCTTTTTATCTTATTTATGTTTTACGTCGGGATATCCTGCAGGACGGACATTTAGATATCTCAGGGACATACCCATAGATCACCTTATTTACAAATGATAAATAATATCGGGCGATCCACGACTCGTCCTCATACCTTGATATTATATATTTTTATATATCCCACTTGGAACATTTGAATATTCCAAAAACGTCCCATAGACATCCTGGATATCCTGGAGTTATCCCTGTATCGTAGCCATCCTTTTTAGAACTTCTACTCCTTCTTTCAGTTCCGTCTCCTCTAATCTTAGACTCTTTACCACTATATTTTTTCTTTTCTCTTTCCTTTCTATCCTTTCCTCTATTTTTCTCAACCTTTCCTTCACTCCTGCCCTCGCATTAAAATCTTCTCCTATCATAAACCTTATCCCTTCTTTATTTCCTCCTATCAGTTCTCTCATCTTCTGCTTGTCTCCGTTTACATACACATCCCCCAGCTGAAACTTCCTGTATACGAACCCTGAAGGATCCTGGACATGTTTCTGGACACGATCCTGCACAATGACCTGCATAGGTAATCTTGACGGTTTCTGCGCAGGAATTTGGCGAATGAAACTGTAGATGATCCTGCAGTGGAACCTGTACCGAAAAAGGAAACTTGGAATGACTGAGTATAGGTTCCTGAGTGTACAGGTTCCTTTGGTACGCATGGGGTTCTTTACAGAAAGCCGTCACGAAAACTCATGTTGCTTACAGCTATAAAGTTGCTTTCCTTTTATTCCCTTGAAGATCAAACTCACTATCAAGAGAGCCAAGTCACTAGCGAACCCTCGCGGATTAGTTCCTATGCAGTTTCATGTATTGGATCCTGAACAAGTTACACTACATGAACCTGCGTCTCAAATCACTCTCTACAGGAACCGGCCAGATTACCTGTACAGGTTTGTGTGCAGGTTCGTGTCCAGGAACATGTCCAGGATCCTCCGAGGTTTCAGAGCAGGAATTTTCATCTGGGTCACTATCTTTTATCTCTCTCCTCCCATCTTTACCTCTTCTACAAATAATCGTTCTTTTTCTTCTTTCATCGGAAAGGTACTCTCTACAGCCATCCAACTCTTTCAAGTCCTGTGGGAACCTTCCCGTCCCAGTTAAGTCGAGTTCTCTAAAAAGAAAGAAGGTTCATGTGAAGGGTAAGCGTCGAGCACCAAATCCTCCTGACTTTAAACCAAACACTGCCAATGTCGAACAGACAACCAAAACTGGAAGACGCAGAAGAAGGCCCGCACCTCGACCTCCGGAAAAGTCAAATTTAAAAGTTGATGAGAGCACGGGTATGGATGGTAGAATCGATGATCTTGCAACTTGTCCGATAACCGACACGTTGATGTTACGAGGTGGAGTTTTGTTACCTAGAAGAGAAAATAAAAGTGCTAGTGAGTGTAACAAAAAAGTTTCTGGAGAGGCATCTTCAGATATTGAGGTTTCACAAATTGTGTCTTCATCGACAAGCACTCTCGGCAGGATGCCGCGACCTTGGTACAAGCGCAGTGTTTTCGAAAATTCCCGCGAAGGTACTGCGAAAAAAGGAGATGCAAGAAATTCGACATTAATCGAAAAAAGAGAAGAATCTGGTCCATCAGCAGCGATGTCCTCCTGCGAAAGCTCTTTGAAGTTGAACTTCTTTCATCGCAAGGAACGAAATTCAGATGATCGGAGGAGAGAAGCCAAGCGGAAATCAGGCATTTCGATTCTGACCAACATCAGCCAACTCGACAAAGAAGCTGCTGCTATTGTCCAGGAAGAACAAGCCAGAGCGAAATCGACATTGTTACAAAATAGATTCATAGACTTGGAAGATAAAATCGCCGTCAATGAAGAACTTGTTCAGAACATGGTAGCATCCACAATGGAAGGTTCGCCTAAACGGACTACTCGTGCTTTGATCTCGAAATTTAATGCAATAAGTAATTTAACGAAAGTTAGTGTCAACTCCAACTTTTTTACGAAAAGTTCTCCAACGGACAAGAGAAAGGAATTTGATTTCAATCAGATTAGAGGAGAGACTAAAACTGACTGGATTGACACTGGAGGACAGAAAGATCTTTCTAGATATTTTTTACCACATCAAAGCTCTCCTAAGTTAAAGTCGGATTTCAAAGTGGAACAGAAATTCACTGAAAGTGATCATCAGATAGGAAAGGTGCAAAGACCTTCTGAAAATTCAAATACTGCCACAGACAATATTCTAGAAGAAAAAGCAAATTATGAAAAGCCTACGACCTCCTCTAAAGCTGATAGAACATCAAATGAAAACATAAGGAAATATTCATTCCCGCTAAAAGTGCCATATAGCGACAATAAAGTTTTAAGTCAAAAAAATGACTCTATGAGTAAAAAGCTGGACACGATATTCGATGAAATCGATAAAGAGTTGCAAAGTAACAATATGAAATATAAAGATAATTCGAAAACTAATAAAGATAGTTCGAATCAAGTAACTAAGATAATAGATTTTAAGATAGAATCTGAAAAAGCGGCGAAAGCAAATAACTTTCTTAAAGAATCAACAAAAGCTTCCAACAAAAAGGAAGCATCATTAATTAAATACGAAACCAAACAAGTGTCACCAAAAGGAAAAATGTTGTTGTTGAACACTGAAGAGGATCCACTTACAACGGATTTGAAGGAACTGCTGAAAGAAATGAAACATTCTTTACCAAAACGTTCCAAGATAAAGAAGGTTCTAAATGAGCCGGAAATTCTAAAAGTAAATAATGAACCTTCCACAAGTACTTTTCGTGAAAGTGCATTTTCTACTTATTTAAAAAAAGATGATTTGCTCAAATCTGAAATCGTCCCGGGAAAAGAAAAAGTGTCCTCCGGAGTACAAACAAGTGGGAACGTGCGTAAAATTAATTTGCCAATGCAACGCGAAATTTTTTTTAAAAGCGTGGAAACTAAAGAACAGAATGGTGCATCAAAATTGAGAAAAAATCAGTTTCGTTTAATAAGACCCAAAGATTTTGCTGAAATCGAAGCTATTAAGATGGTAAAAAAATCTTGTCAGGAGAATACTTACGCTAATGTTATTGAACAGTCTCTTTATGCTAATGCAATGGTACCTCCACCGAAATCTGCATCAACTCAGCCTTGTGGATCTATTAGGGAGGAACAAGTAAAAAAAAATAATCACTTGCTTTCCCCTCGATTGGGTCAAAAAGAAAGATTAATTCTGTCAGGTGAGTTGAGACAAAAAATTTTTGTTGTTTACACCCTAGAATATGGTAATTATATGGACAACAAAAATATTTGTTTGACTCAAATAAGTTGTTTGGTTGTTTGAACCAAATTTTTTGGTAGATGCAGTATTTGGTTGATGCAACAAACCATTTGGTTGGTGCAATCAAATATTTTGTTGAATCAACCAGTTTAAGAAACATTTTTCTGAATGGCCTTTGACTTTTCCACCGTTTTGTTTTTTGATTCTTAGAAAATAATAAAAAAATGATGATAAAAATTTCTTTCGGGAATTCATTTGATTTTTTTTAAATCCAACTTCGCTGCCGATTGAATATTCCAAAATAGTTCCTTTTCACAGTTTTTAATAAAATATTTTCAAACTGTGCTATAAAACATAGTTTGACTTTAAAACTCATTCGATGATCCGAGAAGTGCAAAATTTGGAAAACATCCGAGATGTCTGCTAGGCAAATTTTCAAAATTCTTTCAATTTCATACTTTTAAACAAAAGTTTTTAATATTTTCTTGAAAACTGCAGAAATAAGTTAAAAAATTCCTTACTTTTGAAATTTTCCCTCTTTCAACTAAAAAAATTGTTTATTTTTAAGAATGTTTCTTTTTCAAGTGAAAAATTTTTTTCTCTTCAAATGATCTCTCTGCCTTTTATAATTTTTCATCTCTCAAATAACAAAAAATGTTACAATCTTTTTAATTTTCCCCCTTTCAAGTCGTCCTCCTTTAAATCTGGAAAAAATTTCAACATATAAATTTTCCGCCTTTCAAGTCGGAAAATTATTTATTTTTTCAATGATCCCACTTTCAAGTAAAAGAATTACGTTATTTACAAAATTTGTGTTTTTTCAAATAAAACATTGTCTCTTTTTTAATTTTTCCTCTTCTTAAGTCCAGCATTTTTTCTTTTAAAATGTTCTCCTGTTTGAATAAAAAAACCTGCTCTTTTTAAAATTGTTCATCTTTCAAATAAAATCATTGTTTATTTTTTAACTTTTCCACCTTTTAAGTAAAAAAATTCGTTATTTTTGAAAATTTTCCTTTTTTCAAATATGAAGAAATAAAATATTTCTAAAACTTTCCCTCTTTCAACTGAAAAAATTGTTTTTTTTTCTGCAATTTTTCCTTTTGCGAAAATGAACTATTTTGGAAATTTTTAATTGACATCTATCTTTGATTTTTTCAAAATTTTTTACTTCGAGGATCATCAAATACTTTTTAAGCCACCCTTTTTTGAAGCAAAGTTTGAAAATATTCCATTGTAAACTGCTTAACGAATTTTTAGAAAAATATATTTTTTAGGGATATTTGACCATTATTTAAACAATTTTCGTTCATTTAAACTACTATTTAATTCTGTAAATCTTAAAATGTTACGATTTTCACGAATTAGTAAAGTGTTCAATGAATGTTAAAAGTGATATTTTTCGTGAAAAACAGATTGAAATTATTTAAACCATTTTTATTTAACTCAACCTTTTTTCCCCTTGTAAATCTTGAAAAATTACTATTTTCTGGGATTAGTCAAAAAAGGTTTTGTAGCTTATTCTGACGTTAAATTGTTCAAACCTTCCCCTCTAATACTTTCCTTTCCCTACTACCCCTACATTCACCTCCCTAGCTTCTTCCTCCTCTGTTTCCCCCTCTCCTCGTTTCCCCAGTTAACACTCCCTCCCTCTACATCCCTTGCATTGCCCTCACTTTTCCCCTACTCACCCTTATTCCTAATAATTTCCCCTACTCCCCCTCAATTTCCCTACTTCCCCTCAATTCTCCTACTTCCCCTTCCTAATTTTCCCTCCGTTCCCCTCCCTTATTACCCCTCCCTTTCTCAAGTATCCCGTCAACTCACTCCTCCTCCATTTTCCCCTAAATACCCCTCCCCTCATTACCCCTCCCCCCCTGGAAAAAAGTATGACGAACGGACGGACACCGGATAGAAAGTGTAAGGGTTTCTGCTCGGGGCTGCGAAACCCTAAAAATAATTGATTTATTACAGGAAAAATTCAGCAAGATCACGTTGATGAATTTCAAAAACAAAATATGAATACGTTGGCTGTTAATAAATTGTTGAAAAAATTAGAAGCTGCAATTGCCTCTGGAAATCATCAGCAAGCTGCTATGCTGGCCAAAGAACTTGCACAATTAAAAATTCATTGTTCGATGATTAGACAGCGAGCGGCTACTGCCAGAGCAATTATTAATGTTAATATGTACATCGAAGATAAAGAAGGTCACCAAGGGCCAATACCGCTCCTGGTAATATTCAATTTATAATTTATGTTATAATAGTAACCATAGCTTCATACACTCGGACCCCGATTTAGTGAGAGTGTCGAGAGATGCCTGCAGATAGCCTTGTTACTAAATCGGTGGAATCGAAACGTAAACAGTCAGGGCCTGAACCGTTTCCATTTGGAATGCATAATATTGCGCAATGTACTCGACTAAGTACTTGCACACTGCGGCCCTTCCGAGACGAGAGGCGCAACCGTCTCTCGCCCTGCGCACTGAGAAACTGCACGGGCCAGCAATTCTAGGAATTACTGAACCGGGGATCGCTAAATCGGGGTCCGAGTGTACTGTGATCTCAAAAGTTTTGAAATTAACACTTTTTCGTTAGAATTTCATATTTAAAGCCATTTAAATTTATTCTTACAGCTTCCAAAAAATATGACAGTTGCACAGCTAAAAGCCAAAATTTATGTTGAATTCGAAATACCGATTAACATCCAACGATGGATTATTGGAAAAAATTTGTCCGATAATGACGAGTCGACTTTGGAAGAACTTCAGACAACTGAAGGATCTCCGGTGTTCTTATATCTCGTTGCTCCTGGTAAATAATGTTTAATTTATACATTTATTTTTTTAATATTTACACAAAAACTGCTGAAATTAGTTTTTCTCAAAAATGCGTCTGTTGATTATTTTCTGTTGGGTCTTAAAATTATACTTGTGAAACATCTCAGAAAGAAATATAAAAAAATTTTATTTTCCAGCCATTTTGACCCAGAATCAATCGAGAAAATTGAAATTTTCTCAATTTTAGAGATAAAAAATCAGTAAATAACAGTTTTGTAGCCTACTAAGTCTCTACTGCCTTTCCCCACGTATCCCTTCTCTACTTTCTCCCATTTCCCCTACTATCCTCCTTCGAATCCCTTCCCTACTTCTTCCTCCCACCCTTCACATAAGCACTTCACTACTACCTCTCCCCTCTCTTCCCACCATTTTCTTTAATATCCCTCCCCTTATTTTCCTCCCCCTCCTTATTACCAATACCATCACTTCCCAAACCCCCACTTCCCCTCACTACCCTTCTACCCTCTCCTCACTTCTCCTTCTCCCGCGTATCCCCCCTCTAATTTACCCAACTTCCCCAAATATTTCTCCTCTCCTCCCTCCGTACTTATTAGAAGTATACTACTCCCCTTTCCTCTCTTCACATCATTACCTTTAATACCTCACCCCTTATTTCCCCTACCTCTCCACCCCTCATTTACACTACTTCCCCGCCTCTAATTTTTACTCAGTTCTCCCTTATTACCAAAACCTTAATTTCCCTTCACTTACCCATCCTCACTTTTTCGCACCACCCTTCTACACTCTTCTCACTTCCTCCTTGTCACCCTCCTCTAATTTACTCCGCTTCCCCTAATATTTCTCTTCTCCCTCTCCCTACTCATAAATACTACACTACTCCCCTCCCATATCTTCCTATCATTACCTCGAATATCCCACCCCTTACTTCCTCTACCTCTCCACCCCTCCATTTCCCCTATTTCCCCAACCCTAATTTCTACTCAGTTCTCCCTTATTTCCAATACCGTGGTTTCCATTCACTTCCTCATCCTCACTTCCCCTCACTACCCTTTAACCCGTCCTTCATTTTGCCTACTTCATTTTCCCCTACACATTGTTACCGAAAGGAAGAAAATATATTTTTCAAAATAATATGTAGAATATCGTTTTAAAAATGCTATTTTTCAAACTTCGGACTCATTCAAGAAATCCAAAATAGTGTCAACAGTAGCATACATTTGGGAAAATAGTAGCAAAATAGTGACATGCAATTTTAAAAATATTAAAGCGACGGGTTAGCTATTTTTTAAATCTGGGATACAATATACAAATTAGAGTGATCCAAAAGAGAATTTCTTTCTAAAATTGCTTTGCCAAAAATCGTTTTTTTGGTGCAAAAATTTCCCCTGAATTATGGGAGGATTAAAAAAAATAGGGCTCAAGCCCATTTTAGCCACGACAAATTTATTTGAATATCTTATCCCTAAAAATCTTTTGAAATCCCATACCCCACTTGAAAAAGTGAACGTACAAAAGGACGTGAAAAAGTACGTATAAGAGGACGTACAGAATTACGTACAAAAGGGCGTACTAAAGGACATACCAAAGGACGTACTAAAGGACATAACAAAGGACGTACAAATGAACGTATCAAAGGACGTCCCAAATTGGGATACAAAATGACGTACTTTGGTACGTTCTTCGGTACGTCCTTTGGTACGTCCTTTTGTACGTCCGTTTGTACGTTATTTACGAACGATGAATATCTTAGAATTTTTCAATTTTATTATTCTTGATAGTTATTTACAGTTCTTTTCACAAAAATTCCTGGCGATCTACGACTCGTCCTCATACCTGTTTCAGGACGAGATCGTACGTCTGACCCTTGTGCATCCCCCATGGTGACGGCACAGTCCCCCACTACCAGCGCACTCTTACTCTTCTAGTCTTTTCTGTAATCTGGACAACCTATATCCATGAAGTAATTCATGCCAAGAACTGAAAATAACCTTGTTTTGAAAAAAACGATCTTATTTGCGACCGGTGAATAATATCTTAGAATATTTCAATTGTATTATTCTTGATGGTTATTTACAGTTATTTTCACAAAAATTCGTGGCGATCCACGACTCGTCCTCATACCTGTTTCAGGACGAGATCGTACGTCTGACCCTTGTGCATCCCCCATGGTGACGGCACAGTCGTGCAATCTGACTCACGTGTTACTGCGTGTTGCCGACCGGCATGCTCTGTAGTCTGTACAACTGTATTGTACAGTCGAAAAATATCAGTCATATGTACCGCGCATGCGTCAGAAGAGAGAGAGACAGTAGAGTGTCGCCACTTGTACCAAAAGCGCATGCGCGCACTCCGTAAAAGTATTCTTTTACGGCGGCCGGCCGGCAAAATAACCCCTCCAACAAACGAGAACTTCGCGTCCCCCAAACAGGCAGAGAAATATACGAAAACCGTCCGGTTTTGCAAAAAATATTACAACGTCATTCCAGACAAGATGGAGAATAAATATTTTTAATTAAATTTTATTCAGAAAAAAGATCTTCTGCTTTCACTCCGCTGGGATTCAAACACAAGGTGCAGCTTCAGAATTGCTTTAAAATATGTGATACTTAATAATTAAATCAAGAAAAATTAGACAAGAGATTTTTCATTGAATTCTAATTCTGGCTTGGAAGAGGGAATTTTCAAATTTAAGGAAATTCGTGAAAAAAATCTTGCTAACACCTATAAATCGAATTTTGAAATTGAAATCCAAGATGGCTGGTCGAGAGCTTTATTGGATTTTTTTTTAATTTCTGTCTCCCATTCGTAATTATTTCGGACAAACTCAAATAAGGTTTGAAAGAAAATGTGAAGTGGGGTATAATGCAGAATAAATCGCATAAATTCCGACTGATTTGCGTATAGTTTGAAAAAATTTACTTAAAATTATAGTTATATTATATTATTATATTCACCAATAGAATACAGGATAACCCCCAAAGATAAGACGAGAGTAGAAAAAATCCTCATATTTTCTAATTAGAGGAAAAGCAGACTAACGTGTTAATCAAGAATTTGATTAAAAGTGTAACCACTGTAACTGTTGAATATTCTAGTGCTTCGGTCGATTTTATAATAGAATATTCATCGTTTAGTCGCTATCTCAAATTTTTATAGGTGCTAAGCTTGTCCTTATCAGCTATTCGTATTTCATGAGCGCCAGTTTCAAGAAAAAAATTTGCCCGCAAAAATTAAGAACTTAATAGTATAATTGGTTATAAAAAAAGGAATTTTTGATGTATGGTGATAATTCGTTACAGTATATGGATCTGTCCCAGAAAGCACAAAAGCTAATGCCACGATTGCTAAACATTTTAAAAGATTACAACATTTTCTTATTTTAAAATTCTTTCAATTAAAATTGATGATTTAGGTTTTATATTAAAAGATTAATTTTAAGTTTTGAATCCTTCACAATATTTCGAAAAAGAATCTGGAAGATTTTGAGAATTTTTTTTGTAATTTGCAAGATTTTTCAAAATGTTAGGAATAATGCGCGAGAACTTAAATTATGTTTGAGAATGCATATCTTTTTATAGAAATTACATTTTCTTGTTTGAATAGTGAAAATTTGTTTATTTTTTTTAAAGTTGATCTATTTTTGTTAATTCTTGTTTCGTTGTTGAATTATCAGCTATCACATGTTTTTAATGATCGACAACCACATTGGTTAAGGTTGGCGCGCGTATTTGAAATGATCAAATGTGAAAAACAAATGTGTACAGTAAATCATGAGAGTAAAGTTATTAAAAGCAATTCTTCGCTCACAAGGAAGATTTATAAAATGAAATTTAAATTATTTATTAGAGTTTCTCCTTAAAATAAATGGTAGATTTTAATTTTAGAGAAAGTAAAATCTTTTTCTTCCTAAATATAACGGTAACTAATGAGGTTGGCCCTCCGCAATGGGAGATTTGCTCTTCCTTGGATGGTCGAAATGACTATGTTAAAAAAATTGTGGATGGCTCTTGAGACCATCTAGAAGAACGGACTGGCTCTCTAAATCTTGACCGTATCACTTTGACCATCTATTTTTCTCTGTGTATCATGTAATGCTTTTAAGCGACGCAGGGTCAGAATTGCTTTGAAAGATGCGATACTTAATACTTGAGTTCAGAGAAATGGTAACTGGAAAAATCTGGAGATCACGGGATTTCAAAATATTTGAACACTTTAATATGAAATTTCATGAATTTCGTGGTATTTCACAGTTTTTCCAATATTTTAGGGAATTTCGAAAAAAATATTAAAGTCTGGATTTTAACAAGAAATTTTGTAAGAGAATTATAATTCTGTTTATGTCTGAATATTTTATTTATATTTGCTTGTTTGAGATGAACAGTCAGGTGTTGCTAAATACTACAAAATTTTTCGTATTTTTCAATTGAAAATTTTAAAATTGAAACACGTTTCTGAATGTTTAGGTCCTCAAAACAGTATTTCATCTCTCGAATATTGCAAAGATGTAGCCATCGAGCGTCGATAATATAATTTTCTCTTCGGTTGACATGAACACTTGACGTGGTCTTTTTCTCAATTGAAGTGACGCTTCGCGAGGATAAGCGTTTCCTCGAATTTCAAATTGCCGGTTCGCATACGCATGAGAAATAAGCCGAATAATTTTTAGTTCTTCAATCTTAAGTCCACCTAGGCGTGAAGAAGAGGAACGACTGCCAGGAGGAGACGTGGACCTGACACGAAGAGAAGACTCGACAGGATGAGGAGACCTGACCCGGGAAACTTGAGAACGAGGTTCGCCAGGATCAGCTGAAATAGGAGCGCCATTAGGTAAACAGTCGAACTGTGAACTCAACTCTGGAATGAAAAACAGAGGATTAACGTTGAGTCTACTAACCTGGAAAACCTGGAAATGTCAGGGAATTTTGTTGGTCATTAAAATTAATCAATCAGTTCAAAAGGTTATTAGTAAATTAAATGTATAGTAATGAAATTTCAAATTGAAAGGAGAATATAACATTTTTTGGAATTTGTTCAAATATTCAGAAATGGAAGTTGAAATTTAAAAAAAATCTATAAGTAAAAATTATTTGAATGTTTTAATGAAAGTTATAGTTTATTCTTTCTATTTTTTGAACTGATTGATTATTTTTTAGCTGATTATTTTTTTTCACATTATTAAATTACATAAAGATTGATTTTGATTTGTTGCGTTGAAGTACATAAAATTTTTATTTACTTTAAGGTTATCCAATTAAATATTAGCTATAATTTGTTTACTAAAAGTTTATTTATATTTAAAATACCTCTATTACAATTACGTTACTTCTGTCAATATTATGATATTGTAAAATGAATATTATCTGAATTTAATTTTAAAAATTATATGTAAATATGTTTTACATTTTTCCCACATTATTATGAAAGGTTACTAATGAATCAAAATTTCAAAAATGAAAGTGAACATATAAAAAAAAATGTGAAGTAAAAATTATTTCGATGCCTGACTGAAAATTATAGTTTAAGGCTTTTTATGTTGTGAACGAATTAATTAGTTATTAGCTGATTAATTTTTTTCACAATATTAAATTAAATAAAGATTGAATTTTAATTTGTTTAAATGAAGTACATAAATTTATTATCTACTTCATGATAATGCAATTGAATATTGGCTATAATTTTTATAATAAAAGATTACTTATGTACAAAATACTTCTATTCAAATTTTATAACTTTGTAAATTATTGTAATGTTGTGAAATAAGTATCTGAAGTCAGCTTTTAATATTATATGTACACGTATTTGACTTTTCCATTGAGTTAGTTTAAAGGTTATTGATAATACAAATTTTTAGAAAAATGTAGTATAAAAATTATTCGAATGTCTTAATGAGAATAATTGTTTATTGCTTTTTATATTGTGAAATGATTAATTACTATGTACATACATTTTAATTTTTTATGGAATCAGTTTTGAATGTCATCAATAAATTAAATGTATAGAAATGAAATTTCAAACGAAAAAAATATATATAATGTAAAAATTATTTGAATTTTTCAATGAAAATAATTGTTTAATGCGGTTTAGGTTGTGAACTGATTATTTAGTTATCAACTGATTTTATTAAAACTTACATTTTCTGGAATTAGTTTGAAAGGTTATTATAAATTGAATTTTCAGAACTGAAAATTCAAATTAAAAAAAATTAAGTAAAGTAAAAATTATTCGATTGTTTTAATAAAAATAAAATTTTTCTCTATCAATACACATAAAATTATTATTTATTTGAAAGTTATGTGATTGAATATTGGCTATGATGACTATAATTTGTGATAGAAGTTTATTCATATTTAAAATACCCCTACTCCAGTTACATAATTTTTTAAATGCTTTTTAAGTTGTGAAACGAGTATCTGGATTAAATTTTCAAAGTTATGTGTAGATACGTCTGCAGTTTTGTTGGAATTAGCTTAAAAGGTTATTAATAATTAAAATTTTTAGAAAAATAAAAGGTAAAATCATTTGAATGTTTTTATGAAAGTTATAATTAAATGTTTCTTATTTTCCGAACTAACTGATTAATTAATAGCTGATGATTTTTTTTTAAATATTAAATTACTTGAAGATTCAATTTTAATGTGTTTTTATCAAATACATAAATTCATTATTTGCTTGAAGGTTATATAATTGAATATTGGATATCATTTGTATAATAACAGTTTATTAACATTTAAAATACAGTCAAACTCGGATATAACGCCCCCGGATATAGCCCTTCCGAGAATCGACGCCGCGCCGCATGAAGGAGTGAAAGGAGCTGCGGGGAGTGTGCGGTAGTCACACAGACGTGAACAATCAAAGGCCTTTTTATTGGAAGCGCCACTCTTCCAAGGTTTTCCCCTAACACCGTCAGCCCTAAAAATTGGCACAGTATCCGAGTTGCACTGTACCTCTATTCCAATTACGTATTTTTCATCAATGCTTGTGATGTTGTAAACTGATTATTTGAATTTAATTTTCAAAATTTCATGTAAACATGTTTTAATTTTTACTCAAATTACTATAAAAGGTTAGTTATAAACCAAGTTTTCAGAAATGAAAGTGAAAATTTAAAAAAAAAGTGTAAAGTAAAAATTATTTGATTGCCTGAATGTAAATTATAGCTGAATGCTTTTCTGTTGTGAACAGATTAATTAATTTTCGGCTGATTAATTTTTGTTTTCAATATTAAATTACATAAAGATTACATTTTAATTTGTTCAAATTAAGTACATAAATTGATTATCTAATTGAAGGCTATGTAATTGAATATTGACTATAATTTAAATGATAAAAGATTTCTTATTTTCAAAATACCTCTAAGTATCTGAATTCTGCTTTTAATATTTTATGTACATATTTTTTACATTTCTCATTGATGAATTAAATGTATAAAAATGCAATTTCAAATGAAAAAATATATTTTGAATGTTTCAATGAAAATAACTGTTTAATGCATTTTATGTTCTGAAGTTATTAATTATATATGAACTGATTATATTAAAGCTTTAATTTTCTGGTATTAGTTACAGAGGTTTATCAATAAATTAAATTTTCAGAAATGAAAGTTCAAATCCTTCATATAAAAAAAGGTAACCTCCATGCTGTGTAAGATTGTGGTATAGTAGGAATCGTTATGTAATCGAATATTGAATAGGATTTGTATAATAAAAGATTATTTATATTTAAAACACCTCTGTTCCAATTTCATATTTTTAAAAATGTTTACGATGTTGTGAGATAATTATCTAAATTCAATCTTAAAAATTATATGTTAATATGTTTTTATGAAATTAGTTTCAAAGATTATAAATAATTTAAATTTTTAGAAAAATATAAGATAAAAATTATTTTGTTGTTTCAATGCAAATAATATAGTTCATTGATTTCTATGTTATGCATTGATGAATTAACTTTTATCAACTATTGACTGATTAATTTTTTTCAAAAAATTGAATTACACAAAGATTGAATTGTTTTTAATCAGGTGACATAAATTGTTTATTTTTGTTAAGGTTATGTGATTTATTATTGGCTGCTATTTTTATGATAAAAATTTATTTTTCATTTAAAATATCTCCATTACAATTATATAATGTTCTCAAATGTTTGTGATGTTGTGAAGTGAGTATCCGAATTCCATTCTCAAAATTCCATTTTCAGATAAATATTAAATGCAAGTTATTCTAATATTTCACTGAAAATAATTATTAAATGCTTTCTATGTTTTTAACTCATTAATCATATATTAACTGATTCTGTTAAAAATTACATTTTCTGGAATTAGTTAAAAGATGATTAATAAATTAAATTTAATTAAAAAAATGTCCAAAATTTAAGCAAAGATATATATATATATATAGTCAAAATTATTTGAAAGTTTCAATGAAAATAATTTTTTCATGCTTTTTATGTTGTGAACTGATTAATTATTACCTGCTTCATTTTGTTCACAATGTCAAATTACATAAAGATAGAAATTTAATATTCGTTAATTAAGTAACATAAATTGATTATTTACTTTCAGATTCTGTAATTTAATATGGGCTCTAATTTGTATGACAAAAGTTTATTTATATTTAAAATAGCCCTGTTCCAGTTACATAAATGTCCAATTGTTTCTGAGGTTGCGAAATGAGAATCTGAATTGAATTTTCGAAATTATATCTACATATGCTTTCATTTTTCATGGAGTTAGTTTAAAAGGCTATTAATAATGAACATTTTCATAACAATATAAACTAAAAATTATTTGAATGTTTCAAAAAGTTTTTTTTAAACACATTTATCATAATTATATATTTTTTTTAATTTTTGCGATGGTCTGAAATGATGGTCTGAATTCAATTTTCAAAATTATATGTACATATCTTTTGATTTTTATAAAATTTGTATAAAAGGTTATTAATAATTTCAATTTTAAGTAATGCAATTAAAAATTTTAAAAATACGAATTAAGAATTAATTGACTATTGAAATGAAAATATTTGTTTAACGCTTTTTTTTTTGAAATGATTGATTAAATATTTGTGTAATGCTTTTTCTTTTTTGAAATTATTGATTAATTATTGATTCTATTAGAACATAAATTTCCTGGGATTTTTTTTTAAAAGATTATTAATAAATCAAAATATTCAGAAATGAAAGTTCAAATTTAAACAAAAATATAAAGTTAAAATAATTTGAATATTTCGATCAAGAGGGTTTTTATGTTGTGATCTGTTTAATTAATTATTATAGCTGATTAATTTTAACCACAATATTGAATTACATAAAGATTGAATTCAAATTGTTTTAAATTCAGAAACATAAATGGATCATTTACTTTCAGGTTATGTAATTGAATACTGGATATAATTTGAACAAAAAAAGTTGATTTAAATTTGAAATACCATTATTTGAATTAAATCATTTTTAAAATGTTTCTGATGTTGTCAATCGAGTGTCTGCATTCAATTTTTCAAAAAATGTAGAATACAAATTATTATCAATGTTTTGAATGCAAATTGTAGTTTAATGTTCATTATGTTATAAGCAGATTAATTAATTATTAGCTCATTATTTTTTTCAACAATTTTAAATTATGTTATGATTGAATTTTCATTGCTTTTGATTAGGTTGAACTGATTATTTACTTCAAGGTTATGTAATTGAATATTGACTATAATTTGTATAATAAAAGTTTGCTAATGCTTCAGATACCTCTATTCCAATTATATTATTTTTTCAAATTTTTACGATGTTGTGAAATGAGTATTTGAATTTTCATTTCGAAATTATGTGCACATATATTTTAATTTTCTCTGGAATACTTTAAAAGGTTATTAATAATTCAAAATTTCAGGAAAATATGAATTAAATATTATTTGAATGATTGAATGAAAATAATTCTTCAATGCTTTTTGTGTAATGAAATGATTAATTAATTATTGGGTTATTAATTTTGTTACAAAATTAAATAACCTAAATATTTAATTTCAATTGTTCTCTATCAAGCAACAGAAGTTAATTATTTACTTTAAGCTGACGTGATTGAATATTGGATTATATTATGTCATTTAATATTGGCTATAATCTGTACGATCAAAGTTTATTTATGTTTCATACCTCTGTTACAATTGAGTATTCTAGCATGACGTCATGGTTATGGAAGGATAGGTGGACGTGTCAGGAAGGTTAGCATAGTTGGTAGATATTTACAATAAAATAAGATATACCAAAATTTCAGGTTTGAGTATCGGATCGATTTGATCAGAATCGGGCACTATAACTTAAAATTTTGGATAGTTGATTTTATTTCGTAAAACTGAATTTTCCAAAAAGCCATATGCATTGTCATGTAAGGATGTACTAACTATGCTAACCTTCATGACATTTGCACCTATCCTATCACGATTGTTACGTCTAGATCAAATACTCAATCATATAATTATTTCAAATGTTTGTGGCCGATTCTTGATTACCAAATTCAACTTTTTGAATGCTTCCGAGAAGGAAATGAAAAAAATGGAAGGTTGTCTGAATAATTGTTGGAAATATCATCTTTAAAATAAGATTATTAACATGATAAAATATCTACTGGTTTTCGAATTGTCATGGAAAATATGGAAGCATAACCAAGACGAAAAACGGACAGTCCATTGGTGACTACATTTTTTGGTCTGTTGTTTTTCGCACGTTAACAAAAGATTTAAATTCGACTGCCACTCAACGAAATGATTTGTCTTGGACATGTTTTCAGACTTTTTATTATAAGTTGAGAACCAGTGAATATTTCTTTAATTTATCGAAGTGTGAATTTTTTCGATTCAATTCCCTCAGGCATGGAGGAGTGGGACTTGATATATCGCTGAGATACCATGCAAAAAGAGAGGCATGTATCTTAATTCAATTTTCAAAATCATACGTGGGTATATTTTTTAATTATTCAGCGATGTATTTTGACACGCTCTTCTTTTTTTATACAAATTTATTTAAACATTCCAGTGAAAATACATGTTCAATAATATTTATATTGAGAACTGAGAATCAGATCAGAATATGTTTTTTTTTAATTATAGGTATTAATTTGTTAATCATTTAGCGACGTATATTGATGCTTACATTTGAAAAAATTTCCGTGAATATACCCGAAAATGTCATTGCACAAAAATTATGTTTTTTTTTCTTCAAAATAATCAATTACATAACGAGTACTGGAAATATTTAAATGATATCACGCCATTTACTGTTATCAATGATAATAGTAAATTCTACGTTACATGGATTCACTGACTACATTCTTTGAGAATATAATTTCAGCAAGAATTTGATTGGTCAAGAAATTTGAACGAATAAATAGTTATTCGAACATTGAATAAATGAGAAAAATGAAGAGAAAAGTTAGCGCGCGCACATAATAGTCTAGTATAATAGTAAAATTGGTACAGTCTAGTAAGCTATCTCGCGCGGCGAACGTCCGCACAAAGCGAAGGGAACGAAGACCCCTTCGCAAAGCATAGAATGGAGACTCACAGCCAATCACGGCACAGCGCTCTCGGCTGCACGGAGAGGCAGTCGACCGCCATACAGATCCCGTCCGTTCCTTCGCTTGTGCCCCGAGGCTCCTAATGAGTAGCTGCTTGGATATTTTTTGTTTCTGAGGAGAGCAGTCTGATAGTTTCGTGATAGCTTAGTGTGCGTTGTCAAAGACTGAATGATAGTTGGATTAAAGTACGTGTAAGCAGAGTGGGGTTTCTCTTGATTAGCTCAAGTTAAGTCGTAATGTGCTTTGCTTGAGACTGAATCTTGTTGATTTAATTATCTGAATTCTTTTTTTTTGTGCTTTTTACTTATTTTACTTTCGCAAGTCATTTTGATTATGCCGCTTCGGAGAAAATGTCTAACTTTCTAGGGTGTCATCGAGATAACCCCTGGGCATGTTAGTCTTCTCTTCCTAGCCGTGAAAATACTAAATCTGTATTAATCTTTCGTTTCTCTGGTGGAATGAGTTTCACCTAGGGTTCGCAAGGAGAGCATGGATGAGGATTTTCCCAAAGAGCTTGACTTCTTAAAATTAAAATCACACGTTGCCCTCTTATCTCTTTGGAGTGATCGAGATTACTCCTTGGCTTCATGAGGTAGCTTGCAGTAAACTCTTTGCATTATTTATTTAAAAAAAAAACAAGAAAGGCTATTTGAAGGTTAAAAATAAAGCCAAGTGCTCACCAATAAATGTAGCTTTCAATTTTTAATTATAGCTGGTAGCACTGATTCTTTGACTTGCAATCAATGCATGTAAGGTTGAGATTTGCCAGAGAATCAAAATAATTTTAAACTTATTTTAAAAGTTAATAGTACCAAAAGATTCCTACTTTCCAACCATCCACTCCAAAAAGGCACGCACACAAATTCAAATAATTATCTACACGGGGCTAATGATATTTTTCCTTTCTCTGTTATAGAAACGAAATTATTTGAATTTTCTACATCTGCGAGATAGTTCCGTGAGTTTTGACTTTGTGGTCATCAGGTTCGTCTTATTTCAAACTTTGAATGTATTGAAGTCGGACAAGTTTGATGATTTCGCCTTCGGGAAACCCAATCGAAAATGTTATGCATTTCGCCAATTTATAGTTTTAAAAATAGTATCTGACAATATTCGAGAAAAAAATTAACATCCATATAAAATGAAATAAGTATAAACTATAATCACAATATAGCGCGAAACCTTACAATGGTTTACGTTCGTAGTCGGCCTATTTCGGGAAGTTCGGCCCGCAGTCAGGGCCAAAACAGATGCTATTCCCGGGGTTAACCTGATATTATTCTTTGATAAGTCAGTAGTTCAGGATAAATGTTACTTTGTGGACAGAGCATATCATCTCGCAATAGCAATCAGTTCCTATGAAAATAACTTAGATACAAATTTTTACGATGGTTATAAAGAAAAGCGGATTTGATAAACTATATTGCTGTTTCTAAAAATGTCCTGAAAAAATATTGTGAAATATTAAAAAAAAGCAATAAATCAAAAGGCCAAGCTAATTTACCTAAATTACTAATAAAATTCTTTTTTTCCTGAATCTTAGATAATCCATTAGTATCCTGAGATAAAAAGAAACAACGCCAAAGGTACCCAAAGTTATTTCCTTCGACTTGGAAGAAAAGTAGTTTGTAAAACTGAAAAGTTCACTAAAGGGGGGGGGGGTATATGTAGTAGGAAAAATTTTGAGTCAGTATTGACTTAATTTCTTTTTCTCTAAAATATTTAGTAAATATATGTAATTGACAAGTAACAAATTCAGTATACTTAATTTCTGACTTTCGTATTACAGGTTGTGTTATTAAGAAAAAATTGAATTTAACACGAAATCGTCTTAAAAAATGACAAATATAGTTCTTTTCGGAGTTATTTTAATGCAAGAAAATGTATTTGAATGCAACCTAATCATCTAAATCGTTTCTAAATCTGAACAAGTGAAATGTTCACTGATTGAATCAGTAGTTGTATGGTCGACTTATTAGAAAGTAACAGTTTAGCATTTCGCTAACGAAATAGTACAAAAGTTACAAGTTTATTTTACTATATCAGTCAAAATATTAAATCATTGTATAGTGCTTTTGGCTATCAGTTGATTAAAGCATCGACAGAGATAATGTTGTTCTGGGCTTTCATTTGAAAAATTATTATTTTTCTGTTACCTAAGATGTTGTTCTTATCTCGAGTTAGACTTCAAGACGTTAAATAAACTCTAAGTGCTAGCCAGAAGCGAGATTTATTAAACCTCTTGAGAATGTCTTGGTTACGTCCTAATTGCAGGGTAATTAAAGACTTAGTCAAGTCCAATGATTTTCATTTGAGGGCCTTCCAATATAATTAGCAGTTACAAATAACCTGTGGTTTGACTTCAGATCACAAACAATGTAATAATTTAGTTTGACATTCATTTAATTGAACTAAAGTCTGTGGAGAATTTTTGTTTACACGTGGTTTACATTTACTTTCCTATAATACTTTGATATTGGACGGCGTGTGCCTACTGGACATTCCAAGATTTCTGTTTGGGTCAGTCTTTTATTCAAGCCGCCTTTTATGTTTATTTTTGCCCGGAATCTAGTTATAGTATATAATCCACGAAAAAAACCACCTTTATCCAATGTTGCAAGAGCTTCACCATTACATGTAGATAATACAGTACATTCTTCTGTTGGCACAGGCTGAAAGTGATTACGTGATACTCTCCAGTGAATTGTTCTATTAGTAGGAAAAACGTATCTTCGAAGTTCGAATATTTGCTGCGGATTCGATTTGGGAATAAGCCGAATGGTTCTAAGTTGTTTAGGTCCAAGTTGTGCAAGTTGATTTCCAAGTATGTCAAAGAAAACAGGTTTTTCCGGAGCAAGAGATCTGGGATGGAGTCTGGCAGCAGACCTGACAGGAGCAGACATAGAAGGAGGTCTGGCAGGAGGAGAAATGGACCTGACACGAAGAGAAGGCTCTTCAGCAGAAGTGGGTTTGAGAGGAGAATGCTGTCGATATTGAGAATAAAAACGTCCACACCAAGGAATAGCTTGGCCATTAGGGTAACATTCGAACTGTACCCCTATGTCTGCAAAAATAAAAATAGAGAATTCAATGTAAAAAAGTATATTTTTGTGTGTTGATATATCATGAAGTACTTGTGACAATATTCTGAGTGAAGATTGAAGGAATCTTCTTAAAATCTTGACCGGCAACTCAGAAACTATTCATCCTGAAGGAAAATTGTTTGGAATAAAAAAATGTATATTTTGAATGAATCTATAACTTTTTAAGATGAAAAATTAGAAAATAAAACCATAAGGTAAAAACGAACTGGCTTACGTTAGATTCCACAAAGAGAACTTGGTAGTAGAGCAGAATACGTTACAAAAAAGTGGATATCCCTATCATATCTTAAAAATTAGGATCACTGAATGATGCGGCCACGTCAATAATTATTTAAAAAAACGATATCTACGCAACTTCAGGATACAAACGTTGAAACATGGTTGTATTACCATACATTCAAAATTAGATGAATGTTTCTTCATAATTTTCAAAGGAAGAAACGTTTAACTAGTTTTTGTAACCAAGCTTAATCTCAAATAAACTTTATTTAGAAGCACTAAGTATCTATTGAAAAAAACGTAAACAGGCATAGTTAAACATACTTATGACTTCAGAATATGTAGGCGATTTTGTAATAACGATAAAACCCCGGAAAAGGCCTACACTTTCTTAACAAAGTTGAATATCAATTTTTCGCTCTCGAAAGAATCTCAAATGTTGTAATTCTTCAATCACAACAACCGTCTGAATGTTTGACTTTTGAGGCCTGTACAACGTTTGGACAGTAAACAATTTTACAACGATTAGATAATTTAATATCAGCTAAGGAAAAATTCTTTTCTTGTAAAATTGACAGGTTCTAAAATGCAAATACAAAGTTCAGAATTTGATTTTTGAGCCACTTTTTTGAAAAAACGTGTTTCTTTGAAGAGTTACATAACTCAGCGCATATCTTTTATCGCGATAATATGTTATAAAAAATCTTTTTGACAAAAGCTTGAAAACCACTTCAAAGTTTGAAATTCTCAAGATTCAATATTTTTCCGATGAAAAGAATTTTAAAATTATTATTTTTTTCTACCTTATTAGCCCGAAAATATAAAAATATCGAAAATCGAAAATGGCTGGTGTCATTTTTTTTAATTTGCACTGAAAAAGTATTATGAATACGAATACGAATGATACAGCATAAATTATTACATAATTATATTTACCAATAGAATAAAATGTAACCGCTAAAAGTGAGACCACATTATGAACGATCGTCATCGTACGAAAAGTGAAGAAAAACTGATTAGTGTGTGATTGGAGAATTTTGATGATGGTATAATTACCTCGGAGATACTTACGAGTATAATTCTCATAATTCTTCTTCTGCATAAAAAAAATTATTTACTTACTTTATTACAACTAATATCACAGTAAATAATCTGATTAAGCAATAGAATGTTTCTCAATTACATAGTAGTGACCTTTAGAATAACGTCATCACGTGAACTGATAAAAAGTCGAATTTCGAGCATGATACGTGGAATATATAAATAAAAATTAAATTAAAATTTGCTGTGAATAGCACTGCAGCTTTAGCCAGTCAATTTATGAAAATGTTTGGACTACTAGGTTGCATGTTGACTGCAATTCTAAGAAATCAAAACTCGATTTCGTTTTTCTTAGGGAACCGAACTCTGATCAAAACCCCTAAAATTCTGGCAATTGAAAAAAGAATTTTTTAATTTACCAAATTTTTAAAATATTGTAACATTCAGTTTTTTGACATTTTCATAATTACATATCAAGTATTTGGAAAAAAAAAAAATTCATCAAAAGTGGAGAGATACCTATATTTCGAAAATTGTCCGGAATTATTCCTAAAACACCTCAAAAACATTAGAGCTATACTAAATCTACTCAGAGTTTTCAAAAGTAGCTTCTTAAAAGTTGGGAGGAACGTATTTGAAAGTCGAAATTTCAGCCATTTTAACGCCGAAAATCTAAACAAAGATTTTGAATTTTGTGACAACGCTATTCCAAATAATTGTGGTGAGTCCCAAAGTTATTTTCTGACATTTCAATATTTTTTCCGCGATTTTGAAACAATGAGGAATCATGAGAAAAATTTCTGTCATAAAGCGACTTGCATTCATCTTTTTTCATTCATAAATGAAGAACAATGCTCCATACCTCATGAAAAGCATATTACTCCAACAAAAATATTTTCTATCCCAATTAATAATTGTATGCATACCTACAAATTCAGGCCGTGGCTTCTAAATTTAGGCTACAAAAGTAATGAATACGAATAAAATATGTATGAATAAAAATTAACATATTTTAAGATAGAAACGCGGGAACCTGGAAAATAAAAAAATTATTGGCATTTTATTTTTTACGGGACATTTGCTACATTCCTAATAAAAATCTTTATACAATAAGCTTTTCAATATCACTTGTAAGATTAATTCTAAATTATTCATATTTTTCCGTGCCTAATCCTTATACATTTTTCTTCTCAAAATTATAAATTAGAATATTGAAAATACGTATTTCAATTTTGACTCAAAAATTGTGTTGTCGAAAATGAGAATAGATAAAAATGGAAGTATCCGAAAATGATACCTCGATAATTAAAGAATTCATTTAATTTTGAAAAGCACCAATTTAAGAGCTGCGAAATTTCACGCTGAACGCTCAATTATTATAAATTTTTATTCTTTATTTAATACTATAAAATTCCGTCTTATTGGGCGCCGTTCACCTACTGGAGCTTCCAGAACTTCTTGTGACGTCAGTCTATTAATCATTGCGCTTTTCATGTTCACTCTTACCCGGTTTCGAGAGCCATTATATATTCCACGAAAAAAGCCACCTTTCTCCAAGGTTGCAATAGCATCACCATCAGATGTTGATAATACAGTACATTCTTTGGTTGGCATAGGCCCTTTGTTTCATAGCGTAGTTTTAGGGACAGTTGGTCGCCCTGATTACACCTACCAAAAAATCCATAAAAGCTACAATTGTAAGAATTATAATGCTGCTAGCGATCTTCATATTTTCTTGAGAGATATTGTAAACGGCAACTGAGAAATGCAGAATGAATTCATAGACACATATACTTACCTCTTATCAGATTACTGAAGCTTAATGAATATCAGTATATCGTAAGATAAACAAATTGAACTGTTCCCTTCGAAATCATCGAGAAATTTATATTTTTCAACATGCAGATGTACTTGAAGCCAATATGAATTGATGAACTTTTGTATGAAACTTTTCAGAAATGTACAGTGTGCAAATATTTTTGGTTCATAATCTTATAAAAATTATGTGGAAATATTCATAATATATGATTCACCAAAAGATGGTCCTTTTTCTCAAGATAGGTTTTTTCTACATTCTTTACCATTAATAACAAAAACATCATTAAGTTAAATTGAGAGGTCAGATTCTATAACTATCTATAACATTTTCTGGCTAAACGGCGTTTCCCCCTGAAAAGTTTTCAAACAAGTTGCGAATTTCAATTTTAAACGTGTATATGCTAATAGAAAATTTAATTGCGCATCTTTTTTCGTTCGACGAAAAATTTGTAGCTTTTGCCGTTTCCGAAGTCAACCCGAAAATACCCTTTTTTAGAAAATTGGTGGAAAAATATTTCTTTCAAATCAAAAAAGGTAAAGTACTAGATTTACACTTGATAATTCCTTAATTCAAATGCGTATTGATCACTTCCGAAAATCGATTGAATTAAATTGCTGAAATATTAAGTAATGTTTGAAAAATATATTGAAAGAAACTAAGTTCTTAGCTACCAAGAAACGATTTTCTTTGACTCAATAATAATTTCTGAATTAACTACAAAAAAACATTCTTTGTATTCAATAAATGTCACCAGATAAATCATTTATTGAAGTCAATGCAAGACTTTTTTCTGTAAGTAATATTTATTGAACTGAAGTATTGAAATCCTCGGTACAAAGTGCAAATGTCACTTTTCCCATGACTAAAAGTTTGTGTACATGTTTTCAAATTTTATTATTGATTTACATGTAAAGAATCCTGGTTCACAACTACTACACTGAAATACTTATCTATTTTGCGGTGCCATCCTACTGGGCATTCCTTAACTTCGTCTGAGGTCAAGTTTGTAATCACACCACTGCCTATATTTATTTTCACCCGGGGCCTATTATGGCGTTTACAATATATTCCACTGAGAACACCACTAGTTTCCAATATTGCAAAAACGTCACCATTAGATGTTGTTAATACAATTTGTTCTGTGAGTGGCAGGCTCGTCGGAACATCATTTTTTACTAACAACAGAAGTGATGAATCAAAATTGTATCTTCGAAATTCGAATCGCCGGTACTGATTGGTATTGGGAATGAGCCGAATAAGTCCAAGTTGTCCAAGCCCATATCCAAGTACCTGATAAGGAGGAGTACTGGCAGAAGGAGACATGACAGGAGGAGACCTGGACCTGTCACGTGAAGGAGGCCAATCGCTATTAGGAATACTGCTGGATTGTAAACTCAATGCTGCAACAAGAATAAGAAGATTACTTCTGTTGTCATAAAACTTTTTGTATATGTTGGGATATCATAAACTCCTTCTGTCAATGCTTTTGAAGAGTTGATAAAATTGTGGGTCATCTTTATTTTTTGAGATACGATTTCAAAACATTTCAATCAGAGTCAGAAGGGTGACATCTGTACACGTCTGAACTATATATTATTATACTTACCAACAGAATTGAACACTAAGTATAAGACCAAAGTATGGACGACCCTCATCTTTTCCAATTGGAAGAAAAAGTGTAGTTAGCAGTTTATGTAATGTGTATTCGGTTGCTTGATTTGATTAAAAAGTTATTATCTCATGGATTTATAGGCCCCTGAGATTATCTCTCCGAGATTATATGTTATATTTACAGATTGTATTTAGGTCATTCCGAAGGCTTTTTTTCAAATCAGTTGCAAATGTTAAAATGTTTTTACTTTGAATAATCTCACAATTTTTCATCAAAATACAGTTTTCATTCATATATTGTACTGTTGGTTTAATTATAAAAAGACTTACAGTATCGTGTTAATGGCAGATTCAGAACTATCTTCTGGTCTGTTCAGTGGCGAACTTCATTCACCTAAAAATATATTGAGGCTGCCATATACAAGTATAGCGACGCCTTGTCCCATTTCTCTTATTGATGCATTGCCGATGTCTACAAAATTAATCAAACCATAGCCTGGCTCATATTTAAACGAAACGAAAAGAATTTCCAAAGATTGTCTTTTGCGCGAAAGAAGAGTTAATAAAAGCGCATTTGGAAATCCTGCATCAAAGTAGAGAATTTTCTACAGACCAGTCGATATGGATCCAAAAAAATGAACAATGTAGTTATGACTATTGGCTTGCATAATATGCTCATGAAAAAGAATAGCAGGTGTCAAGAAAGGGAAAGAATGTATTGTCCTCCTAATTTCGTAGATAGAAATACAGAAAATGAGCGAAGAATACTGGGTAAGATTCAGTTCTTCACTGAATTTTACATCTTTCTCCAAAACATTCGATTTTCAATCATTTCAATCGTCAAAAAGTTATTGGCGCTTTACTGAGGAAGATCAACTATTAAGGTTTTTATCCAGACCGGGACGTCACAGTACATGCAAAAAAAACATGAATTTAGATGTATTCAAACATTGTCAGGCAATATTTTTCTTGTAGCGTATCTAGTTTCTTACTTTAAACTACATTATTATGTGAAATAATCAACATTATTTCGAAATATATAAACTTCATATAACAATTCAACGATAACCTTATTCTCTAATCTTGTGAAAAGATCAAACACTCAAATTTATGAAGTCATTGTTTTCAGTTCAATCCTAAAGACTATTATTTCAGAGTAATAAAGCTCTCTCTAATATATCAACATCACAGACATCTATAACTTATATTATTTTTGAAATAAATTTGAGACGCAAAGTAAGCATGTATGTACTAGCAGTCAATGACGATAGATTACGTCACCTATTAATGATTGCATTGTGCTCGGGCAGATATTTCATTCAAGAAGTGATGAATTGACTATGAGTTTACTATGAAAACAAAGAATCATATGGTCTTTCAACGACAAAACTTTGAACATTTTTTGAAGGTGTCCAGAGCGAAACTCTGCCTAGCGATGAAAATTTGTAGACGGTTATAGAATGCGGGCTAATTAATATAGGTCCTTTTATTCATTTGAAAAAAGCAATGTTATTTCTCACAGATTTTTGTTATATTACGTGTCGATACTTTTACAATGACTAAAAATTACACATTTTTTTATTTCAATTTCTGGGATAGCTGTAGAGAATCCTGGTTTACAACTACAATCCTGAAATTCATTACTATTTTGCGGCGGTAGCCTACTGGACATTCCTTAACTTCGGCTGGGGTCATGCCCGTTATCTCGCCGCTTCCTATGTTTATTTTCGACCGAGGCCTATTCTTGCGTTTACTATATATTCCACTAAGAACACCACTAGTCTCTAATATTGCAAAAACTTCATGATTATATGATGCTAATACAATTTGTTCTGTGAGAGGTAGGTTCGTATAGACATCTTTTCTCACAAGCCGTAGAAGCGGTGAATCGATAGGAAACGTATATCTTCGGAATTCGAATCGCCGGTTCGGATTTATATCGGGAATAAGCCGAATGAGTCCAAGTTGTCCAAGTCCATATCCAAGTATCTGATAATCAGGAGTTCTCATAGAAGAAGATTCGGCAGGTTCAGACGCGGCTGGAGGAGACCTGGCAGGAAGAGACCCGGGCGTGGCACGTAGCGAAGGGTCGGGTTCAGAAGGAGACTGACGAGCAAAAGAAGAGGGAGAAGTTCTGGCAGGCTGAGACGCGGCTGCAAGGGGTCTGACAGAAGGAGACTCGAAATAAGGAGCTCTGGCAGAAGGATACCCGGCAGAAGGAATCCTACCAGTAGAAGCCCCACTTCTTTGACGTAGCAGAGGCTCAAAATAGGCAGGAGATTGGCAGGAAGAAGATGTTTGGCTACGATCCGGAATAGGAGTAACAGGCCAATCGACATTAGGGTTATTGCTTGACTGTGAACTTAATTCTGTAAGAAGAAATAGATCATTCATTTTTTAAAGAACATACCCGTATATTTTAGGATATCATGAACTAATTTTGTGGCAGTGCTTTAAAAAATGAGACACTGTACGTTGTGTGTAATTTTAATTTTTTAAGATACGATTTCAAAGCAATTTAAAGTTTTCCAGACGTTTCAATAAAAATGTGGATTAACAACCATATTGATAGTTATAAATTACCATGAATTTCTAAAATTGTACATATTTCTCAAAATGTTTGGGTACATTAGGTTTTTTAAATTTCTGAAAATGTTCTGTGATTTATTGTAATTTATCGCTTTGAGTTTTTTCAATCTGCTCAACATCTGTCAACGCGATTAAGTGCTCACAAGTTCTCGATTTTTTTAACTAAAGAAAGAACCATTCAATTTTACGTAGACTCTGAACATTTGATCACCCTAATTACACTCACCAACAAAATCCATAAAAGCTGCAAATGCAAGAATTATAATGCTGCTAGTAAACTTCATTCTTCCTAGAGAGATTGCGTGAATAGCAACTGAGAAATTTTGAATAAATTCACAGACACATACAATAACCACTTATCAGATAATTAACACTTTACCCGTGAATATTTCAAGATTTATCAAACTCAATATATATGTAGAAACTAAAAACGACTCCGACAAATATTTACTCTACTGTCAGGTAATATTCTGGACAGAGAATACTACGTAATAGTTGAAAAATCAACCTATGGAAAAATTTAAATGATATTGTTCTATCAGTAAGCAGTTCTCTGATTATTATTAGATCATATTTATTTCTAGTTTCAAGATTGTTGTGTGTGATTTAATCATCATAACATAAGATGAAGATGTTAAGCTGCTAGATTTATATCAATCAAAAAATGTATTCTGTTTAACATGAAGATGCACTTGAAGCTAAAACCAATTGATTGACTTTGATATGAAACTTCGCAGAAATTTTCAGCGTGCAGATATTTTTATTTAAAAATATTATAAATAACATCTAAATTACTAGCGTAAATATTACCTATTATGCCAGTGTGAAAATTATTCAAATATTCTTGCATGAATCATGCATTCCCATCTCCAAGCTCGCATGTTCGAGGGAATTTCAAGAAACAAAAAGCTTTCAGCAAAAGAGTTGTTTATAAAAGGTATAAATATGTTTCACACAAAAAAAAAATAATTCAAAATAAATAATTGTCAAGAAATTATGAAGGTTTTGTTTCAAGCGCGCGCAAAAATTTTTCACGATCATTGAAATTAAGAAATTGCAAATTCTAAAAGCAAACATTTTTTCATTTAGAGTAATTAAAACTAAACAAGTTCCTGGTTATTTCTCTGTTTTCCTGATCCGGCTCATGGATAAAAATATCTTTGTACAATGTGCTTTGGGACATGGATGCATGATTCAGGATTTGTCTTGGTTGAAAATTCATAACATTTGTTCGAACGAAAATGTTCATTCAATATTCAGTGTGCAAGTTGGAGAAAGCTGGCACTTTGAAAGCGAAAACATGCCTGAAAAGTGTCTGGGGATCAACTCTGGTCAACGAGAAGAATATATAGACGTTTATGGAATGAATCCCAACTGATATAGCTTTGATTATATATTTTGAAACTGAATCATTCTTTCTCAGTTTTTCGTAAAGATAGGTGTTGATTTTACCAAATTTTGGAATTATTAGCGGGTGAACAAAAGACCAAAAAATTACCGAGGATAAAAACGATACTTTATTTTTGATTACAGTATAGTTGTTTCCGAAGTCAGATATCACTTTGCAATAGCTAAAGTTTCAACATTTTTGTAAATTGAATTATTGATTTAGCTGTAGAGAATCCTGGTTCACAACTACTATTCTAAAATTCAGTTTCATTTTACGGCGCCAGCCTACTGAACATTTCCTAATTTCGTCTGGGGTCATGGCTATAATCACGCCGCTTTCTATGTTTATTTTCATACGGCGCCTAATTTCATATTTATTATACATACCACTAAGAACACCACTAGTCTCTAGTATCGCGAAAACGGTTTTGATTCGAATTTGGAATGAGCCGGATACGTCCAAGTTGTCCAGTTCCATATCCAAGTACCTGATAAGTAGGAGTTCTGGCAGGAGAAGTTCTGGCAGGCTTAGACGCAGCAAGAGGATTTTGGCAGGAGGAGACATGAAATAAGGATGTTACTCTTTTGACCTGCACCGTTTGGCGAAAAAAATTCAAGAAAAGAGATCATATTCTGGGTATGAACGAGAATTACATCACGAGAACGCTAGGCCAAAATGGAGTTTCGTGCTCCAGCAAACCAAAGATGAATTGCAATTCCAATTTTGTACAACAAGTTTTTATTGACTCTTGTCCTGATGAGGAAAACTTTTGGTTTTCGAAACTTTGACGAAAATATTGAAAAGAGGATCTTCAATAACTTATGGATCTCTTCCTTTGGTGTGAAGCATGTCAGTTAATATCTTATCACCTTTCAATTTCACACATCATTGGTACTTCGATGTTTTATTAGAGTACAATTCATATTCGATCGTAGAATTCAAACAAGGGCTATCAGTCTGGAATAACACTGAAACTCGTGTGTCAATTTCACGAACTTCTGAACTTGAAATACTTAGTTTTTGTGTAGATATTAATTAATCTCATTTATTTGAGTGTTAGAAAATGCGGTAGATTAAGTAGCGTACACCGCAAAAGAGGAAAAAATTTTGGTTTTGACATCTAGGAAACGCCAGAGCAGCGTACGTTTTTTGACCAGGATAGGAAACTGAAGATATGCGTGGTAGCGACTTGGAGGGCATCTTCATCGAGGGAGGAAGCGTAGTAGTGAAGATAAGACATGTGACCCGTGAGTGAAAATCATGAAATTTTCCTTAGCTGAAGACATGGTGTAGAACAAGAGCTGCAGGTACTGCAAGACACTGGCTTTGATGCTATTTTCAGGGCCTCCAAACAAAAACAGTCAGAGCCATGTCAACTATATCCAATTGGAATACATAATATTTCTAAGCTGCTTCACGCTTGGCTAAGCAAGCCTCTCTCGGCTCCGCGACTAGAGATTTCACTACGAAACTGCGTGGCCATCAGTTCTAGGAATGTAGTATATCCGATGTAACAAATTGCAGATACCAGGGTAACTTTATGCCAGTTCTTTAGCTGGGTGGTCACAAAAATCAATTTTTCAATTCCCCTGACATTTTCTTCCAGCAAATAATCTGCAGTGGCTCATTGACCTTCACGGTGAATCGGGACTCTCCACACCGTTCTTCTTCTCCTTCTTGCCCTTGGCTTCTTATAGTGCACGTCTGAATTTTGACGGGCAGATTTCTGACTTACTATCTTTGCACGTGCAGAGATGGAACATTACCGACTGCATCTATCGAAATTCAGTGGTGCACGGTTGTCTCGAATGAATTCAAATTAAATTTGTACTAAGTTTGGACAAACAGAAATACTTATTTGGACAAAACTAGCAATTGCGATAGAATGCCGATCAAACAGAACCAAGAAATTTATTCATCAAGTATAAGACCAAAGTATAAACGATCCTCATCTTTTTCAATTAGACGAAACAGTATAGCTGACAGTCTAATTAAGGGGTCGTACTTGAACAAAGTGACAGCTTAAGGGTTGGGGTATAGACATTCGATGTACATTTGTTATGGTATAATTTTTTAAAAGGGAAATAGGGATCTGTAGAGGGTCGATAATCCGCGAAGTAATCGAAGTACAGCCCCTGATGTGTATTCTGTTTCTTTCGTATATTGAGAACTTGTTATCTCCAAGATTATACGGCTTTCACGCTTGTCTCTCTGGCATTCTATTTTATATTCAGAGATTTTATTTGCGTTTCATATGCCAAGCTTAAGAGAAAAAAAATATTTACCATGTTCATTTAAAATAATGTCCTGTTGTATATACTAATTAGGTATTATATTATTTATTAAAAATGTTATAGGTTAGGATAATGTGTTAAAGAATATACAGTCCAAATTTCTGAATGTTTTTGCAACACTTTTTATCGTGGCGAACATTTTTCAAATTAAATTCCTTGAAAATTGTAGAATATAAAATTAAAAGCTTGCTTTTGTTCTTGAATAGGCATTTAAAATTTAATAATTTCAAAAGAATACTTAAAATTGCATACTTGGAAAAAATTGGGAACTGAAAATTAACGGATTTTACAACTCAATGTTTCGTTAAAATTCATCTTCTTCTGTAGAAAATTAATCTTCCTGGTTTGATAATTAACAATTAAATTTTTCAAATAGGAATTTGCTACAAAATTCAACATTGGGGTTTTCAACAGGAAAATTTTCCACACAATTCAACAGTTTAATTTTCAATCAAGATAAATTCCACAAAATTTAACGGTTTTATTCTCAACTATAATACGCATTAAAATTTTCAAATGATTATATTTTGCAAAGTAAAATTCGACCATTTCCAAATATGGACGGTTGAGAATTGATATTTTCGAATTTTAATTGCTGAAAAATGGCATAGTATCACATTTGGAGCTTTTAAGTTAAAAAATGCACATCATTCAGATCTTGAACTTTAAAATATAAGCAATAATTTTAAAATTTCGGATCAGCATTAATAACTGAATCCAATATGAATATTTTTAATTCATTGCTCTTTAGTTCATTGGTATTCTCAAGTGGTCAGGACTTCTAGAAAATATTTTCAATACCAATTAATATTCATAAGAAATTGTCGAAATTTCTATCCCTTATTGCTGCACTGATTTCAGTACAATTATAGTGACTGTTTCAAATTGTATTCTTTATTTCAAAGACGATCTATGAAAAAACAACCTTCAAAAGTTTGAAAAATTTCGCGTCATAGACATAATATGTGAAGCCTTGTATTCAATTCGCTACAATACCTATAAAAACGTTTCTAAAAGTTGAAGAATCCTTCACATCAAGATTTTTTATTTATCTTACTATTATATATATTACTCTTTAAATCTGGATCGAGAACACGGTCAAATATCACGTGGCTGCTGAGTAATCATAACAAATAAAAAATTTTTATGTCCAACTTGAATATTTATACTATTTATTAGATCGAACTCAATTATTTATCCAAAAGCATAGTTGAATTTTATAAAATATTTCTTCACTACATTCTCATCATAATGAAAAGATATGAGTTTTATGTAGTATTCAGCTACGTTGGTTTTCATAAAGTCTCTAGGTTTTGGGACTTATAATTTTTCTGACAGTTTTTCCTAATAACTAGTGTCAATTTTACCAGATTTCGTAATTATCGAGGACGTGTGACAGTAAGAGATGTGACAAATAATTGCATAAAGTTACATTCATCGATTCTCAACCTTCTTCCCAAAACTGCAACACAATATTGAGATTATTCAAATCATAAATAACGATACAGTTGTTTCCAAAGTCAGATGCTACTTTGCGATAACTGAAATTTTAAAATTTCCGTTAATTGAATCATTGATTCATCTGTAGAGAATCCTGGTTTACAACTACTATTCTAAAATTCAGTTCTATTTTACGGCGCCAGCCTACTGGACATTCCCTAATTTCGTCTGGGGTCATGGCTGTATTCGCGCCGCTTTCCATATTCATTTTCCTGCGGCGCTTAGTTTTATATTTATTATATAATCCACTAAGAACACCACTAGTCTCCAATATCGCGAAAATGTCACCATTAGATGTTGTGAGTACAATTTGTTCTGTGAGTGGCAGCCTCGTATATACATCTTTATTTAGTAGCCACAGGTGTGGTGTATTAAAAGTGTATCTTCGAAATTCGAGTCGCCGGCTCTGATTGGAATTTGGAATAAGCCGAATGAGTCCAAGTTGTCCAAGTCCATATCCAAGCACCTGGACATCAGGAGTTTCGGCAAGAGGATGTCTGGCAGGAGGAGACCTGGATCTGACGCGTATAGCAGGTTCGCCTTTCGGCTCGGTAGAAGCCTGAAGTATGCGACGTGAAAAAGGAGAAAATCGGCCATGACCTGGGCGGGAAGTATAGGGCCAATCGCAACCAGACTGTGAACTTAATTCTGCAAGAAGAAGTAGAGGATGAATTTTTTTAACATGCTCGTATACGATGGGATATTCAAACCCCTTGTGTGCCCTGGGAACAGGGGTTTAACAAATAACTATATTGCATGGGTTAACTTCTTACTAGTTCTGTGAACTCCATTTCTAATCGAGTTAACTTTTTTTCAATTCTTATACTCAGATATTATTTATTTAATTTTTACAAACAAACAAACATATATTTTCAAGAGTCCTTTCAAATTTTTTTATTTCCTAAATACTTTAAATGTTTTTCCCTTTTTAATTGAAATCGATTTATTCAACCTTGTTATTAGTTTTGAATTGAGATCATTTTTTTGTAAATCTTTTTTTTTACTTATTTGCTGAGATTACGTGAACACAGGTTTTTTTTACATTTTTCATCTTGTCAGTTATTTTACAGTTTATCAGCTATATAGCTATTCATACAATGATATTCTCAAGATTTTCAGATGTACTAACTGCTCATTAACTTCATTAAATTACTTCTCATTCCTCAAGGCTTATGAAGAGGGCAATGTAAGCTATAAAACCCACCTTAAAAAAGCAATGAAATAATAACTCAAAATATCCCGAAATAATATTCTACAGATACCCCCCTGACTTTTCGAGAGAGTTTCCTGACCAAGGGGTTGATATTCTAGCATTACCCTCAAAACAATCCCGAATTCAAATCTGTCGGAATTCTTAGGGAAACAGGACCATTTTAAAACATTATTGAACTGGTTGCCTCTCCGATTCTTGCAGTTGGCGGTTTCTATACAGCTGAAAGGATTCGCGGAACATTTATCCATCTTAAGAAGGGAAAATATTTACTGAACCATTTCAGCTCAACAGAATTGAGTTTCACGGCGTAGGTGGGTTCAGGGGTTTGTTAGAACGAAATCACATTGTCCGAAAACCACTTTAAAAAATCAAAGGAACAAGAAATTCGATTTTTCCAAAAAATTGTACTTTTTCAAAAGTATAAGACGGTAAAATATTCATCAACTCTTTCCAGCTCGATGGAATTTAGATATACTGCATGGATGGGTTCGCGGAGGAGGGGGGGGGGTATTAGAATGATAATTCATAGCCAGAGGACCACCTGAAAAAATCAGAGGATCAATATCATCGATTTTCCCGACAAATTGTAATTTTCCGAAGGATAAGAAGGAGAAATAATTACCGAATCTTTCCAGCTCAAGAGGATTCAGTTTTACTGCGTGGATGTGTGTTAGAATGATAATTCATAGCTTGAGAGCAACCTGCAGAAATCATAGAAGCAATAGCATCGATTTTTCGGAAAAATTGTCCCTTTTCCGGAATATAAGAAACGGAAATATTAACCGGATCTTTCCAGCTGTATAGAATTTAGTTGCACTAGGTGGGTGAGTTGCGGATTAGGGTGTTAAAATAACATAACATGGTTTAAAGACCACCTCAAAAAATCAGAGTGTCCATAAAAATGATTATTTGGGAATTTTTCTGCATGGATAAATATTCCCTCAATTTTTCCACTTCTATAGTTCGTTGCGCTGGCATTTCGAATTTACTTTTTCAGGTATATTTCCTAGGTTACATCACCCCCTAAATGAGCCCTAACTTTTTTCTAAATTAATATAGTTCTTTACTAAAATTTACAATTTATTCACGAAAAGAGTGCCGACTCCTAACTGACCATTCCCATTTTCGTTTTGAACTTTTGGATAACTCAAGACTGTTCATGTTTCTGAAATTTTCGAAAATTCAAAAGAGTTATAAAACAAGTTATACAGTTAAAAACAACCAAATAGGTAAACATCCAAAAAAAGACAAATTCTTGACAAAATACTTGAACTTTTAACAAAATAGTTGAATTTTCAAGACAAAAAGTAATTTTTAACCAAGAAAGATGAGCTTTCCAGGCAAAAAGACGATTTTTCAAAGAAAACAGTTGAAATTTCTAACCGGCAAGTTGAATTTTCAAGCAAGCAGTTGAATTATTGATTGTGAAAGCCTAATTTTCTACAAGAAATTTAATTTATAATCAAGAAATTCAACTTTATAACCTAATAGTCGAATTTTTAGGTAGAAAGGATAAGTTTTTGAGCAAAAATTGCATAGTTAATTTTTTAGATGCAGCAATTATTGCTTACCGTAAAAAGAAATGTTTAACCACATATTTGAATTGTCAACCAAAGAAGTAAATCTTGAAAAAAATTAATTTCTCCAAAAATTGTGTAATCTTCGGACATAATCAGTTGAACTTTCAACCTGAAATATAAGTTTTTTCACCAAGAAGAGCAACTTTTTATGAGAAAAGACGAATTTTCAACAAAATCGTTAAATTTTCGAGTCCAATTTTAAAGGTGTCCAAAATGTTGAAATTTTAAATAAATAGATTAATTTCTGCCAAATAGTGTAATTTTCTACCGAAATAGTTGAATTTGCAACCAAAAATATGAATTTTTAACTACACAGTTGATTTCTGAACCAAAACAGATTAGTTTTTAACCAAGCAGTTGAATTTTTTTAACTAAAAAGGAAACCATTCAATTTCACGTAGACTCTGAACATTTGATCACCCTAATTACACTCACCAACAAAATCCATAAAAGCTGCAAATTTAAGAATTATAATGCTGCTAGTGAACTTCATTCTTCCTAGAGAGATTTCGTGAATAGCAACTGAAAATTTGGAATAGATCCACAGACTCATATAATAACCACTTATCAGATTAATGAAGCTTTACCCGTGAATATTTTAAGATTTATCAAATTTAATATGTATGTAGAAACTAAAAATGACTTCGACAAATATTTAATTTTCTGACAGGTAATATTCTGGCCAGGGAATATTACGTCATAGTCGAAATATGAAATTATGGACAAATTTAAATTATATTGTTGTGTCAGTAAACAGTTCTCTGATTATTATTAGATTATATTCATTTTCAGTTTCACGATTGTTGTGTGTGATTTATTCATCATAACCTAAGATGAAGATGTTAAACTGCTAGATTTATATAAATCAGAAAATTTATTCTGTTCAACATGCAGACGCACTTAGAGCTGAAATCAATTGATCGACTTTGATATGAAACTTAGCAGAAGTTTTTAACATACAGCTATTTTTATTCAAACATATTATAATTGACATCTAAATTACTAGTGTTAATATTACATATTATGCTAGTGCGAATACTATTTTAATATTTTTGCATGAATGATGTATTCCTATCTTCAAGCTGGCATGTATATTCCTAGGATTTTCAAGTAAAAAAAAACCTTTCAGCAAGAGAAACGTTCAGAAAGGTAAATATGTTTCACACAAAACAGAATAATTTAAAATAAATAATTGTCAAGAAACGATGAAGGTTTCCACCGCGCGCAAAAATTTTGTACGATAATCGAAATTACAAAATTTGAACTTCTAAAAGCTAACAATTTTTCATTTGAAGTAATTAAAATTCAAAAAATTCCTGGTAATTCCCCTGTTTTCCTTGTTCGGCTTATGGATAGAAATATCATTATACAATGTGCTTTGGGAGATGGATGCATGACTTAGGATTTGTCTTGGTTAAAAATTTATAACTTTTGTCTAAACAAAAATGTTCATTAGGTATTCAATGAGCAAGTTGTTGAAAAATGTCACTTTGAAAACGGAACAAGCTACAACTTTTTTGTCTAGAGAAAAAAGTTGCACAATTAAATTTCTGATAAGCATATCCACTTTCGGAATAAACATTTGAAACATGCTTTTAAAGTATCTGGGGACCAACTCTGTTTAGCGAGAAGAATTTATAGACGTTTACGAAATGAATACTCATTGATATAACTCTGATTATATATTTTAAAACTCAGCAATTTTCACAGTTTTTCGTGATGATACGTGTCGATTTTACCAAATTTCGGAATAATTAACGGGTGAACAAAAGACGAAAAAATTGCAGAGGATAAGAACGATATTTTATTTTTCATAGCGATGTAGTTGTCTTCAGTATCAGTATGCAAGCAGGAGTTCTGGCAGGAGAAGTTCTGGCAGGCTGAGATGCGGCAAGAGTATTCTGGCAGGAGGAGACATGGAATGAGAAGATCTGGAAGAAGGAGGCCCTGCAGAGGGAATCCTAGCAGTAGGAGACCAGCATCGCAGACATAGCGAAGACTTGTGCTCGGCAGGAGACTGACGAGCAGAAGAAGAATTTCCGAAAGGACCCGAGCGAGAAGTATCAGGTCAATTGCAATCAGGGTTACGCTGGAATGCGAACCTAATTCTGCAACAAGAAATGGGGGATGAATGTTTTTGTGAAAAACATATTCTGATATGCTGGGATATCATGAACCCCTTTTGTGGTAATACTTTAGGAGAAATTCAGTGGGGGGGGGGTGTCGAAAACATAAAAAGAATTTGTTGAAAATCCATGTGTATTACGCCTAAAATTAAGTTTTTTTACTAAAATTGATCAAATTCATTTCTGATTGAAAATTGAGCATTTTTTAACGAAAATTCAACTATAAAATTATGATTCAATTTTTTCATTTTGAATGCAACTGTAGTAAACGTCTCAGTTAATCGTGACGCCGATTGTCTTGCTTTTCATCTGATTTGAAATTATGGAAATTTCATTTGACACTATAAAATGCTGAAAATAAGTAAATTTTATCATTGAATGTTACTTCCAATATATTTTCCAACAATATATTCAAATTATGACCAAGGTTTACGATTATTGGGACCATGGCGATGACTGGGACATTTATCTTATATTGTTGTAAATTATATTTACGTAGAAGTGCATAGTTTTTATTTCATACGATGGTACCATCTTGAGAATTTTAGAATATAAAATTAAAGGGGCGCTTGTGTTCTTAAATAAGCATTTAAAATTAAACAGTTTTAAAAGGATACTTCAAATGACATTCTCGCACTTTAAAAAAATTAGGAACTGAAAATTAATGAATTTGACAAATAATGATAATAATAATAATAAATAGGGATGTGGCGTAGGGATGTGGCGACCCAATCGCCCAAGAGCTACGGCTCTTGCAGTCAGTCACGTTGCATTGGGCTAACTCCCTAACGCAACGAACTATGCGGTTACGTCACCAGTATCACGCAGTGCCACCCACAATAGGCCTCTCTCGGATGGAGGCCAGACTGGAAGATGCAGTCTGGCACGATTAGGCGAATGCTCGGACTGCGCACTCAACTCTGCAACAGCAAAAAGAGGATGAAGTTTTTCTTGTGTATTCTCTTCGTCAATATTTGGCTGGATTTTAGCTTTCTCTTCCTGTATGTTTTTTGCTTCCGGAGAGAGAAGTACCGCAACTTGTTTCTTTACTATGAATTATTTTACACTTTTAAGAATTTTGCCGATAAAAGAAATTATGTTAACGACAAAATATGCTGAAAAATTTCAAATCCTATAAAAAATGCCGAGACACAAAATAAAAATTCCGCATATGTTTTCAGAAGGAAACAATCGACCTCAAATACTTCCTAAAGTGGACAATCGTACGATGAGCACATGCTGAGCGAAGCAAACTGCTATATCTCTTTAAAGTACATAACACTATTTTTATTGTCTCATAACATATTAACTTTATTTTATAATATTGCTTACATTTAATACTTTTGATTCTTGCATTTCAAATTTATAATTTCTAAGTAGGCTGAGATTAATATTATCGGAATGTGCTTGACATTATTTATGTTCAATTGGGCGAAAGTTTCTTGATGGCTTTGTAAACTAGAAGCAGTACTAAAGTAATTGTTTATTTGAATTTGCGCAATGAAAATAATTGATTATCGAAATACACTTATAATTCATTATTTCAAATTGTACTTCGAAGAATATTTATTACAGAAAATTCATCTTCTTTCACAGATATGTAATCTTTTTTTATGAAAAATGCAACTGTTTAGTTAAAAATTAATAAGCTGTTTCCGTTAAGAATTTTAACTATTTTGTTAAATATTTGTCTTCCGGTTTAAGTATTCACCATTACATTTTTATTCGAAAATTTATCGTTTATTGGTAAAAAATTCAACAACTTTGTAACAGGTTGAACTGCCTCATTAGAAAATAATTTATTTGGTAAGAGATTTACCATGTTAGTTGAAAATTTATCGTGTCATCCAAATTGTAACCTATTTTGCTGAACATTCTTCTTTTTTTCTGTTCAGAAATTAATGGTATAAGCCGATAATTGAACTATACGATTTTTGGTTAAAAAAGTATCCATTTTATTTTAGGCTTAAGAATTTACCGATTTTATTTTATGGTTGAAAATTCGTCTATTTTATAAAAAATTCTTTTTCTTATGTTTGAAAATTAATGGTTTGGACTACTACAATTATCTGACTTCGGATAATTGTAGTTTTAAATTGTTTGCAACGATTTTATCTAACTTTAGATAAAAAATATTTCTGTGAATAACTGTGAATGTATCATAAGGTAATACAAATAATTGTATGTGTTTTAAAAAGATTTCTCACTTTTTCCCTTCCTTCACTTTTATAATATATCCACAATAGATATAGCATTTTTCTGATTTCTCGTAAATGTATCGTTATTGCTTTAAAATAAAATTCGTCTTATAGCCGTAGTTAATCATTTCAAAATAAATGAAATTAAAATTTAAAAACTCTTTCATAAGAACAATCTTATTAGATCAATTTTTTAACATTATTGACCACACTTATAACGCAATAAATGACGCATTTTCTTTAAAAGAAAATTCACTTATGCTCAAACAGATCGTATTCCCGCTAATATAGTTGAATTTTATTATTTTTTAAGGGTAAATTTTTCTATGCAATATCTCTTCTGCACCCCCTCACCTATTCGTCATGCAACATTTTTGGA